>JASVEL010012694.1:0-15000 GCA_032618575.1 Nicotiana noctiflora
GGACGTGGTCATAATTTGTCAAATTCAAATCCGGACGGTACACCCTATGAAAATTAGAACTATAAATACAAATCCAATTAAAACATCAAGAAATTTTTTTTACCAAATTTAAGTTTACCAGTCGTCTTGTTGATTATACGAAGTAGTAACATTATTTTCGGGCTGCTCATTCGCCTGTAGTGACAAGTTCAAATCAAGAGAACCTCTTCCATCTCCAACCTGTCCGCCTAATGCTGCTCCAAAATAACCACCCGATGATTGGGGGTTATCACTTATACGCACTCCCTCATTACTACTAAGGTCTTCAACCTTCACATACATTTCTAATAATTTTATTACAATGTATTCTCTATATTCGTCCGGAACCCACAAAAAAACTCTAAGACTTTCATCATCGTCAATGTTAAACTCAAAATAATAAGCAAACCCATGCGGGGTCACTCAATAAGGAAATCTTCCGGTTACTTTAATGCTAACCGAACGCCTCTGCTCACTCATTTTTTTACGTAACAACGATACCAAAGTATCGTACTCCATATTAAGCGGCAATTTAACATGACACTGTGGAGGAGAGCTATACCTCACAGAGTTATTATCCACAACAACCTCACCCCCCAATACAATGAAACCCTTATTTTGGCAACTTCAGACATTATAAAAAATGGATTGATAAGGAGAAGAGAGAATAAGCGTTTGTTTGAAGTTTAAGTGTTGATGGAGTTTTGATGAAGTTCAATCGTCTATAAATAAGGAAACTTTGAGCAATTTTTCAATGAAATTCGCACTACAAAACTACGAATTATGAATTTTAATTAAAAGTGGGCCCCATTTGCAGCCTATTTCGCAGTTTTGTACTGCGAAATAGCCTAATTCGCAGTACAAAACTGCGAAATAGGCCAATTTTCAAAAACCGGCCATTTTAAAAAAAAAATAATTAAACCCAATTCGCAGTATAAAACTGTGAAATGCACTAACGGCCGTTAGTGCATTTCGCAGTTTTATACTGCGAATTAGGTATTTTCGTATTTTTTTTTATTTTAAAAGGGTAGCTTTTGTTTTATTGTTTATTATTTAGGTTCCGTATTAGCATTTGTAAGCATTTAAATTTTATTGGATTTAAATTCATAAAATAATTTGGACCATATAAAATTCAAGACATTAATCCAAATAAATATTGTGGCTAATAAATTGGGTTAATTATATATGTGTTGGGCTAGTCCATTTAATTGGACTACAACTTAAATGATAGGCCCACTTCATTACCCCAAGGTCCAAATGGCTATTAGCCCATCTTAAAGCTCAGGCTCATGCCATGTGTCAAGTGATGTGGCAATCCAAGTCAAAAGAATGGGCCAACAAAATCATGTCATGTGTCAAGTGATGTGGCAATCCAAGACAAGTAAATGAGCCAACAAAATCATGCCATGTGTCAAGCGATGTGGCAATCCAAGTCAAAAGAATGAGCCAACAAAATCATGCCATGTGTCAAGCGATGTGGCAATCCAAGACAAGTAAATGAGCCAATGAAATCATGACACGTGTTAAGTGATGTGGCAATCCAAGACAAATAAATGAGCCAATTACTTCATGCCAAATGTCTGGATGGTATTGGTCAGTTCAAACGGACCAATCAAATTGTAGAGCCACACCACCCCCTACAACTATAAATAGAGGTCTTCATAAAGCTAGAAGACACAAGAAGTGATAACAAGAAGCAAGCAGAGAGCTCGTGGATCAAACACCGCAGATTTCTTTACAAGCTACAAGTTCAAGATCAAGAACGAAGCCAAATCAAATACCAAGGCATTCAAGATCAAATTACTTGTTCGTGATCAAGCACAAATTCAAGTTCAAGGAGGAGATTCAAGATCAAGCTTCACAAGCCCTTGAATCAAATCAAAATTAAATTCATCAATATACTTTACATTCTTGAAGAATCAGAGGAATACCATAGAGATTGTAACACTTTCATTTATTGAAATCAAATACTACATTTGTCACGCAATTGTCCAGTCTTGATTATTTAATTTTCTCGACGCGAAAATTTGTTGTTACAGTCATACATGAATCAATTAAGCAAATACTTTTACAATTGATCTTTGATCCAAGTTTGCTTTGAAAGATATCCATATTTGCTTCCCATAGTTTGACATACAAAAGAAGTATATGAATAAATATTAGTAAAAAAATAGAAAAGAAATAAAGTTAGATTCAATAGCAGCCTTTAATGCATTTTCTGGCAAATTCTAATTATTATACAAAGAATTACGCAACAAAATAATACAAGTTCACATATGACTAATACAACTACAACAAATTTATTTGCATGTATAAATTATTTATATTTTCCTACGCATTGTATAAAAACTAATTGACCCGTGTAAGAAAAGTACATACTCATAAAAATAAAAATAAAAATAAAAATAAAAATAAAAAATAATTGAGGGTGAAGTAACAAAAGTTATTCCATTGTCACGACCCTAGTTCACCAATTGTGAACATGTCGTGATGGCACCCAGTCCCCACGACTAGGTAAGCCTAACACGTTGCGGAATCTATAAATTATAATTACTTAAATAAGAAACAACGGAAAATAACATAAAAGATATGTAATCCGTGCCACTTGGCACATACATCCGTCACACAATGAATAAACACTACCAAGATCCGGAACCCCACGGTAACACAGACTAAAAGGGAAATACAACTGTGGCTCTATGTGTAAAGAGTATCTAACAACGAAATGAAGAAAAATGTCAACTAGTAATACTAGAATAGAAGGGAAGCCTCCGGATCCGCGGACGTAGCGGATCATACCTCGAAGTCTCCCAGAAAGCTGCAGAATCACCTAGTACGAGCCTGCTCTGATGTACCTGGATCTGCACAACAAAAGTGTGCAGAAGAGTAGCATGAGTACACCACGGCGGTACTCAGTAAGTGCCAAGCCTAACCTCGATGGAGTAGTGACGAGGTAGGTCAGGGCCCTACCGAGAAACAATAATATAATGATGAAAACAAAATAAACAGTTTAAATGATAATAATTTCCGAAATAACAACATTATGATAATTACTGCAACTGTCTACGATTAAGCTAACAACAAATAACCAACTCAAATAAACAAATCCAGGATCCGTGGGAATTGAACCCACAGTCCCATTCTCAGTACCTCTGGGTCTCCGGGAATCGAACCCGCAGCCCATGTCTCAATAATATCTCAATAACTCGGGATCTCCGGGAATCGAACCCGCAGTCCACAAACAATATCACTCCGGGTCTCTGGGAATCGAACCCACAGCCCTTCGAACCCGCAGTCCATATCTCAATAATATATCAATAGCTCAGGGTCTCCGGGAATCGAACCCGCAGTCCACAAACAATATCACTCCGGGTCTCTGGGAATCGAACCCACAGCCCTGGGATCTCCGGGAATTGAACCCGCAGTCCACCAACACATCAAATAAAGAAAACACGCAGAGAGAATATAATATGTTAAATTACAACTTCACCGAAATTAGTGCCAACAATTTATCAAGAGTTCAAGTAAATCAACTAGGCAATTAAACATGTTGAATCCTAGCTAATCATGCTTTTCTAAGTAATACCGGGTAATGGTAACGCTTTTATCAGCTAAGAGCAGGAATATCACTAATCAGCCAATTCAAGTAAAGTGTGTGTTACAACAACCAGCGCATGTACACGCCCGTCACCGCGCGTACAAGGCATTTAAACTATCACATAATATCCTAGGGGTGAAAGTTCCCCCACACGAGGTTACACAAGCCACTTACCTCAATTCCGGTACAAAACCACTAAGTAATAACCCTCTTGCCACGAATGTCGGCCTCCACAAGAGTAGAATATGATAAAAATCAATAGAATCACATCAAAATAGGCCAATTGGGCATTACCCAATCAAATTAACTCAAAATTCACCAAAACCCACAAGTTGCCAAAACCCGACTTTCGGTACGCTTAACGAAAATTCACGAAAGTTATATATTCGGAACCCTTGTTTCAATACGAGTCTATGCATATAAAGTTTACCAAATTCGGACTCCGTTTGCCCACTCAAAACCTTGATTTTCTAAAGGTTTTGGTCTAGGGTGAAAACCCCCATTAATTACCCAAATTCCTCCATTTTCATGAAAAACTTGCATAATATTATCAACAACAATCATAATTGGAGTCCATAATTGATTACCTGAACAAACCCCTTGAATCTCCCTTCAAAATCGCCCAAATCGCCCCTTAAGCCGAGACCCAAAATGTGTGAAATGTTCTGAAATTTTTCTAACTTCTGATACACTTACTTACAACGAATTTCGCTTCTGCGGAACATTTTCCGCTTCTACGCATCCGTATCCGCGACCAAAGGGTCGCTTCAGCGGTTCCAGGCCTGGCCGGCCATTTCCGCTTCTGCGAACAAGAGGGCCGCTTAAGCGGATCCGCTTCTGCGAAGAAGCATCCGCTTCTGCGGACACGTCCGCCTCTGCGCATAATTGACCGCTTCTGCGGTCTCGCCCAAACGGTAAGATGTCCGCTTCTGCGGACCATGTCCATTTCTCCCCGTTCGCTTCTGCGATCACTGGCATCGCACCAGCGACCCCGCTTCAGCGGATTGGATTCCGCTTCTGCGGAAATAGCCGCTCCTGCGCATCTCGTCCGCTTCTGCGGACACGCTCCTGCGCCCAAAATTCCGCAGGGAGCGGAAACAACAGAAGCAGGATCCCAACCTGCAATTCTTCCACAATTTCTCCCGTTTAACCATCCGAAATCACCCCGAGGCCCCGGGACCTCATCCAAACATACCAACACATCTTAATACCTTATTCGAACTTGCTCCAATCCTCAAAACACGTCTAACAACATCAAAACCCATAATTCGCATCGAATTCAAGCCTAAATTTCTTAAAACTTTCCGAATTGCACATTCGATCAAAAACCCGTCCAAACGACGTCCGAATGACCTGAAAATTTGCGGACATATCCAAAATCACATAACGAAGCTACAGAGAAATTGTCGGAATTCCATTCCGACCCCGGATCAAAATCTCACCTATCGATCGGATTCGCCAAAATTTCAACCTTCGGCATTTCAAGCCTAATTGAGCTACGGACCTCCAAAATACATTCCGAACGCGCTCCTAACCCCGAAATCACCTAACGGAGCTAATGGAACCATCGGATTTCCGTTCCGAGATCGTCTTAACACTGTTCCGGCTACGGACCATTTTCTAGTTTCAAAGCTCTTATTTAGGGACTAAGTGTCCCAAAATGCTCAAATTTTCGGAACCGACTCTCCCGGCAACCCACAATAGCAGAAATGAACTTAGGGGAACAGTTAAATTAGGGATTGGGGCGTAATTTTCTAAAACGACCGGTCGGGTCGTTACATCTTCCCACACTTAAAGATTCGTTCGTCCTCGAACGAGCATAGAAAACATACCCGGAGTAGTGAAAAGATGAGGGTACTGGCTGCGCATATCCTGTTCGGTCTCCCAAGTCGCCTCCTCGACCGGCTGGCCCCGCCATTGAACCTTTACCGAAGCGATGTTCTTTGACCTTAGCTTTCTGACCTGCCTGTCTAGAATGGCTACTGGCTCCTCAACATAAGACAGATCCTTGTCTAGCTGAACAGATGTGAAATCCAACACGTGCGACGGGTCACCATGGTATCTACGGAGCATCGAGACATGAAATACGGGGTGAACTCCGGCTAGGCTCTGGGAGGTAAGGCCAACTCGTAAGCAACCTCCCCAACACGCCTCAAAATCTCAAAAGGGCCAATAAATCTAGGACTCAGCTTCCCTTTCTTCCCAAACCTCATAACGCCCTTCATGGGCGAGACTCGAAGCAGAACCCGCTCACCAACCATAAAAGCCACATCGCGAACCTTCTTGTCCGCATAACTCTTCTCTCTAGACTGGGCTGCACGAAGTCTGTCCTGAATCACCTTGACCTTGTCCATAGCCTCCTGAACCATATCAGTACCTAGCAACCTGGCCTCGCCCGGCTCAAACCAACCCACGGGAGACCTGCACCTCCTACCATATAGGGCCTCGTACGGTGCCATCTGAATACTGGACTGGTAGCTATTGTTATAAGCAAACTCCGCCAGTGGCAGAAGTGATCCCATGAACCTCCAAACTCAATCACGCACGCACGGAGCATATCCTCCAAAATCCGAATAGTGCGTTCGGACTGCCCATCAGTCTGGGGGTGAAATGATGTGCTCAGCTCTACCCGAGTACCTAACTCCTGCTGTACAGCTCTCCAGAACCGTGAAGTGAACTGAGTGCCTCTATCTGAAATGATAGAAACTGGAATACCATGCAGCCGGACTATCTCCTTGATATAGATCTCCGCCAGACGCTCCGATGAATAAGTAGTGCTCACCGGTATAAAATGGGCGGACTTGGTCAGCCGATCCACAATAACCCAAATGGAATCAAACTTCCTAACCATCCGTGGAAGTCCAGATACAAAGTCCATGGTGATGCGCTCCCATTTCCACTCGGAAATCTCAATCTGCTGCATCAATCCACCCGGACGCTGATGCTCATACTTCACCTGCTAGCAGTTGAGGCATCTAGAAACATAATCAACTATATCCCTCTTCATCCGCCTCCACCAGTAATGTTGTTTCAAGTCCTGATACATCTTCGCGGCACCCGGATGGATGGAATACCGCGAGCTATGGGCCTCTGCTAGGATCAGCTCTCGAAGATCATCTACATTGGGCACACAGATGCGGCCCCGCATCCTCATAACTCCATCATCCCCGATGGTAACATCTCGAGCATCACCACGCCGAACTCTATCCCGAAGGACAAGCAAATGAGGGTCGTCGAACTGACGCTCCCTGATGCGGTCAAATAGAGAAGACCGAGAAACCACACAAGCTAGAACCCGGCTGGGCTCCGAAAGATCCAGTCTAACAAACTGTCTGGCTAAAGCCTGAACATCCATCGCCATAGACCTCTCCGAAGCTGGCAGATATGCCAAACTCCCCAAACTCTCTGCCCGACGACTCAAGGCATCGGCAACCACATTAGCCTTGCCCGGATGATAGAGAATAGTAATATCATATTCCTTCAGTAGCTCCAACCATCTCCTCTAACGCATATTCAGGTCCTTCTGCTTAAGCAAGTGCTGCAAGCTCCGGTGATCGGTGTAGATCTCACAAGGAACCCCATATAAATAATGACGCCAAATTTTCAAGGCGTGAACAATGGCAGCTAGCTCCAAATCATGAACAGGGTAATTCTTCTCATGCACCTTCAGCTGTCTCGACGCGTAGGCAATCACCCTACCGTCCCGCATCAATACCGCACCGAGTCCAACTCGTGAGGCATCACAATATACGGTATAGGACCCCGTACCTGTAGGCAACATCAATATAGGGGCCGAAGTCAAAGCTGTCTTGAGCTTCTGAAAGCTCGCCTCACACTCGTCTGTCCACTGAAAAGGGGCACCCTTTCGGGTCAATCTAGTCATAGGTGCTGCAATCGAAGAGAACCCCTCTACAAAACGACGGTAATAGCCCGCCAAACCAAGGAAACAGCGAATCTCAGTAGCGGAGGAGGGTCTGGGCCAACTCTGCACGGCCTCCACCTTCCTCGGATCTACTCGAATACCATCACTCGATACCACGTGGCCCAAAAATGCCACCGAACTCAACCAGAATTCACATTTAGAGAACTTGGCATAAAGCTGCTTCTCCCTCAGGATCTGAAGCACTATCCTCAAATGCCGCTCGTGCTCTTCCCGGCTCCGAGAATATACTAGAATATCATCAATGAAGACAATCACGAACGAGTCCAGATAAGGCCTGAACACACTGTGCATCAAATGCATAAAGGCTGCTGGGGCATTAGTCAACCCAAAAGACATCACGAGGAACTCATAGTGACCATACCGGGTCCTGAAGGCAGTCTTCGGGATATCTGGCTCCCGAATCTTCAGCTGGTGATACCCGGAGCGCAAATCAATCTTAGAAAACACATGTGCGCCCTGTAACTGGTCAAATAAATCATCAATACGGGGCAAAGGATACCGGTTCT
The DNA here is from genome assembly GCA_032618575.1 of Nicotiana noctiflora. Classification (NCBI taxonomy): domain Eukaryota; kingdom Viridiplantae; phylum Streptophyta; class Magnoliopsida; order Solanales; family Solanaceae; genus Nicotiana; species Nicotiana noctiflora. The sequence continues at coordinate 8,066 of JASVEL010012694.1, forward strand.
TCACTGTAACCTTATTCAGCCGACGATAGTCAATACACATACGCATAGAACCGTCCTTTTTCTTCACAAACAATACAGGAGCACCCCAAGGCGAAACACTGGGTCGAATAAAACCCTTGCCCAATAACTCCTGTAATTGATCCTTCAACTCCTTTAACTCAGGAGGAGCCATACGGTACGGTGGAATAGAAATGGGCCGAGTGCCCGGCAACAAGTCAATAGCAAAGTCAATATCTCTGTCGGGCGGCATGCCCGGAAGATCAGCTGGAAATACATCAGCAAAGTCACGTACCACATGAACAGAATCAATAGAGGGAGTGTCAACACTAACGTCCCGCACATAGGCTAGATAAGCAGCACACCCCTTCTCAACCATACGCTGAGCTCTGAGAAAAGAAATAACACGGCTAGGGGTGTGATCTAGAGTACCACTCCACTCAATACGTGGAATGCCTGGCATAGCCAGCGTCACGGTCTTGGCGTGACAATCAAGAATAGCATAATGGGGCGACAACCAGTCCATGCCCAGAATAATATCAAAATCGACCATCCCAAGCAGCAGTAGATCCGCTCTGGTCTCAAAATCACTAATGGTAATCAAACACGACCGATATACGCGGTCCACAGCCAAAGAATCACCCACCGGAGTGGAAACATAAATGGGGGCACTCAAAGAATCCCGAGGCACACCCGGATGAGAAGCAAAGTAAGAAGACACATATGAAAAAGTGGAACCAGGGTCGAATAGAACCGATGCCTCCCTGTGACTAACCAGAATAATACCTGTGATAACGGAGTCAGATGCAACAGCCGCGGCGCGATCAGGAATAGCATAGAATCTGGCCTGTCCCCCCTCTCGAGGGCGGCCTCTAGAACCCTGACCCCCGCCCCTGGCTGGCTGGGCAGGTGGAATAGCAGCTGGAGCTGGAATGATAGCCTGCTGACCCTGAGAGCCACGCTGATGCTGCGAAGACTGGTGAGGTGCTCCCCTCCTACGCCTGGGGCACTCCCTAACCGGGTGGCGAGTATCCCCGCACTCAAAACAAGCTCTGAGAGGACGCGGTGGCTGTGACTGTCCGGCCTCACCCCCACTAGTCTGACCCCTGGAAGGACCCCGCGCAGGAGGTGCACTGGAAACTGGGGGAGCATAATAAGGCTCCTGTGGTGCTGGAAGACCTGGAGTGCTACCGGCTGCGGGCAATGCTGAGTGAACCGGACGACCGGAATATCCCCTGCTAAAACGACCGGCTGCTGAAGTGCGGGCACCAGAGAAATGGCCCGACTCACGAGACCTCTTGGCCTCTCTATCTCCCCACTCTCTAGGGAGCATACTCTCGATCCTCCCTGGCAATGCTAACTGCCTGCTGATAAGATATATCTGTCTCCAACTCTCTGGCCATGCTGGATCGGATAGGCGGAATCAGGCCCTCGATAAATCTCCGCACTCTCTCCCGAACCGTGGCTACCAAGGCCGGTGCATGCTTGGCCAGACGGGTGAAACTGATGGCATACTCCGATACTGACATGGAGCCCCGTCGCAACCGCTCAAACTCCGAGCGCCAAGAATCCCTAAGGCTCTGTGGAACAAACTCCGTCAAAAACAGATTTGAAAACTGCGTCCAGGTCAACGAAGCGGACTCCTCCGGACTATCCAACTCATACGTGCGCCACCAATCATAAGCGGCCCGACGAAACTGAAAAGCAGTGAAGGAAACCCCGCCGGTCTCCACAATCCCCATAGTACAAAGAATACGATGACACTCCTCTAGAAAACCCAATGCATCATCCGAAACCAGACCACTAAACACCGGAGGGTCATATTTCTCGAACCTCTCCAACCTACGCTGTTCGTCCTCGGAGGCGGCTGGTCCACCTCCCGGTTGTGCTCGGGGCGGCAGGAGGCATAACCAAAACATCCGGAACATGTCCCACCGGCACACGCCGCTCCGGTGTAACGGCTACGGGAGTCCGGGCCCCTCCCCCGCCCGAGATGTAGCCGCAACAAGAGGAAGCAGCCCTGCCCGGGCTAAAGTGGTATACATGCTCACGAACCGAGCCGGGGTCTCCCGTAGTCGTCGGAGTGGTAGCAGGCCGTAGTCGGTGTACCGGTGCTCGCGCTCCAACCTCGGTCTACCGGTGGCACCTCGGCGGCGGCGCGCGATGGTGCGCCGTGGCTGCACCTCGGGTGCGTCCTCGTCCTCTACCTCGGCCCCGGCCTCGAACGGCGGCAAAGGGGGCGCGGGTACCCGATCATCGCGGTTAGCTCGTGTCCTCACCATCCGTGAGAGAATAGAAAGCAGAGTAGTTTAGGTTTTTGATGTCACAAATGTCGCACGACAAGGAATCCAAAAGAAATGAAGAGTTTCCTAAACAGTTACATAGCCCCTCGTAGATAAATACGGACGTCTCCGTATCGATCGGCGAGACTCTAAATAACCGGTCTGTGTCCCGTGACTCCTATGAACCTAGAGCTTCTGATACCAACTTGTCACGACCCTAGTTCACCAATTGTGAACATGTCGTGATGGCACCCAATCCCCACGACTAGGTAAGCCTAACACGTTGCGGAATCTATAAATTATAATTACTTAAATAAGAAACAGCGGAAAATAACATAAAAGATATGTAATCCGTGCCACTTGGCACATACATCCGTCACACAATGAATAATCACTACCAAGATCCGGAACCCCACGGTAACACAGACTAAAAGGGAAATACAACCGTGGCTCTATGTGTAAAGAGTATCTAACAACGAAATGAAGAAAAATGTCAACTAGTAATACTAGAATAGAAGGGAAGCCTCCGGATCCGCGGACGTAGCAGATCATACCTCGAAGTCTCCCAGAAAGCTGCGGAATCACCTAGTACGAGCCTGCTCTGATGTACCTGGATCTGCACAACAAAAGTGTGCAGAAGAGTAGCATGAGTACACCACGGCGATACTCAGTAAGTGCCAAGCCTAACCTCGATGGAGTAGTAACGAGGAAGGTCATGGCCCTACCGAGAAACAATAATATAATGATGATAACAAAAATAAACAGTTTAAATGATAATAATTTCCGAAATAACAACAATAAGATGATTACTGCAACTGTCTACAATTAAGCTAACAACAAATAACCAACTCAAATAAACAAATCCAGGATCTGTGGGAATTGAACCCACGGTCCCATTCTCGGTACCTCTGGATCTCCGGGAATCGAACCCGCAGCCCATGTCTCAATAATATCTCAATAACTCAGGATCTCCGGGAATCGAACCCGCAGTCCCTACCAATAAATCAGGATCTCGGGAATCGAACCCGTAGTCCTCGGATCTCCGGGAATCGAACCCGCAGTCCACATCTCAATAATATATCTATAGCTCAGGATCTCCGAGAATCGAACCCCCAGTCCACAAACAATATCACTCCGGGTCTCTGGGAATCGAACCCACAGCCCTGGGATCTCCGGGAATTGAACCCGCAGTCCACCAACACATCAAATAAAGAAAACACACAGAGAGAATATAATATGTTAAATTACAACTTCACCGAAATTAGTGCCAACAATTTATCAAGAGTTCAAGTAAATCAACTAGGCAATTAAACATGTTGAATCCTAGCTAATCATGCTTTTCTAAGTAATACCGGTTAATGGTAACGCTTTTATCAGCTAAGAGCAGGAATATCACTAATCAGCCAATTCAAGTAAAGTGTGTGTTACAACAACCAGCGCATGTACACGCCCGTCACCGCGCGTACAAGGCATTTAAACTATCACATAATATCCTAGGGGTGAAAGTTCCCCCACACGAGGTTAGACAAGCCACTTACCTCAATTCCGGTACAAAACCACTAAGTAATAACCCTCTTGCCACGAATGTCGGCCTCCACAAGAGTAGAATCTGATAAAAATCAATAGAATCACATCAAAATAGGCCAATTGGGCATTACCCAATCAAATTAACTCAAAATTCACCAAAACCCACAAGTTGCCAAAACCCGACTTTCGGTACGCTTAACGAAAATTCACGAAAGTTATATATTCGGAACCCTTGTTTCAATACGAGTCTATGCATATAAAGTTTACCAAATTCGGACTCCGTTTGCCCACTCAAAACCTTGATTTTCTAAAGGTTTTGGTCTAGGGTGAAAACCCCCATTAATTACCCAAATTCCTCCATTTTCATGAAAAACTTGCATAATATTATCAACAACAATCATAATTGGAGCCCATAATTGATTACCTGAAGAAACCCCTTGAATCTCCCTTCAAAATCGCCCAATTCGCCCCTTAAGCCGAGCCCCAAAATGTGTGAAATGTTCTGAAATTTTTCTAACTTCTGATACACTTACTTACAGCGAATTTCGCTTTTGCGGAACATTTTCCGCTTCTACGCATCCGTATCCGCGACCAGAGGGTCGCTTCAGCGGTTCCAGGCCTGGCCGGCCATTTCCGCTTCTGCGAACAAGAGGGCCGCTTAAGCGGATCCGCTTCTGCGAAGAAGCATCCGCTTCTGCGGAACGTCCGCCTCTGCGCATAATTGACCGCTTCCGCGGTCTCGCCCAAACGGTAAGATGTCCGCTTCTGCGGACCATGTCCATTTCTCCCCGTCCGCTTCTGCGATCACCGGCATCGCACCAGCGACCCCGCTTCAGCGGATTGGATTCCGCTTCTGCGGAAATAGCCGCTCCTGCGCATCTCGTCCGCTTCTGCGGACACGCTCCTGCGCCCGAAATTCCGCAGGAGCGGAAACAACAGAAGCAGGATCCCAACCTGCAATTCTTCCACAATTTCTCCCGTTTAACCATCCAAAATCACCCCGAGGCCCCCGGGACCTCATCCAAACATACCAACACATCTTAATACCTTATTCGAACTTGCTCAAATCCTCAAAACACGTCTAACAACATCAAATCCCATAATTCACATCGAATTCAAGCCTAAATTTCTTAAAACTTTCCGAATTGCACATTCGATCAAAAACCCGTCCAAACGACGTCCGAATGACCTGAAAATTTGCGGACATATCCAAAATCACATAACGAAGCTACAAAAATTGTCGGAATTCCATTCCGACCCCCGGATCAAAATCTCACCTATCGTTCGGATTCGCTAAAATTTCAACCTTCGGCATTTCAAGCCTAATTGAGCTACGGACCTCCAAAATACATTCCGAACGCGCTTCTAACCCCGAAATCACCTAACGGAGCTAATGGAACCATCGGATTTCCGTTCCGAGATCGTCTTAACACTGTTCCGGCTACGGACCGTTTTCTAGTTTCAAAGCTCTTATTTAGGGACTAAGTGTCCCAAAATGCTCAAATTTTCGAAACCGACTCTCCCGGCAACCCACAATAGCAGAAATGAACTTAGGGGAACAGTTAAATTAGGGATTGGGGCGTAATTTTCTAAAACGACCGGTCGGGTCGTTACATCCATGATGCTTGTAAACCATTTCTTAAAGAGAATTAAAGCAACATAAATGAAAGTTAAAATCGTTAAAAGATTATTAAGACTAGAATACTAATTAATAGGATATTACTCCTTGTTTGTGAGATTTATAAAATTCGGAAATATAAATATTCTTAAAAATTACATAAGAAGAATTATAAGTGCAATAAAAATTACCAGATGTTTATTCATTACATACTATGAACAGGAAAACATAAAATTTAAATTGCTCAATCATCTCTAACCACAGATCCATCACCAATCAAATGGTTTATTTTTTCATCAGGGTGCTCAAAAAAATCTACCACATCCAAGTGGGTGATGTCAAATTCATTATCATAGACAAGATTGGCTTGAGGGCCTTTATTCTTCAGAGATGCTTGATAAAGCTCAATCAAATATTTTGGTATGCGACAAATTTTTGCCCAATGCCATTTTCCATCGCAACGATAACATTTAGTTTCTGAACCCTTTGCGTTCCGCTTCTCATCTTTTCCTTTCTATTTTTGGTAGTTATTTTTCATTGGAGGATGATTAATACCAGAATTGTTTTTTTTTCTTGGATATGGCCACAACCATGACCACGAATATGGCCACGATCTTTTCCACGATTAGCATAATGGGAATACACCTCATCCTCTTTAGGCAATGGTGTAGACTAGTGAGTCTATTTTCGTGATTTATCATAAGCAATTCTTTGTTCGTTCAGCCACAAAATAGAAGAAAAATTATCTGAGAATACTTTGTGAAGTCTTTCTCTTGGTACTGTTGTTGCAAGACCATATTGGAGGCATGCAACGTTGTAAATATTTTTTCAAGCATATCATAGTCACTGGTATTATCTCCGCAGAGTTTCAATTTAGAGGTAATTCTAAACATAGCAGAATTATATTCAGAAACATATTTAAAGTCTTGGAGCCTAAGATGAGCCCAATCATATCGTGCTTGTAAAAGAGTGACTAACTTTAAGTTGTCATATCTTTTCTTTAAACCATTCCACAAAACAAGTGGATCTTTCACTGTGAGATATTAAATTTTCAACCCTTCATCAAGGTGATGACTCAAGAAAATCAAGGCCTTAGCACAATCTTGGGTAGATGCTTTATCTTTATCTTTAATGGCGTCTCCAAGACGCATTGCATCTAAATGGATTTCATCATTCAATACCCATATCATATAGTTCTTGCCTGAAATTTCAAGGGCAACGACATTCTTTTCATAATATCAGACATAATGTAAAAATTAATAAAAATTTGAGAAAAGTTGTACCTTAATTTTCTTAGAGATCTTCTTGAGATGGTAGAACCTCGTGCTGATAACGTGTTATAAAATGAAAGCAATTTAGTAAAACATAAACAAAAAATATAAGCAACTTAGTAAAACATGAACAAGAAATATAGATAGAGAGAATGAAGAGATTTTCTTCTTCAATTGTGTGTATTTTTCCATCTATTACAAGGCCTTTATATAGGCATAAAAAGTGAATAAAATATGTCA
>JASVEL010012694.1:20000-474081 GCA_032618575.1 Nicotiana noctiflora
CAAAGAAGTAAAATGTTTTACCACATTTGATTTGAGACCTCTAAAAGTGCATAACCAACAACTTCTTCCAAAAAATAGGTTCCAACAATTAAAATAAACCTTAAATAGACAAGGAAGACAAAATTTCATTCTACGACTATTCCAACTGAATAGAGCATAATGCAGTTTGTCGGGCCCGGAACCAAAATATTGTAAATTTTGACTTGAGAGACAAAAATAGGAGGAAAAAAGTGTTGAGGACCATATTAAGTATAACGCATCTAAAACATGTGTTATACCTTAACGGCCAGTTACATGAGCTATAATCAGTATTTGCAACCATAATAATTTACTGCAAAGCTCATCAATTATATGTGTTATGCATACTTCTCCCAATCCTATGGTTGTTCTTTATTTCAAAAAAATCACATAAAATGTGGTCTATGAGTTATCTTTTTCAGTACAATTAACAACTTAACTAGGAAATTAGCCCATGTAACTCTGTAAATTTTTGTATATTCATGTATTTGTGAATTTTTGACTTGTTTTACACACTGGCAGAATCTGTATTAGGAATTAGTACAAATATTTAAGTGTAAATTGATTGAGGTAGGTACGCAATTTTCAATGCCATAGTCTACTTTATTTTCTAGGGAACATACTAGTCGATAGTAAAAAAAATTAGGCTAATACTCTGCTTTTTAGAAAGAACGTCTATCATTTGTTCTTTGGGTAAGTCATCATTTTTAATTGCCCAATACAAAAAGGTTTCCAAGTCACTCAATTCGACTATTACTGCATTAGAGATCAAAACAGAAAATGATAGTTCCAATGTTCAACCAAAAATAACCCTTAAGTTTAGCCTCGACACAAGTATATCATGAAGAAGGGGGAGGGGTATACATAGCACATATAATTGATGAGCAATGCAGTCAATTATTATGGCTGCAAATACCGAGTATAGCGCATCTAAAACATGCATTATATCTTAACGGGGTAACTGGTCGGGAAGGTGCGCATGTTTTAGACGTGTTATACATAATATGGTCTCCAGCACTTTTCCACCTATTTTTGTCCCTTGAGTCAAAATTTAAAATATATTAGTTCAGGACTCCAGTTTATCCCTTTTCACATCTCGCAAATATTCAAGTTGCCTAGGATCTTTGGCAACAAATAATAAACCACATTACAATTGTATACAAGATATAGATAAAAAGTCATCCTACAAAACACAACTTACAATTTACAACTTGATATGGTAATCCCCCTATTTAAAGCTACCCCCATCCCCCAAAAAAAAGACAGAACAACTTGAAAGAAAAGGCAAGTAAAAATTTGAACCAAAAGAAAACGAAATTCGGAACTAAATATTGTTAATTTTGACTCAAGAGACAAAAATAGGTGAAAAAAAGTGTTAGAACCATATTATAACGCATCTACAACATGCGTTGTACATTAACGACCAATTACCCCGTTAAGATATAGCGCATGTTTTAGATGCGCTATACTCGATATTTGCAAGCCATAGTATTTGACTGAATAGTGCATCAATTATATGCACGATGTATACCCCCAAACCCCCCACCCATCTCATCGTGATATACTTGTATCAAGGCTGAACTTAAAAGTTGTTTTGGTTGAACAGTGGAACTACCATTTTATGTTTGATCTCTAATGCATAATAGTCAAATTGAGTGACTTGGATACCTTTTTGCATTGGGCAATTAAAAATGATGACTTTTCCAAATAACAAATGATGACCTTCTTTCTAAAAAGTAGAATATTAGCCTAACTTTTTATAATATCGACAAGTATGTTCCCTAGAAGATAAAGTAGACTATGACATTGAAAACTACATACCTACCTCAATCAATTTCCACTTAAATATTTGTACTAATTCCTAATACAGATTCTGTCAGAGAGTAAAATAAGACAAAAATTCACAAAAACATGAATATATCACAAATACATGAAAATACAAAAATTCAGAGAGTTACAAGGGCTAATTTCCAAGTTAAATTGTTAATTATACTGAGGATAACTCATAGACCAGTGTTGTCAAAGGCGCGCTTAAAGCGTGCTTAAGCCCTGAAGCGAGGCTCAAAACATGTTGAGCGCTTCGCCTCGCTTTGCGGGAGCTTTAGTGTCTCATCAATGCTCTAAGGCATACTTTTCCTTGCTAATGAGTGAAATCCTAATAAAAGCTACATTGAACAATTGAATTTCACTATATTGTAAAAAAAAAATCAATTTCTTTGTCCATATACTTGTTATTCATACTTGTAATTATTAGTCTTGGACTACATATACATATTTTTATTTTTTCTCCAGTTGCGCCTTTTTTCGTTAAATCTCACGCTTTATTTGTGCTTTGCGCTTAAAGCCCCAACGGACCTTAGAGCTTTTTCGCGCTTTTCGCCTTTGATAATACTGTCATAGACCACGTTTTATGTAATTTTCTTGAAATAACGAACATACCACAGGATTGGGAGGACTGAGCATATCACATATAATTGATGCGCTATGCAGTCAATTATTATGACTGCAAACACCGAGTATAGCGCATATATTACATGCGCTATATCTTAACAGAGTAACTGATCGTTAAGGTATATAGCACATGTTTTAGATGTGTTATACATAAATGGTCATCAACACTTTTTTTCACCTATTTTTGTCTCTTGAGTCAAAATTTACGATATTTTGGTTTTGAACTCAAGAAAAGGTTCCTGATATGAAAGCATCATTTGCATAATCCTGGAAATCAAAAGAGGTAAAGTACTTCTTTGATCACTAATAAAAAGTACGGTGGACAAAATAAGAAGATATGGAAGCTTTATAAACATTTTAACTCCCAAGGCACAACTGCACAAGCACTTTGACGGTAATGGCATGTGTATTCTATTATATTAGTTCTGAATTTTGAGTCTATCATTTCTAAGAGGTTAACAAACCAACAAAACGTTTAACCCAAATAAGGAAATACAAAGATACTTGAGATTCTCCCGAAGTTCATAGCGACAAAAGTATATCAATAGCTAAAGTACATCTTGCTACCAACTAAAACCCTCCAAATACTTCCCAAGTGAGGAAGTTTCTGATGCTTTTTTACTAGTCATAGGTTGTACATCATCAAGTGTTAACAAAATGGATAAACATCTTGCAAATAAATTATTTCAGGGCCTAATTGAATCTAATTCTTCCATGGTTCATTTATAGCTATTAAAAGCTTAGTAGGGGCAAACTTACCTTCGTGCTGACAATAACAGTTGTTCTGCATCTTGGTACTTCTCCCTTTCAATTAAAGAGCAGGCAGTGTTGTAAGCCAATTCGAAACTGCTGGTTGCTTTAACTCTCAGTGAATCCAAGGTCCTCTGCACTTCGGAAGCCCTTCCAGCAGAAACTAGACCAGCAACAAGATTTATCTCCAAGGAGTCTATCTTGGACTTCTGGAGCTTTTGATAAATATCAACAGAGGCACCCATCTTTCCTAAACGATATAAAATCTGAGATTCCAACAGCATTGATTCATCACTTCCTTCATGCCCCTTCAAAGACTCTAAAGCCTCATCCAGTTTATTTTGTCGGTATAAGCAATACGCCTTACAAGGAAAACGGAAAATGTTAAAAAGAGAAACAAAATCCAAAATTGAAGAGAAAGGAACTAATTTTTCTTTTAGGGGATATTCAGTAAAAATAAAGCATATATATGTAAAAGATTTTGGATCAAAACTTCATAAGGGGATCTGGTATGGATCAAGCTAATTTGGCACTGAAAATAATCTTACGAAATGGTTAATATCCTAGTAAAGAAGATCAGATCAGGACTGATGACTGCTCTCAGATTTCCTATTAGTAGAAGTCAATCAACTTCATTGGATTGCCCTTATTTGTAAGGATGTTCCGGTTGTAATCGCATCATTCAGATTCGATACAAGACTATAGAAATAGGGCAGCCGGTGCACAAAGCATCCCCAGTTCACAAAGGGTCCAAGGAAGGACCCACCCCCAAGAAGGTATGATGTAGGCATAGCGTAACACAAGTTTCAATGGCTGATTCCACAGCTCAAAGCCGTGGCCTATAGGTCATACGCGGAGATAGCTTTATCGTTGCTCTAAGGCTGCTCCCTTTCAATACAAGACCACCAAAAGAAAAAATCACTGGCGCTAAAATGCTAGGAAATTGATTTATCATAAGACTGTTCTAATTTGTCTAACAACATACTTTGTATCTTCCACTCTTTCTCCTCTATTCTTGTCTTAAAGATTGATAATAATATCCATAAATAGAATAGCGTTTGATGAAATTTTTAGAGCGTTCAAGATTTATAATTTTGTATAAATGGCTAAGGCAACTGAGCAAGTGATATGGGAGTTAGAAATTGTTGTAAAGTAAAATGACTTCCGTCCATAAGAGAGAGGTCAGCTTTCCCAGAGAGTTTAAGTTCCATGCACTAGCGGTGTACAAAAATATTTACACAATCAAGTCACTTATCGGGTAATTACAAGTAAATATCTTGATATGTATTACTGTAATTCGTAATATGGTAAAATTGGCAACTAAACTCGCTATCAAAACTTTAAAATTCACTAACAGGGTAAAAATAAACTCTCTACATTTACAGTCTTCAGTAGAAAATTCCATCATACCAAGCACACCTAAGCTCCCGTTTTCCAATTCAAATCAAAGCAAATACTAAAGCTCCCCCCCCCCAAACCACACCCACGCCAAAATGGGCTGATGTTCACAACATACATTACCTTAAAGAGGCTAAGATCAACAGAAGAAGCCTTTTTGCTAAACTCTTTAATAGCAACCAATGCTTCTTCTATACAATCTCCTTTCACTAACGCCACCACTTTACACCGTATCGCGTCCTCATCTCCAGGCGCAGCCGCAATAACTTCAAATAAAAATCATTAAAAAAACAATAAATTTCATTAAAAATTTCATCAAATGCAATTTTGGATGGAAATTCAAATTGAACTGACTTTGATCAGAAACTTTGACGGCTTGTTCATATTCAGATCGTTGGATGTGGCGATTGAGCGAAGCGAAGAGATCTTCGACGGATATAGCTGCGGTAGCAGCTGATGCCTTTGGTTTTTCTTTGGGCTTCGGAGCCATTTGTGAAGCGATTCGAGATCTTCTCCTTCTACGACTGATTTGAGATAATCTATGAAGCGACTGATTGAGGAGGGTTTGCTGACTGGATAATCTAATTTGGGCCTAGCTCGGGTAAATAAGTTTGAACTTTTTTGGGCTCAAATCCTAGTACTAGTGGGCTGTTGGGCTTCAATCCAAGTACCAGTGCGTAACTCTTTGCTTTAAATTAAGGCCAAGTCACACATTGGGCCGTCGGTCAAAAATATTTGCACCACTAACCAAATATACAAAAAATATATACTTAATTAATTTGTGTTAATATACAAAAAATATACTATCATATTTTATCGGCTATTATGCACCATCTAGGTGGGTTATCAGAAACAATGAAGGAGATAGGGTGACTGGTTTCTACAACTATACTTATGCAGCATCTCCTATCCAAGCTGAGCTACTTTCTCTAAAAGCAAGACTTCATTTGGCATCCGAGCTTCAGCTCATTCAAATTTGAAATTGAGACAGACTCGTTACAAGTAATCAAGAGCCTTGAACAAGGTTATATCCTTCGTATGAAATTATTATTTGTGATTGCTGCTTTTTAATACTCCCATTAAAAAAGGTGGCGGTCACGCATAATTTTAGACAAGAAAATTAAGTGGCGCACTTTTGTCTACCTCATTTGTTTTTTTTAAGATTAATACGTCTGAATCTGAATATATATCTAAATATTAAGATGTGTATTAAGATTAAGATATCTGAATCTGAATACACATCTTAATATATTAAGATGTGTATTAAAAACTGAATAGAAATAATTAAGACTGTTTGATTTTTAACATCTGAATGTATTAAATTTATCTTTATTTTAAAATCAATAAACATAAAATTCAAATAAAATACTAAATAATCTATATATTCTATCAATAAAATATGTAGTTTTTTAAAATATGATAATTGTTGGTGGTGATGGCTAACGGGTGATGCCGACTAAAGGTGGTGGTTGGTGGTAGTTTTGGTAGATGGTGGTGGTTCATGCTAGTAGCTAGTAGTGATTGGTAGTGGTGATGATTATGATTGAGGATGGTGGTGGTGGGTGGTGATAGTTAAAAATGGCGGGTAGTGATAATAGTTGTGCTTGTGATAGGTGGTGGGTGAGTGGTGGTATGTTATTATGGTGGGCAGTGCCGACTAAGGTTGTTGATGGTGATGGGATGGTCAATTGTGGTAGTTGAGATGGATGTGTGTTAATTGTGGGTGAGAATGGTACATGGTGGTAGGGGTGGTGGGGATAATGGATGGTGATGGTCGATAATGATGGCTGCTGTGATTGAGGATGATGATGGCGTGGTAGTGGTAGTGGTGGTGGTGGTTAAGTAGGCTGGTAGTGGTGGAATGGTGGTAGTTGGTAATGGTAGGTGGTGACGGCAGTTAATAATGAATATGTGATATTATCTTAATGAAATTAAATCTCTGTCGTAGATCTTAATCATACAGACCTATTCAGATTCATTAAGTGACCGTGAAGTTGAAAAAACAAACACACTTAATGATTAAGATCTGAATTATTAAGATTCAGACTTTAAAAATAAATGCACTTAATGTCTGAGATCTGAATGATTAAAATGCAGACCTCCATTGAGTGCAAACTTCTAAAGAATCCAACCTACATCAACCCATATATTGTGCATCTCCACATTTATAAAGCCCAATATTTGGCGGATAGAGAAGGAATACATTTCATTTACTTAATACATATAATACTTTTATTAAGTTGACGGAATTTGGCAATCAAAATCCCTGGGAGAGTTTCTATATGATGTAATGCTATTAACCAACTTTAGTATTAATATATAAGTTCATCCATTTCTTCTGCAGGAAAAAAAAAAGAATGCTAACATAGATTTTACCGTCAAAGATAGATCCAGCCTCTGAGATATACGGGTTCACATGAACTTAGTAATTTTTATTTAAATAATATAAATATATTTCATAAATCACTAAATATCGATAAATATTTAAATATAAATCAAATTACTACTAAAATTTTGCTTGAAATTATTGCAGGAATTCATAAACATTAAATCATGGATCATTCTCTATTCTCCATCACCATGAACAATGAGGGGACAAAGATATATAGCTTCTCCATATTTTTTCTCATTCTTCTGCCTACTCTTCGTGTAAAAGGAAAGGGTTCAAATGAGAAAAGGAGAACAAAAGTAAACTAAAGACATACCAAACTATGGACAATATAACCAACTAAAAGTATTCCTTCATCATTGATCTGAGATGTTTAGGATACTTACTAGCTTTAGGTATGAAGTCGTCTTTGTTATAAAGTATTTAATTTTTTGATGACTTTTTAATATGAATTTAAATTTAATTGGGTTTTAATATTTTTTAACCCCTCCCTAAATAGGAGGATTTACAGTGTTTTCAGACTTCCCTTCAAGGTAACTCGAACCCAAGACCTAAAGATCGTAGGTGGGGGTGTTTTATCATGAGCAAGGCTCACTCTTCTTTTAATCGGATCTTAATGTTGTTAACCCTATAATTGGATAATAATTAAACTTATATTATATCTTAATGACACCTGATTTCACCTAATACCAATTGAGAAATGTGAAGATTAGTAATAGAATTAAAAATAAAATAAAGTAAACTAGTATTTGAATGGAATTCAATCCTCGAGCTTGAATACCCTCGGATTGATTGGTGCAGGAACAGTTAAAAATATAACAAGTATATGCACAAGAGTATAAACGAAAGAGAAAATATTATATTGCTTTGATCTCTTTGAACAACGTGCATCCTACAAATGATTGTAATTATGGTGTAACTCTAATTAAAGAAGGAAATCTCATGATTAGCTAAATAATCGTCTTTGATTTGATCCTTTTCGAGATTCCCGTCGCAATTCTCGGCCAGTCACAGATATCTCGCATTTCCGTTATTGTGCTATCTTCAGTCTTGCTCGAGTTCGACCTTAATCATTATTGATCTCGGTTTCAACAGGTGCCTTGAACCTCGAACTCGATACATTATCCTTGTGTCTCGATCTGACGAGCTATAGGGCCGGTCTTTGACCCATCCTCCTTGTTCCTATTAACAAGCCCGATTTTGATCGTGTATAAATGAAAATACCGAATACTGAAGGAGAAATCAAAAAATAGTATAGAGAATATAAGAGGTCCCCCTTATATCTAGAGTTGCATATGATATACATGTGATTTCATAACTTTCACACGGTCACTGCCATGTCTGCCGACAAAAGGAATGAGGGAATATAATGACATGACAAACATTCCTTCCATTGCACGACAGTTTTTGTTCTCTTCCACAGTGGCAATGATTCACATTTTCGCAGGTAATGCTTTTTGCCTTTTGATTGTCTGATTTATCTACCACATGCAGGTCACTTAGTTAGATTTTTTTTATAGAAGAAAGAAAATTCAAAAGAGGAAATCATACTTCCAATTTTCGTTCGTTTAGTTTACTGGGGAAATTTAACACTGCCAGAAAATTATATCGTTTTTTGACTACTGAAATAGCAGAAAAATAATAGAAAAATTCAGTTTTTGACTATATTCCGACCATTTAGGAGTAGTCAGAAACAACAACAACAATTCAGTAATAGTCCCCACTAATGAAATTTTGGAAGGGTATAGTGTATGCAGACCTTACATTACCCCGGTAGATAAAGAGGTTCTCTAATGTTTCCAGGAGACTCTCGACTCAAAGACACAGGATCCGTAACCAGAACAAAAATAGTCAATAATTACGATAATAATAAAAACTAAAACTAAAAATAAAATAAAAAAGTGTGATGAAACAAAAATCGCTAGTTTGTATACAAAACACTATCACAAAGTAGGTTTGTTTGACTCAAAAGTTACCGATTACTTTATGAGTTATGAACAATAAAAAAATGTGAGGAAATGGTAAATCGTAATCAAATATAGCAAACCCCTGGAGAAGGATCTATATCGTTTATCTTAGTAGAAATGACGAAGTTATGAATGTTATCAATGATTATCACTAAGAGGATAAAAAAGGAAGAGAATAATAGAGAGAGAATAATCAGAAGTTGTATTATTAGAAAATAACACTTGTCCTTTACAAAAAGGAAAACCCCTCTTTATATAGAGGAAAGGTATTCTCGCTAAAGGTACAATATCATCGAGGGGCTGCTGACGTTCTTAAAATGTAAAGAGGGGAGGGGGAGGAGCGCCCGCATATGCAAGTTGGTGTCACGCCTTTGTTGTTAAGGACGTGGGCGAGGGTCGTACCCTCGATGCCGTGTAGGCGTAGGGAGAGACGTACTCGGCCCTTATCAGTTACATCCAATTCGACCCCATACAGTTAGTCCCTCCGCCTGTTGGAGACGTATTCGGCATACGTCTGCAATGGGTGGAAAAATCAATTCGTCGTGGCGTCGTTCATGTATTGATAAGTGGCCTACTTTTTGAAGTGACGTCACCGACGGCATGCGTCATAATTATAACTGCTCCCAAGATAGGTCAGGGGGTGATATGACGTTTCGGTTTCCTGCCCCTTTTCTGACACTCAGCTCTTCGAATCCTGTGTATTGGGGTACTATAAATAGAAAGAGGGTTCAATTTTCATTATCTTTTAGACTTCTCAGTAAAGTTCTTCATATCCTCATTTTTTACAGGGACCTTCAGTAACTTTGTGTTTTACTTTTTGAGTTCACTTTATAGTTTTACCAGCCGTTGACATATCTATTCTCTGGTCAAAGACTGACTATGGCGAAACGTGGTCGGCAACGTGAAGGAAATGGGGATGAGCCCACTTCTAGGGTTCCCCCATCTTTGAAGGGTGGGAAAAATGCCCGAGGGTGTGCTTCCTCGAGAATTGTATGTTCGAAGGGATTTTTCCTCACAATGCATAGCTCCTGCATGGGAAAAATCTAAGTTCTCTGAATCTCAACTGGACGACTTGCGTGTCTCCTGCCAGATACCGGACACGGTGGATATGGCAGGGGCCGAAGAGGAGTTCGCCAATGTGCACGGACCGGGGTTCTGTGCTTTTTACGAATATCTCTTCTTGATTGGGTGTGGTCTTCCCATATACCTATTGGCGGAGGAACTCTATAGATTCTACAATGTGTGTCCGGCCCAACTTACCTCCACTTACTGACGACTTATGCTGAGAGGGCCGGACTTGACGTTACAATACATCATCTGCCGTAACTGTTCAGCCCTGGGTTCATGAGGGGGACGATGTTGCAGCTGAAGAACCGCGGAATGAAGGGTTTGGTCGTCAAAACGGACGATAAGCCCAACCGTCAATTTTGGTTGAAGTTTTTCTTTGTCCGAACTTTGGATTTGGTGGTGGGCCCCGAAGGGTTTCCTGAAGTGTGGAATCCTGAAAGTAACTGTTGTGAGCATGTGACTTTTGCCCCAAGCAACTAATTCCAAAGTAAAAATACAAAAATAATTTTTGATTGAAAATGGTTGATTATTGCGTAGAAAATAATTGATGTGTGTTTTGATTGTTGAAAATAAAGTGAGAAAATTGAAACAAAAATATAAAATGCAGTTAATTAGAAAATACCAAAAAATGTAGGATAATTACCAAGAAATTAGAAAATCCAAGAAAAATACAAAAAATAAAAGAAAAATACACCAGAAATAATAAACTAAGAAAAACAGGTATAAAATATAAGAGAAATATAGAAATTAATTAATTAAATACAAGTTAGAAAATACAAAAATATATAAATGCAAGAAAATGTAATTATACAAGGAATTGGGCCAATTACAAAGGCTAACCCAAAAAATTAACACACTAACAAGACCTAGCCCAAGTTTGAAATCCAGCCGGCCAACCCTTCAAAATAAAAAATGACGTCGTTTAACAAATGAACCAGGACCGTTGATATATTCAATCAACGGACCAGGTAAGGCGGTTACTAAACAAACAAAATGACGACATGTAGAGAAACAATCACAACCGTTAATTTAATTAATCAGACGGATACAGTTGGTGTTACATTTAAACTAAACGACACAGTTTAATAAATGAATCTAAACCGTCCAAAGATCTAATCTAACGGACAAGCTAAAAACTTCAATTAGACACTTGACGTCGTTTGAAGGGTGAGGTGATCTGAGCCGTTCATTCCATCTAATCTAACGGCTAACAATCATTAACCTAATTTTAATATATCCCCCCCCCCTTCGTTCATTACAGCCATTATACAGACACACCCCTTCATTCAGAAAACCCTAGCCGCCCTTTCTATCTTCTTCCTCTCCACAGCCCACGAGAAACCTACCGGTGGTCTACCTCCGTTCGTCTGCTCCGACTCAGGCCTCCATCCCTGAACTCCCTTCTTCCCTTATACCAGTTTACCCCATTAATCCCACCCAAACATCAAACCATATCCCCCCAGTTCTTGAAGTTCCGTCGCTGGAACCCTAGCCGTCGACCACCCAAAGTATGAATCAACCTCCCAAATTTACATCCCATAACTACCTTAAACTCCTCTTTCACCCCATCTAAGCCCCGTCTTTCGAATCTTAGCCATACTTCTCGAATATTCAAAATTGTCTCGCTGGAACCCTACTCCGGCGGACATCCAAATTCAGAAGTCTTTTAAAGCCTTAACCCTAGTCTCCAAATACACCTTTCCCACATCCAAACTAAATTCTGGGGGGTCTACTTAGGAGATCTACTGCAAAAGAGACCTAGAGTCTCTGAAGAACCAAGAAAGGGAAAAAAATGAAGAAAAGAAGTAAAAAGAAGAAAGAAGAAAGAAGAAAGAAAGAAAAGAAAGGAAAGAAAGGGTAAAGAAGCCCAAAAGCTAAGTATATCTAAACCATCTTCGATTTGCTGTGCTTCTATGCTTTTATGTTAATTTTTGATCAAAGCCTAAATTTTTGCATGATCTCTTTGTGCTCGATTAAGTATTCTCTTAGTTTTAGTTAAAACTATCATGTTAAAACATATTGTTAATTAGTTGTTTTGATTGTTTTTGTGTAAAAGAACATGTTTTCGATTAAAGGTTTAATTAATCATGATTCAACCATTATCTATTGTCTCTCTGAATTCTGGTTAGTTAAAATTATGAAATAGGGTTATATTTGCAAATTACATAAAAGTGGCTAGTTCTGCAATTCCCCAGACCCCACTTTGTGGGAACATACTGGGTAGTTGTTGTTGTTGGCTAGTTCTGCAATATGATTTATATGTGTGGTTTTTCTGAGCTATGAACACTTAGTCTCGACAGGGTTAGATGTGTAAATGAAATAGGATATTGTTGCGATAGTGTGAGTATTGACTGTTATGGCCATTGTGGCTATTTTTGAAAGTGGTTAATTCTGTAAGTCGTACTTAGTCTTAAAATAGGTTAAAAAATAAAGTTCAGGTAGTGGTTATATTTTAAATACAAAGTTGAGACACCCTAGGTCTTAACAGACCTAAGGGCAGGTCGGGTGAATACTCATAACTATAAAGGGTAAAAGGGGAATGAGAAATGGTATTTTTGATAATAACGTAGAGGTAGTGAGGGCATAAGGGACAATTGGGCCTGGTTCTACTGTAAATAAATGATTAATAGAGGGTAAACTAGGCATAGTTAAATGGTAGATGAGTAGTAATCCTTAACAACTGAGGGCAGCAAAAGTCATTATCGCCCAATAGAACAGCATAGAATAACCTGGAACCTTCTAGTAGGGGTTTAAGTGCATTTTTATTAAAAATACCCAATACTTAACTTGAATAATTGAAAAAGAGTAGGGGTGGGAAATCTGAATAATTAATTCAAATTTTCCTCCCAATCTACTGTATAAATAGGTTGTTTCAGGCCTAATTTAGGGGGTTGGAAATTTTGAGAAGAGGTTCGAAAATCCCGCTCCTGTGTCGTAGGAAAAAGGAGAATTTAGAGTTTGAAATTTCAGAGTACTGAAATCTCTGAAATCTATACACTGAAATGCTATTGGCTTTCGATTAGCTGTTAACTCGAGTGTTCTTCTGGGAATCTCTGTTAGTCGTCTTCATTGGTCTTAGAGTTTCCAAAGTCGTCTCTAGAATCTATACACCGGAATTTGGTTTGCTGTGTTGATTCATCTCTGTTGTTGTTGCTGTATCGTTATTGTTGTTGCTGATTTTCATTCTTCTCTAACTCTAGACTCATCAATTTATTACTTGAACCAGTTACACTACTATGACTTGGAGTTGTAAACGAGCTGCTGATTGGAGAAATAAAAATATAATCATGTTTTAGCTAAATCAATCGTCTATTTATTATTTCACTATGTAGTTTAAAGTACTTAGATCCTTGTAATTCATTTAAGACTTGATTGTAATGATTAGTGGACTGGACGCATGCTTTTAATTCGGTAGTAGCAATAGTGATATAAATGATAGGATAAATAAGCTAGGTAGAGAAGATCACTTAAATCTAAGACTAAAACTGGTACAAACATAGTTAAAACGCTTGGATTTGAAACTATCAAATTAGATGTGAGGTATTAATACTCGGATATTCTATTAATTCAGTTTCGAATTTGGATCAGTTAATTGTAAAAGTATAAGTAGTTTCATGTTTTCAAATTATGTTACTGTTTGTAAATACTTAAGTTGATTTAGCTATAAATTTGTTTTGAGATTTTACAATTTGATAATAGTAATTCGAGCATGTTTAATTAAAACTATAATACTGTTTTCTCCAGTTAAGTGAAAGAGATAGAAATAATTCTACAATTAGTGTCATAATAACAATTTGAAGATTAGATTCTGCCAGTTGAATAACAACATTGATATAAAATTACTATGTCAGAATTCTGAATTAATTGTTAAATACTGAAATCAATAGTGACTAAATGTAAATTGACGTTTTGTAGAAACTGTTAATTGTTACATTCGTAGGTGCTGATTAAATGATAGTTAGTTCTTGCCTTGCCTTAAATGTGAAGGATTTGTGCCCGAGTATGAAATCAGGCCCTGATCAAAATGAAATGGCACTAGTGCCATCGAATAGGAGCAGAAATATTCGTTGGGGTTCAGAGGCCCAGTACCTCTCTGCAGATCGTTAAACCGGTTCGTGGTCCAGGCCCAGCAATAAAATATGGCCTGGACGCTGATACATAATAATATGAAATTAATTTGAAAACAATTATATTAGGATGAAAAACAGAAATAGAGAATGTGGTATACTTTAGGATGAACCTTAATAAAAACGGAGATGACCTTCGCCAAATCAAAAATGCATAGTTGCGGGGCCCTCCATAATTTCCTATAGAAAGTGCTAGAAAATGGAAAGACCGTTTAGCAAATTTCACGGTCTATCCAAAAGTTAACAAGACATAGATACTTTAGGCACGATTTGTAATAAATATACATTCCTAATACAAGTGCACATTTATGTGACCCAAATCCAAATCTCGGCGAAGTTGAAATGTACTAAAGTCACAGGCGTACTGGTGTGGTGTGACTCGAAATATATTTTCGCGACGTTGCAATTCTTCTAAAAACGATAAAGTGGAACACTAATAAGACATAAAAGCGAAACATATGAAGGAATCAGATAAAAACAAGAACAACAGTTGAGCGACCGTGCTAGAACCACAGAATCCGGGAGTGACTAACACCTTCTCCTGGGTTAACAGAATTCCTTATCTGGATTTTTGATTCGCGGACTGTAACAGAGTCATAATTTCCTCGGTTCAGGATTGAATCAGCGACTTGAGACACCATTAATTTCTCAAGTGGCAACTCTGAATCTTAATAAATAAATCTCGTTCCGACTGTCCTTTAAGTGGAAAAAGTCCTTCCCTTTTTGGTTATTATATTTGTTTCTCGGGGGGTGTAGTAAAACCAAAATGGGGTATTTGTGTAAAAGCATGAGAAAAAGGAGGTGTGACAAGTGTCATTTCATGCACTCAATGTTTTCAGTTATTTATGCATGTTCAACCTTTGTGACCTCTCCTATTTTTCTATTTTTGCAGCCAGGGCGCCATGCCCCGATCCGTGCCAGATATTAGGGTGTGGGTGGGGAGACTAATCCCACTCACGGAAGAGTGCAGGACGTGGGTGGCGTTTACCATGAAGTATGGTCTTCCAGGTATTGCATTAGCTTTTGGTTTGGCGATTTTACTCTTTGGTGTTACGCTTTTGACATAACCTTCCTTGGTTAATGTTTTGGTTGCCCGGAGTGTCCCACGAAGGAGGATAAGACGTCACGCTGCACCTTCCTCATTGGTGGACTCCAACTATGAGCACGTAGTTCAGGAGCATATAAATGGGGACGTTCCTAAGGTTACTCGACCTGAGGGCAAGCGTGCGGCTGTGGAGACACCTAGCGAGGATGTTTTTGATGTCATTTGTTCCGAGGGCGAGGATACAATTCGGGAGCCATCTACTGAGGAAGCTCTTGAGACTACTCGGCATGTAGTCGAGCCGACAGTTGAACCTACAAAAAAAGAGACCCCTTTGCCCCCATCTCCTCATGCCGAAGAGGAGGCTTCAGAAGGCGACGAGCCGCCGGAGAGGAAAAAGCGTCGATTGCTTCTTGGCAAAGGTATAGCCGTGGAGCGCAGGAGGGCGGTTATCCGCCGTACTGAGTCGAGGATGATCTTTATGGGCAACTTTATTCTCCCTAAGAGGGTGGCCCTTCTGAGGGAAGTCGTAGTCGATACTACTTCCCCATAAGTTGAAGGAGGAGATATACCGACCATCATCGACACGGCTGCTGGCGGGGAAGGAACGGATTCCGGGCGAGCTCCCACGTCAACGGACATACCGCGAGGGGATTATGCTCGAGTGGACATGGCGGTGACGGGGCCTAACCATTGGATTGTGATCCCAATAGGGTATAAACTGTTGCTGGATAGTGCGCAGGCCGCGACAGACATGACCTTGCTATGCGCGGCTGCTGAGACTAAGACCTTGAAAGATGTCAGCGACAGGGACTTATCCCGCCGAGTCGCCGGTGCATCTTTGCAGGTAAGCTTTGTCGTTATTTCTTATTATTTTACTCTACGCCTTTAGGCTTGCTCTGACTTGTGTTTTGTTCTTCTTCTCTTTTTTTAGACCCTCATTTTGGAAGTAGAGAAGGGTCGGCGTGAGCAGAGAAGGAATGCCACCCTTAGGAGGGCGATGAGGAAATACAGGAAGGTCCGAAACAAGCACAAAATGCTGGCGGACCTCTATGCCTAGGATCCACAGTTTCGTGTGTTTCACGAGTGTTTAGAGCAGGCAGAGAATCAACCGCGAGAGCGTACGGCTCAGTTCAAGCGGGTGGATGCAGACTTAATGGCAGTCGTGGCTCGAAATACTGAGCTGGAGAATCTTCTTCGACTGAAGGAGGAGGATTTAGAGATCGGCCGTGGGGTAATGGCGGAGGCTGCTGAATTGCGTGCCAAAGTTGATGCCTTAACCGCCAAGCTCAGGGCCAAAGCAACTGAAGATGATACTCTTCAGCAAGTGATAGCGGCCGATCCTGCCGACGATGTGTCCCATAAAGTGCATGATATGTGGGTGTATGCTGCAGCTAGGTGGACAATTTTTGAAGAGCTGTAAGCCGTCAGCAGGGCTACTAAGACGGAAGTTGAAGATCAGTACCATTTAGTTAGGGTCGCCCGGGAAGCTTGCAGGTATAACCCTGACTCCCCAAGCCCGTCGGGATATACTTTTACAGACGTGAATCAATTGGGCACGGGGTCTTGGATTTCTTTGTTGTTTCGAGCCAAGGGTGGCGATGAGCGTGGCGACAGAACAGCTGGTGCACTGGGAGGTGGTAAAGATCGGGGTGGTGGCGATGAGCAGGGTGGTAGTTAGGCGGTAATTTTGTTTTGATTTTGTAGTTTGAGAGACGCGATTCTAGTAAATTATTTATACATGTAATTTTTGGAGTAAATGGAAATCGTACATATATATTTTTGCGTTCATGCCTTCTTTCCGTACTTTTTATCTTGCGTACTTATTGCGTGGTGTCGATTTTTGTCGAGTTAATTTGTCGTAGTTAGGCTGAGTCGACTTTGGCCTTAGCCGCTTATTTACTTTAGGGCGGCTGTTGTCTTTCCCTTGGTTCTGATCGAGTCGGGTTGGTCGAATTGAGTCAGTTGCTCCGGTATTGGCCTTAGATTTTTATGAGTTTATAGGTGGTCGTAGCCTCTTTGTATACCATGGGCGGCCTTAGACTTTTATGCGTTTATGGATGGTCGTAACCTTTTTGTATACCGTGGGCGGCCTTAGACTTTTATGCGTTTATGGATGATTGTAGCCTCTTTGTAAGCTGTGGGCGGCCTTAGCCTTTTATGCGTTTATAGATGTTCATAGCCTCTTTGTATACTGTGGGCGGCCTTAGCCTTTTATGCGTTTATGGATGGTCGTAGCCTCTTTGTACATTGTGGGCGGCCTTAGCCTTTTATGCATTTATAGATGGTCGTAGCCACTTTGTGCGTTGGGGGCAGCCTTAGCCTTTTATGCGTTTATAGATGGCTGTAGCCTCTTTGCAAACTGTGGGCGGCCTTAGCCTTTTATGCGTTTATGGATGGACATAGCCTCTTTGTTCACTGTGGGTGGCCTTAGCCTTTTATGTGTTTATAGATGGCCATAGCCTCTTTGTACGTTGTAGGCGGCCTTAGCCTTTTATGCGTTTATAGATGGTCGTAGCCTCTTTGCATACCGTGGGTGGCCTTAGCCTTTTATGCGTTTATAGATGGTCGTAGCCTCTTTGTACGCTGTGGGTGGCCTTTGCCTTTTATACATTAGAGATGGCCATAGCCTTTCATACATTGGAGATGGCCGTAGCCTTTCGTACATTGGAGATGGCCATAGCCTTTTCCTTGTGATATGCCTTTTGTGCTAATTGGCAGAATGATTGGCGTGTCAGATTAGCCTCGTAAGCACTTCCGAGCATCTGCTTCGTCGCCTCGTTAAAAACCTCTCCAAGAAAACCCGATTGGGACAAAACTCGGATGAGGTAAAAAGAGTATGACTAGGGGGATACTCTTTTAGAAATGGAAATACTTGAGGTGAGAGATGTTCCAGTTATTTTGGAGCATTTTCCCTTCCGTGGTCTCTAGTCGAAATGAGCCTTTATCTGCTGTTGCGGTGATTTTGTAGGGTCCGTCCCAATTGGTTCCCAATTTTCCTTCGATGAGGTCTTTGGATGCTAGTGTCTTGGCTTTTAGTACGTAGTCTCCACTTTGAGCGTTCAAATTTTTGCTTTCTTGTAATAGTATCTTTCGATTTACTGTTTCTGGGCTACCAGCCTAATGTGGGCCATTTCTTTTCTTTCTTCGGCTTCATTGAGGTCTTGGAGTCGATTTGTATCGTTCTCTACTCCGCTTGTGTGTGAGTACCTTAAACTTGGCTTGCCTACTTCGACTGGTATGATGGCGGCAGTCCCGTAGACCAGCGAGTAAGGCGTTTCTCCCGTGGATGACTTGGGGGTGGTTCTATATGCCCATAGTACCTCTGGTAATATCTCGGGCCATGCCCTTTGGCGTCATCGAGCTTCATTTTCAATATATTCAATATGGTTTTATTGGACGACTCTGCCTGGCCGTTGGCGGCAGGATGATATGGTGTCCGATGAACTGTTGCCCATTGTCACATGTGATTTCTCTGGGGATGCTGAAACGATATATGTTGTTCTTCCAGATAAAGGCGATGACCTCTTGCTCGCAAATTTGGGTGTAGGCACCTGCTTCTACCCAGTTGGAGAAATAGTCAGTTAAAATTAGTAAAAAGCGTACCTTTCCTCATCCGACAGGTAGCGGTCCGGTCATATCCATCCCCCATTTGATGAAGGGCCATGGCGAAGTGACCGAATGTAGAGGTTCTCCTGGTTGATGTATCAAGGGGGCGAACGTTTGACACTTTTCACATCGGCGGACATACTCCGCGACATCATTTTTCATAGTAGGTAGGTAATACCCAGCTTGTGCTAGGCAACGCACGAGTGCTCGATTGCCCGTGTGGGCGCCATAATGGGCTTCGTGAACTTCCTCCAGTACCGGCATTGTCTGATTGGGTCCAAGGCATTTGGCTAGGGGTCCTCCAAAGGTCCTCTTGTAGAGGTTGTTATTTATTATCCAATATCTTGATGCCTGCATGCGGAGCTTTTTTGCCTCCTTGTCGGGCGATAGGGTTCCATCCTGTAAATATGATAGAAATTGGTTGCACCAATCCCAAGTTAAATGTAGGGAGAGTACCTCTGTGTGATCGATTTCCGAGCGAAGGAGAGTGGCGATGCTCTCTTTACTTAGGCTTTTGTTGGCCGTAGCAAGCTTAGCCAGGCCGTCTGCTTCGGCGTTGTGCGCTCTAGGAACTTGTTTGAAGCAGCATTCTTCGAGCTGCGTCATTAACATGTGGATTTCCACTTGATACTTCTGCAACCTTTGTTCCTTGATATAGTAAGTCCCGGTGCCTTGATTTACCACAAGTTGAGAGTCACAGTGCAAAATGAGCCGCCGGGCTCCGTATCTGATGGTTAATTTTATACTTGCAATAACGACTTCATAATCTGCTTTGTTGTTAGTCATCTCGGGCCATCGTATGGACTAGCAAATGATTTCGCCTGTGAGGACTTCAAGGACGAGTCCCAGTCTCGATCCTGAGGCATTTGCGGCCCCATCTGTATAGAGGGTCCAGAGGTTGGTATTTTAGGTGGAATGCATGGCCTCCTTTTTTGCCTCCGGCAATATTTTGGCGCTGAAATCAGCCACGAAGTCAGCGAGGACTTGCGACTTGATGGCGGTTTTAGGGATATATGTGATATCATGCTTGCTAAGCTTTATGGCCCATCTGGCGATCTGGCCTGATAGCTCGG
Organism: Nicotiana noctiflora; assembly: GCA_032618575.1. Taxonomy (NCBI): domain Eukaryota; kingdom Viridiplantae; phylum Streptophyta; class Magnoliopsida; order Solanales; family Solanaceae; genus Nicotiana; species Nicotiana noctiflora. The sequence continues at coordinate 39,893 of JASVEL010012694.1, forward strand.
GCTTGTGCAAGATGCTCCTCAAGGGGATCATGGTCACTACTTTAATAGGGTGGCATTAGAAATAGGGTCTCAGCTTCCTTGAAGCCGTGAACAGTGCCAGGGCCAATTTTTTGAGGTATGGATACCGCATCTCGGCTTCCACTAGAGTTTTGCTAATGTAATAGATAGGTGATTGCATACCTTTTACTTCGTGAACTAACACTGTGCTGACGGTGACTTCTGATACGGCTAGGTATGTCAGTAAGGGTTCGCCCGATTCTGCCTTCGACAGTAGTGGTGGTGATGACAGATATGTTTTCAGCTCTTGCAAGGCTTTGACACATTCTGTCTTTTCTTAGGACGTTAAAGAACTTGTGACATTTGTCCGAGGATCGAGAGATAAATTGGGAGAGGGCAGCTATCCGACCTGTGAATTTCTGGACCTGCTTTTTGTTGATTAGCATGTCGGGTATCGAAGCGATTGCTTTGATTTGATCAGGGTTGACTTTGATACCTTTTTGGGATACGAGAAATCCTAAAACCTTTCCTGACGCCACGCTGAAGGCGCATTTTTCGGTATTCAGATTCATCCTATACCTTTTTAGTATCTCGAAGGCCTCTTACAAGTGGTTGATGTGATCTTCCTTTTTAGCGGACTTCACTAGCATGTCGTCGATGTAAACCTCCATGGTTTTGTCGAGCTGTTCTTTGAACATTTTGGTGACTAGTCTTTAATACGTGACCCCCGGGTTTTTGAGCCCAAAGGGCATCACTTTGTAACTATAGGTCCCCTGATGTGTGATGAACGTGGTTTTCTCTTGCTCTTCTCCAGCCATTAGGATTTGATTATAACCATAATATGCGTCCAAAAAACTTAGCAGTTCATGTCCGGCTGTGGCATCGATCAGCTGGTTGATGTGTGGGCGGGGAAAGGAGTCCTTGGGGAATGCTTTGTTCAGGTCGGTGAAGTCCACGCACATTCTCTACTTCCCGTTCTTCTTTTTAACCATTACTACTGTGGGTATTTTGACTCTCTGATGGAGCCGTTGGCGAGCAATTTGTCCACTTTTTCGTGGACTGCCTCGTTAATTGCCGCGTTGAATTTTCTTCTGATTTGTCGCATCGGCGGATGTAGTAGGTCGACGTTTAGTTTATGGGTAGCGATATCCGGCGAGATCCCTGGCATGTCTGCATGGGAAAAAGCGAATAGGTCTGCATGATTAGTTAAAAATTCACGATACTTACTTGGGTCGGTGAGCCCGTGGCCGATGTAGGCCTTATTTTTGGGGTTGTGGCTATCCAGCTGAATCGGATCGAGGTCCTCAATCGTCGCTTGGTAGGCCTCCACAATGTCTAGGTCTCTGATGGTATCGGTCGTCGGGTCAATTTTGGTCCCCGTCATGACTAATTGATATGCTTCTGCGCTTACTCCTCTTAGCTGTCTGGTATGGGCGCAATCCTATGTTATCTTGTAACATTCTTGTGCTGTGCGCGGCTCCCCTTTGATGCTGAATATTCCCCATGGGGTAGGGAACTTGACCACCTGGTACAAACTTGAGTGGACTGCTTGCATGGCATGTATCCATGGGCGCCCAATGATAACATTATATGTCATTTCTTGGTCCATCACGTGAAAGGTTGTTTCCAATGTGACCCCTCTCCCCCGCAAGGACGGGCAAAATCACTTCTCCTGATGTACGTTCCACTACATTGTTAAAACCGGTTAATGTTATACAACGGGGTATTATCCTATCCTCGAGTCCCATCTGTGACTCTTGGATGGATGATGCAGGCGCCGTTTCCGTCATCGATCTTGACTCTCCTGACGTTTGTATCAACAATACGTAAATTAATAACTAAAGCATCGTAATTGGGAAAACACAAACGGTCGGCATCAGACTTATCGAAGGTGATACTCCCTTCGAAGTCATCATACCGTTCATGGGAGATAGTTCGTTTCAGCCTGTGCGTGTTGGCGAATTTGACATGGTTGATAGCAACTTCTGTGCCGTCTCCGACGATCATGTTTACTGTCCGTGTCGGGGAAGGTGGCATTGGTGGCCTGCGAGATTATTCTCGTCCGCACGCAAAATTGGCTTTTCCTTTGTCTCTAAGCAGCTCCTTTAGATATCCCTGGTTTAGCATTCTGACGACTTCCCATCGCAGGCCTATGCAATATTTGGTCATGTGTCCTCACTCTTGGTGGAATTCACACAGGACGTTTGATTTCCTCGTGGCGGGGTCTGACTTTATTTTCTGAGGCCACTGTACCTTGGTGCCAAGCTTTTCCAGTGCGTACACTATCTCTGAAGGAGACACAAAAATTATGTGATGAAAGCAAATGGGGCATACCTTTTTCTCTCCCGAGTGGGGTGAGATGTCGTTTTAGTGCGTCTGTATGTCGAGGAGGTGGATGGGGAGACCTCATGTATGACTGATGTCGTTCCTTATTGGGGCGAGGGGGATGTTCTCGGCGTCTTTCGTGACGTCGATCTTTCCTTTTGTCTAATTGTATAGTTGTTAACTGTCATTTCGGCCCGTTGAGATCGTCTTCATCCGCTCGTACCTCAATGTAGTAGGCATTGTGGATCTCGTCCCAAGTTGTGGGAGGATATTTCATGAACCGGTTCAGTAGCTTCTTGGTTGCTCTGGAGCCGTCCCTGCTGAGTCCATTCTAGAAGGTAGCGACCGCCATGCCTTCCGACACATTTGGCAGGCTCATCCTTACCCTGTTGAATCTAGCGAGGAAGTCCTTAAGGCCCTCGCCCGTGTTTTGCCTGACGGTGAAGATGTCGTTCACTCTTGCCTCCACCTTCTTTACGCCAGCATGTGTGGTGACGAACTTGTCTGCCATCTCTTGGAAGGTTGAAATTGCTTTGGCAGGCAGTTGGGAGTACCATGTTACGGCTCCTCCGTCAGTGTCTCGCCGAAGTTATTCAATATCACAGATGGTACCAGCTCTTTTGACAGGTCGTTACCTTTCATGGCGGTAATGTAATGGATGAGGTGATCCCCGGGATCGGTGGTCCTATCATACACCCTTAAGTAAGGGGGCATCTTGAAAGTCTTTGGGATGGAGTAGGGGGTGGATTCCTCGGAGTATGGTTGTTCCACGAACCTTACCACATCGCGTTTAGGTAGAAGTTTAGGTGCTCCGGGGATCTTGTCGACCCTATCCTGATGCCCTTTCATTTGGTCGCGGAGAGCCTTGTTTTCGCTCTCCATTTCTTCCATTTTTCTCAGAATGGACGCCAGCGTGTCATTATGGGTTTGTGTTTCGATGGGTTGGTTGGTTGTTCGTGCTTCTTCTTGCTCGTCCGATGTAGTAGCGGTACTCATTGTTGGTATTGCTTTAGTGTGACCCTGTGGTGATTTTTTCACTAAGCCACTCAGGGTACTCGTCAACCATTCTTCCAGTAATTTTCTAACTGCCGGTGGTGCTTCTTGCAGCGGACGCGAAAGCTTCTTTGTCCTGCAAGGTCGCAAGATTCCTGGATGGGGAAGGTGAAGCTTCTATCTCTAGTGCGGTATTGGTGGTGATGTTGGTGATAGCGTCATCGTCGACCTCGTTCAGAGAGCTCAGGAGGTTGGTTGTGACCCCCATTATAGCTTTGGATCCGGTGTTGTTTTCGACCATTTCTGGGTTTTCGTAGGATATGGATGATGTGATTATCTGATCTTTGGGTGTATACTATAGGTTTGATTCTCGAAATCCCCACAGACGGCGCCAAATTATTTGACTCAAAAGTTACCGATTACTTTATGAGTTATGAATAATAAAAAAATGTGAGAACAGGGTAAATCGTAATCAAATATAATAAACTCTGGAGAAGGATGTATATCGTTTATATTATGAATCTTAGCATAAATGACGAAGTTATGAATGTTATCGATGATTATCACTGAGAGGATAAAAAAGGGAGAGAATAATAAAGAAAGAATAATCAGAAGTTGTATTATTAGAAAATAACACTTGTCCTTTACTATAAGGAAAACCCCTCTTTATATAAAGGAAAGGTTTTCTCGCTAAAGGTACAATTCGTCGAGGGGCTGCTGACGAACTTAAAATGTAAAGAGGGGAGGGGGAGGGGCGCCCGCATATGCAAGTTGGTGTTACGCCTTTGTTGTTAAGGACGTGGGCGAGGGTCGTACCCTCGATATCGCGTAGGCGTGGGAGAGATGTACTCGACCCTTATCAATTACATCCAATTCGACCCTATACAAGATAAAAAATACTTAATGTTTACTGTGGTCGAAACTTTTCGACTCGCACAATTTTATTTGCCAAACGACAAGAAAACTGTCGGAAATCTTTTATTTCAATTTGTTTATGTGTATGTCTTTTAACGAATTTTATGTGTAAAGGAATATAAAGTATATAGGAAACTGGCTGGGGGAAGTGACAAATCTATGAAATATAATCGAAATAAAGCAAATGATCGATGAAGAGTTGGATTATACCAAGCAATTTCGTTATTTGAAAGTCGCTATTTTTCGTCTATCAAAATAATAGGAAAAGTAACTATTTCGATTACTTTCCGACTAATTTAAAGTAGTTAAAAAATATATATTATTTATTTAATTAATTTTTTATTTAAAATTTTCGATTGTTGTCATCCGAAACTGTGAGGTCCATGTGGTCAAAAGTGATTTGACTTTAATTTCATGTGTTACACTCCGACTACAATAGTCGAAAAATTATATGCTCGAAATTTTTTGCAAAAATTTTCGACAATAGTAGCCGAAAACATAGTCGGCAAAATTCTAAAAAAAACATAAATATAATTCTTTCGATTACTATAGTCGTAGATTTACGACTGGTATTTTATAATCGGAAATGATAATCGTAAAAAAGCTTTTTTCTAGTAGTGTGCAAAGTTCATCCCATTTCGCCAATACTCTTTTCTCTTAGAAATATCAATGAATCTCTTAATTACCTCATGTTTGCTTTTGATCTTTGAAAAAGAAATGAAAATTTGAGGACATGTTTCTATAGCTTTTCTTTGTTACACCCTTACTTCAAAAAAGATATTCTTGCAGCAAGAAGCATACCTAAAAAAGGCGGTCCATTGCACGAAATTTCAAGCATTCACGTATGATTTAGAAAAGAGTCACATTCTATTATATTTTGATACAATTATAAGTGGTTGATTACACGATTTAAACTTGTATGGGGTCGAATCGGATATAATGTGAGTCGAGTACGTATCCCTATACGGCCGTAGACGTCGAATGGTATCTTCCTTCACGTCCATACGATAAAAGGGAGTACGCCTCCGACTATAGAGGCGTATCGACAAACTCGCCCGTATAGGCGCCCCGACTCCTCCGCCTAATTCTATTACTATAGTAACGGTAGTTCTAAAATAATGTAATGTGTTGGCGGGGGGGAGGGAGGGGGAGGGGGGGCTTCCTTCTATATGAGGAAAGGTCTTCCTCATTTGTAAGGCAAGTGTTATTATTCAATAATAATACAATCTCTCTCTATCTATCATTCTCCCTTTATTGTTGGCTAGCTTTAATACTTCACTAAGTTCTCTTGCGATTTCATAAGAACAATCTACATACGAATCATAGATCTGTCTTTGAATATATTACCGTTGATTCCGATTTACCCTCTCATATAACCTTCGATTGTCCCTAACTCAAAAGCAACCGATAACTTTTGAGCCTAACAATTTGGTGTCGTCTGTGGGGATTCCGAGAATCAAACTCGTAGTATACATCCAAAAGATCCGATCATCAGAAAAAACCCAGAAATAGCCGAAAACAACACCCGATCCAAAGCTATAACGGAAGTTACCACCAACCTCTTGAGTTCCCTAAACGAGGCCGGTGGTAGCGTTGCCGTCAACACCACCCCTAGTATCACACCCGAGGTGAAAGTCTCACCTTCCCCCTTCGGGAATCTTGCAACCTTGCAGGAGAAAGACACCCCCACTTCAAGGGAAGCACCCCCAGCGGTCAGGAAATTACTAGAGGAATGGCTAATCAACACCATGAGCGGCTTAGTGTAAAAACCACCACGAGGTTATAAAAATGCAGCACCAACAACAAGCAACACCACCGTTGCAGACGAGCAGGAAGAAACATGAACCAACAACGAACCCTTCGAAACGCAAACGCACGATGACACGTTGGCCTCCATTCTGAGAAAGATGGAAGAAATGGAAAGAGAAAATTAGGTCCTCCGTGACCAAATGAAGGTACACCAGGATAGAGTAGACAAGATCCCCGGAGCACCTAAACTGCTACCCAAACGGGACGTAGGAAGGTTTGTAGAGCAACCCTACTCCGAGGAAGCCGCCCCCCATACCATTCAGAAGACTTTCAAGATGCCCCCTACCTGAGGGTATACGACGGAACCACCGATCCCGAGGATCATCTCATCCACTATGTCACCGCCATGAAAGGTAACGATTTGTCTAAGGAACAAGTACCATTTGTGCTGCTGAAGAAGTTCGGCGAAACATTGACAGGAGGAGCCTTGACCTGGTATTCCCAACTGCCCGCCAAAGCAATCTCAACCTTCGAAGAGATGGCAGATAAGTTCATCACAACGCATGCCGGCGCTAAGAAGGCAGAAGCAAGGGTAAACGACATCTTCGACGTCAGACAAACCATGGGCAAAGGTCTCAGGGACTTCCTCGCCAGGTTCAACAGGGTAAGAATGAGCCTACCGAACGTGTCAGAGGGCATGCCGGTAGCATCTTTCCAGAACGGACTCAGCAGGGACGGCTCTAGAGCAACCAAGAAACTGCTAAGCCGGCTCATGAAGTATCCCCCTACAACCTGGGACGAGATCTACAATGCCTACTGTACCGAGGTACGACAGACAAAGAGGACCTCAACGGACCGACCCTACGGCTGACAACCATACATCCAGACACGAGGAGAGATCGATGACACGGAGGACGCCGGGAACTCCCCCTTCACCCCAGTAAAGAACGACACTAGCCTTACATGAGGTCTCCCCTTCTGCCACCTCGCCATGTAGATGCACTACAATGCCATCTTGCCCCACTCAGAAATGAATGAGGTACGCCCCCTTTACTTTTATCACATAACTTCTGTGTTTCTCCTTTTGAGATTGTGTACGCACTAGAGAAGCTCGGCACCAAGGTGCAATGGCCTCAGAAAATAAAATCGGACCCTGCCACTAGAAAATCAAACGTTCTGTGTGAATTTCACCAATAACGGTGGCACAGGACCGAAGACTGCATTGGCCTATGACAAGAAGTCGCCAGGATGCTAAACCAAGGGTACTTGAAGGAGCTGCTTAGTGACAAGGGGAAATTTTTTTTGCACACAGATGAGAACATTCCCGCGGACCCCCAAAACCACCCTCTCCGATGCGCACAGTAAACATGATCGTCGGAGAAGGGAATGACGTCGCCATCAATCACATCAAATTCACCAACACATACAGACTGACGAGGACCATCTCCCATGAACGGTACGATGACCTCGAAGGTAGTATCACTATCGATAAGTCTGACGCTGACGGTTTCTGTTTCCCTCATTATGATGCTTTTGTTATTACTTTATGTATCGTTGATACGAACGTCGGGAGAGTCATGATCGATGACGGAAGCGGCGCCTGCATCATCCATCCGAGAGTCCTCTCACAGATGGGACTCGAGGACAGGATAACCCCCCGCTGCATAACTCTAACTGGTTTTAACAATGCAGTGGAGCGCACATCAGGAGAAGTGACTCTACCCCTCCTCGCGGGGGGAGGGGGGGTCACCCTGGAAACCACCTTCCATGTGATGAATCAAGAGACAACATACAATGTCATCATCGGGCGCCCATGGATACATGCCATGCGAGCGTTCCCCTCGAGCTTATATCAAGTGGTCAAGTTCCCTACTCCATGGGGAATATTCAGCATTAAGGGAGAACCGCGCACAGTGCAAGAATGCTATAAAATAACACAAGACTGCGCCCACACCCGCCAACTAAGCGGGGCGAATGCAGAAGCATAACAATCAGCCATGTCAGGGACCAAAACGGACCCGACGGCCGACGCCATCAAAGACCCAGACATTATGGAAGCTTGTAAAGCTACGGTCAAGGATCTCGACCCGGTTCAGCTGGATCGTAACAATCCTAAAAGAAAGGCATACATCGGCCACGGGCTCGCCGACCCGGGTAAGTATCATGAATTTTTGACTAACCATGCAGACACATTTGCTTTTTCCCATGCAGACATGCCAGAGATCGCGCCAGATATTGCCACCCACAGGCTCAATGTGGACCCACTACACCTGCCGGTAAGGCAAATCAGGAGAAGGTTCAACGCCGCAATCAACAAGGTGGTCCGCGAAGATGGTAAAAAAGAAGAACGAAAAATAGAGGATGTGCGTGTACTTCACTGACCTGAACAAGGCATGTCCTAAGGACTCCTTCCCCCTCCCTCACATCGATCAACTGATCAACGCCACTGTCGGACATGAACTACTAAGTTTCTTGGATGCATACTCCAGCTATAACCAAATCCTGATGGCCGAGGAAGATCGAGAGAAAACCACATTCATCACACACCAGGGTACCTACTGTTACAGAGTGATGCCCTTCGGGCTCAAGAACGTAGGGGCCACTTACCAAAGACTGGTCACTAAGATGTTCAAAGAGCAACTTGTGAAAACCATGGAGGTTTACATCGATGACATACTGGTAAAGTCGGCAAGGAAGGAAGACCACATCGACTACCTACGAGAGGCCTTCGAGATTCTGAAAAAATATGGGATGAAGCTGAATCCCAAGAAATACGCCTTCGGCGTGGAGTCAAGAAAGTTTCTGGGGTTCTCGTATCCCAAAGAGGGATCGAAGTTAACCTCGATCAGATCAAGGCAATCTCCTCAATACCCGAAACACTCAACAGCAAGAATCAGGTCGAGAAGTTGACAGGTCGAATAGCCGCCCTCTCCTGCTTTATCTCCCGATCCTCAGACAGATGCCACAAATTCTTCTGCTTGTTGAGGAAGGACAACGGATTCCACTAGAATGATGAATGCTTCGAAGCCCTACAAGGACTGAAGGCATATCTATCGTCGCCACCATTGCTGTCAAAAGCAAAACCAGTTGAGCCTCTACTGACATACCTCCGTATCAGAAGTTGCGGTTAGCGCAGTACTAGTTCGTGAAGAAAAAGGTACGCAATCGCCTATCTATTACATTAGCAAAATCCTAGTAGATGCCGAAACTCGATACCCACACCTCGAGAAATTGGCTTTGGCACCGGTCACGGCTTCTAGAAAGCTGAGACCCAACTTCCAATGCCATCCCATCGGAGTAGTGACCACTTTCCCCCTGAGGAGCATCTTGCACAAGCCTGAACTATCGATACGGCTTTCCAGAAGGGCCATAGAGCTCAGCGAGCACGATATCACTTATGTTCCCAGAACCTCCATCAAGTCACAAGTCCTCGCCGACTTCGTGGCCAATTTCAGTGTCAAAATATCACCAGAAGCAGAGAAGGAAGCCCTACAGGCCGCTTCAAACACCGACCCCTAGATCCTCCACACCGACGGGGCCGCAAACGCCTTGGGATCAGGACTAGGACTCTTCCTCAAAGTCCTTACGGACGAAGTCATTCGCCAGCCCATACGATGTCCCGAGATGACTAACAACGAGGCAGAATATGAGTCTGTTATTGCATATATAAAATTAGCCATCAGGTACGGAGCTCGTCGACTTGTCCTACACTATGACTCACAACTCGTGGCAAATCAAGTCACTGGGACTTACCAGGTCAAGGAGCAAAGGCTACAGAAATATCAGGTAGAAATCTGCAAACTCACGGTACAACTCGACAAATGCCGCTTTGAACAGGTTCCTAGGGTGCATAACGCCGAAGCAGACAGACTAGCTAAACTGGCTGCTGCCGTCACCAAACGGAATAAAGAAAGTACTGTCACCCTCCTTCACTCAGCGATCGACCATACCGAGGTACTATCCCTACATCTGACTTGGGACTGGCGCCATTAATTCGTATCATATTTGCAGGATGGAAACCTACCACCCGACAAAAAAGAAGCAAGAAAGCTTCGCACACAGGCATCAAGGTACTGTATGATAAATAACGACCTCTACAAAAGGACCTTTGGAGGACCCCTAGCTAAGTGCCTAGGCCCCAACCAGACGATGCTCGTATTGGAAGAGGTCCACGAAGGTCATTGCGGCGCTCATACAGGCAACTGAGTGCTCGTGCGGTGTTTAATACGGGCTGGGTATTACTGGCTCACCATGAAAAAAGATGCGGCAGAATACGTTCACTAGTGCGAGAGATGCCAGAAGTTCGCCCCTCTGATACATCAGCCGGGGGAACCCCTTCATTCGGTCACTTTACCATGGCCCTTCGTCAGGTGGGGAATGGACATCGTTGGACCGTCACACCTTCCTTTTTACTACTTTCTATTTCTTGAAAAGGAGAATAAGGTATACCTCGTTAATTATCAATACACCCAGGAGAGGATATAATAATAACAACGAGGAAGTAGTTTTTCTACTTTAAGGACAATCGGAACAAGATTTTATTTAGAGTTTCAGAGTCGCCACTTGGGAAGATAATGGTGTCCCAAGTCACCGGTTAATCCCGAATCCGAGGAAATTGACTCTGTTTAAACAGTTCGCACAACAAGAAATCCGGATAAGGAATTCTGTTAACCCGGGAGAAGGTGTTAGGCACTCCCGAATTCCGTGGTTTTAGCACGGTCTCTCAACTATCATTTTTGACTTTATTTGTATCCGTTATATGCTTTTACAACATGTGAATGTTTCGTTTTTTATATTTTAATGACTTGCGACGTCGCGAAAATGCATTTCGAGTCACACCGCAACCAGTACGCCTGTGACTTTTAACATGTTTCGGCTTCGCCGAGATTTAATAGTTGAGTCACATTAGATGTGCACTCGTATTAGAGAATGTATATTTAAAATCGCGCCTATAACGTCTAACGGCTTATTATACTTTAGGAAAGACCGTGGAATTTGCTAAATGATCTTCTCGAGTCTATCACTTATTAACATTCATATGGGGGCCTCGCATATTATGTTCTTATACGAGGCTCGTCCCGTTATTTTAGAAGTCCAATCCTAATAAATGCTACGTTTTCTATTTTTGGTTTTTTCCCTAATCATTTTACTTGTATTGTATTTTCAGAATCGTGTCCAGGCCCATTATTTCCGTTTCCAGGCATGGACGTTATGGACTTTGAATGTAATAGTCCAGCTTGCATAACTAGGTTCCAGAAACCCAGAATATGTTAAAATTGTTATTTAGAGACCCATAGATTATTCCAATTGGATCTGGGCCCATACTGTCTATCGAGCCCAGACCAGTCGAGAGAAATAAGAAACAAAATTGAGATTTCATAACAAATATACAAATGCTCAACAAACAGTAGGTAAAATTAACCAAATGACATTTATTTCATAAGAAAACAGAAGTACAAATTTAACAATATTAATTCTAGATCCTGATTATCTATCCCTAATTGAACTTGAATAATAGACTACTATTTCATCTACTTTAACAATGATACGTTGCATAACTATGTGAATTGAATCACTATTAACCACTAATTGTAACTCATGCTATCCTGGATCATTATTATCAATTACGAACAAAACTTAAACAATAAGCTACTAATTTTCGCTGTCTCGAACAATAATATGATATACTTAACTGTGCAAACTAGTTACTGATTTTAGCTTTCACTACTTCAAAGGGTTATTAAACTTATTGAAGTGAAAAAACAGACTATGATTAAGTTGATCATTTTTAAAATTATCACATTCTGATTCATGAGTTTAATATGATTATTATCTGGATTACGAAACTAGTATTATCTAGGTGAATTGATTTTATGAGTTAACCTGTTTTCAAACTAAATTTAGGGTGATTACGACTACGTATACTCTACTCTACTCTATCTATTACATTGTTCAAATCTCATATATACTTAGCTATTACAGTTATTCCTATTAACTTACAGAGAATCTAGTAGACAATTAACATAAAAATTTCAAAATACAACAGTAGCTTCCATCCAAACAACTCATGGCATTTTTCATTTCCTCAAATAGCTGACAGTTACATATTTGGATAGAAAATGTGTACTTGATTCAGCAAAAAGAAACTTATGAGTCTAGAATGCAATGAGATGAAGGATAGTCAGCGATCACAGCAGCAGAATCAATAGAGAGCAAATCACAGCAGAACAACAATAACACAATCGAGTATAATCCTCAAGTCCAGCAAATAAACAATCAAGGAACATAATTGAATGAAATCCAATAGAATCCAATAGTATAGAACAACAGAAGACCCTAATTAAATTCCAGAATTGCACTCGACTATACTCAAAAAATTTACTCTCTATTTATGGTATATAACTCTATATTTCAGAATGTTTTCTTTGAATTTCTGGAATCCAGCCCTTTTTCAGGCTTAGATGAAGCCTATTTATAGGTGTTTTGGGTGAAATTTTGAGGGAAAAATTCAAAAATCTTATTATAAGTTCCCTCCCCTTAATTCTCTTACTCCCTCCGTTTCAATTTATGTGAACCCATTTGACTGGGCACGGAATTTAAGAAAAGAGAGAAGACTTTTGATCTTGTGGTGTAAAATAAGGTACCTTTATTTTGTGTGGATATAAATCATTGCATAAATGTAAATTATTTCCAAATAAGGAAAGGGGTCATTCTTTTTGACACAGACTAAAAAGGAAATAGGTTCACATAAATTGAAACGGAGGGAGTATTAATTATAGTTTGGTACCCCATTTTCAGACTCGAAATGCCTTCCATCCCTTGCTGGAAGGTTCTAGGGAATTCTTTTTGCTTCTTTTAAGGGTCTATTACTGTGGTGCCCTCACTTGCTAAGGATTTTCACAGTTATGCCTTTTTACTAGGCCTATTTTACCCTTTTGTATCTAATTACAGAAATACTAAGTCTGAAAGTCTGTTTTGTCCCTATAGGCTCTATTAAATCCACAACTATACTATTTCTTATTCTTTTTATACCCTTAATGCTATTGGTTATTTACCCGACCTGTTAATGGTTAGGGTATCCTAGGTTAGTTATCTATTTAACTACTAGCCATTATATTCTACATCATTTAAGACTTGGCCAGATTTAGACTCAATAGTCTTTCAATTTTAACCTCACTTAATTGTCTTAGACTAATTTAAAATGTAGCCTTTTTATTATCACTTAGCTTAATCAGATTAGATTGCAGGACTAGCCTGTTTTTTTAGCTAGACTTAGATTTGCAGAACTAACCACTCCAATGTTTTAGAGTGGCCAGATTAATAGCACAGTCCTAAGTTATTTCTCTTATAACCAAATTAGGTCACTTTAAATAATAGCCAGATTACTAATCACACTTGTCTATTACAGCTATAACCAATACCACAAAGCACAATAAGTTTAACATAGTCTAACATATGAATCCATTACAAATACAGCTAATCTATGTCATTTTGCACACATAGCCTCAATAAAAAGTCATTCATCAATTAACTAGAACTCAGAGGGAAATTTGATAATGGTTGAATCCCAATTAACTAACTTATAATTTCAGACTTAGGCACAGTTAAAAAATCAGACATAAAGAAGCATATTCACATCAAATTCATGTGTTGACTTATAGAAAATCCTAAAAAGCTAAACATATCAGTTACGTGTAATGAACATGATAGATGAGATAGGCTAATGATAGCAACCCTCAGAAAACTAACAAACAAGAATATGCAAAAGACCATATATAGAAATCTCAGAAGATGAAACAATCAAAAGCATGCTAGAATAGAAAATATGTAGAAGATCAAATATAGGAGACTTAAAACAGAAAACATACAAAAGATTAACTACAGAAAACAAAGAAGGCAAATAAACAGAGAAAAACATGCAAGAAATTGAAATACAGAAAACAAGAGGCAAAATCACTTAGCTTAGCAGGATTTGTCTCCTGTTCTTCTTCCTTTTCTTTATTTCTTTCTTTCTTTTATTTTTCTTTTCTTTTTCTTTTTCTTCCAGTCTTTAAGTATTCAGAAACTTGAAGTCTTATTTTTTCCAGATTTTCCTTAAACAAGTTTATTTTTGGGTTTTTGGGTGTTAGAATGGTGTTCTGAATGTTAAGGGGTGTATTTGGGGTGGGTCATGTTTGGGTGTTCGCCGGAGGTAGTGTTTTGGCGAACTTCTTTTGAATATTCGAGCATTTCCAGGTTGATTCGAAGGAAACCAACTACATAGGGGGAAAGATCCCCTTGTACTGGTCCCAAGGTGTTATTTTGGGAGGCTGGATCATAAGTTGAAGGTCACCGCCAAAGACTCCGGTGACCTGACTTTCAAGAAGTTGAGGTTTTCTTTTGGTTTCCTAGGTTTCTAGGGTGGTCTTGGTGAGAAAGAGAGAAAGAAGGAAGGTTTGAGGTTGAAGGTGGCCGGAGACGGCCATGGATTTTGGCCAGTCTCGATGAAGAAGATGAAGAGATGAAGAAGAAGAAAGGAGAAGGCGGCTAGGGTTGTAATGTTTGATCTCTGAACGTGAGATGGAGTTTATATAATCCCTTGGGGCTGGGCGATCCTGGCCTTTGGATCATTTTTTATCAACGGCCAGGATTGATTCCTATTAGACGCCGTCGTTTGGCTTAATGAAGGGATGTCTGGCCTCCGTTAGATCAATTTATTTGGACGCCAGGATTTATTACCAATGCTACGTCGTTTGAATTTCTAAAGAGACTCAATAGTGTCCGTTTGATCATCTTATTTGGACGGATAAGATTTAATTTTTTAAACGGCGCCATTTATTTCACACTTAAACCGCCTCACTTGGTCCGCTGGATCAATATCTCAACGGTTGTGATTCAATTGCCCAATTAGGTTGTCGTTTTGATTTAGTATTTGGACCGGACAACCAATTCGTTGGGGCTATTATACTTTGGGCCTGAATTTGGCCCAATTTATTGTATATTTTTGTATTTTCTTGTATATTTAATTATTTCTTTGTATTTTCCTTTTTGTATTTTATTTTTCTCTTGTTGTATTCTTTTCAATTATTGCTTCTCTTTTATTTTCCTATTCTTTCTAAATTTTCTGGTATTTTTATGACATTTTAGCTATTTTCTTTAATTTTCCGGTATTTTTGTATTTTTTGTTAATTTTCTTTAATTTCCTTATTTTTTGTGACATTTTCTAATTAATTTTTCTTTAGTTTCAAATTGTCTCAATCACAATTACACAATTTATTTCAATTAAACACATACTTGCATATCAAAAATCTTATTTATTTTTAATATTAGAATTTATTTGCTTAGGGCAAAAATCACGTGCTCACAGCTGCCCCTCTTTGCTCGGGAACACGGAGAGTTTTAGTGCAAAGACAAGTGAGCAGTAATGAGAGATTTTTACCCACGGGCATATTCCGTGAGAAGCATTTTGAAAACCCTTTTGACCGCACCCTGCCTCAGAGGTTGCCTACATATCCTGGGCTAAACAAGAATTAGGTCAGTGTAGTTCGGGAAGGTCTGGTAGTTTGAAACTACCAATACTTTGCTGCTGCTACTACTGTTGCTATAATCACTGACTAACTCCTTATTACACCGAGGATAAAATGAAAAATAAAGAAGCTATTCTAAGCTATGATCCTATGAATTGCAATAATTCCTATCTATTCCTTGTCTTCTTGTTCTTCCTTGCTTTTCCGTATCTTATGCCGCTCTTTTATTTGCATCATTCTTTTTTGTTGATTTTTGATTATTTTCTTGTTCTTGACGTACTGCTTCCTTCCCTTTGATGTGACTTCCAATTGTGTTTCTTGCCTCCAAGTTGATACCTGTTAAAACAAAAACAAAAACAACAAAAAAATTTCCTCTGCCCCAGTGTGGGCTTTTCAATGTGTCATGGTGTTACTCATGTTAGATAAAATAATTAAAATGCAGAAATGTGTTCCCTTGTTATACAGGTGGGCGCCTGAACAGAAATTAAAAATGCAGAAATATATTCCCTTGTTATACAGGTGGGCGCGTGAACAGAAATTAAAAATGCAGAAATTGATTCCCTTGTTATCTAGGTGGGCGCCTGAACAGAAATGAAAATGCAGAAAAGTATTCCCTTGTTATACGAGTGGGCGCTCGAACAGAAATTAAAATGCAGAAAAGTATTCCCTTATTATACAAGTGGGCGCCTGAACAGAAATTGAAAATGCAGAAAAGCATTCCCTTGTTATACAGGTGGGCGCTTGAACAAATGAAAATGCTAAAAAGTATTCCCTTGTTAAACAGGTGGGCGCTTGAACAGAAATGAAAATGCGGAAAAGTATTTTCTTGTCATACAGGTGGGCGCCTGAACAGAAACTGAAAAATGCTGAAAAATATTCCCTTGTTATCCAGGTGGGCGCCTGAACAGAAATTAAAAATGCAGAAATGTATTCCCTTGTTATCCAGGTGGGCGCCTGATGCATGAAAAAATGAAAATGTAGAAAATATTCCATTGTTATCTAGGTGGGCGCCTGATGCATGAAAATGAAACTGCAGAAAATATTCTCTTGTTATCCAGGTGGGTGCATGATGCATGGATATGAAAATGCAGAAAATATTCCCTTGTTATCCAGGGGGGCGCCTGATGCATGAAAATAAAAATGCAGAAAATATTCCCTTGTTATCCAGGTGGGCGTCTAATGAAAAATGCAGAAAATATTCCCTTGTTATCCAGGTGGGCACCTGATGCATGAAAATGAAAATACAGAAAATATTCCCTTAGTTTGATAATTGAGGTGTGAGTTTTGAAAAGATAATACCTCCCTTGCTGTTTGGGTAGGTTTCTTGTTGATTGAATAAGTCCTCCTCTGCGGATTCCTCCTTTTATTTCTGTATTTCTTTTTTTGTATTTCTTCTTCCACATTGGTCACATTCACTTTAAAGTGATTAGTGAGAATTTGGATCTTTTTGTTCCTGTCTAAATCAATGATCAACCTTATTAGTTATAAAATGTTGGCAACTGACATTTTGTTGACTTTGTTTCCATTGCCTGCCTCTTCTTGCTTTATTCTGCTCTACAACACTTTGCTGGATTTCTTCAACTCTTCCTCTGTAATCTCCTTTCTACTTTTCCTTTTTTTGTTTCTTTTCTTTTCATTTTCTTTTGCTTTGATTGCCATCCTCATTTATTTGTTTTTCTTTTATTTTCTCTTCGACCCAATGTTATTGCGCCTCTTAACGTGAGAAGCTGATAGTTAGATTTCAATTGGCAACTGGTTTTTGATTAATCAAATGCATAAAAATATGGATTAAAAGAAGTAAGAGTATTTTGGAGTAAGGAAATAAATTATCTGGCTATGACGGCTGATTCCTCTGACCGGGCCGGGGCGGACTGCAATTCGTCTGAGCTTCCTGTGACCGCCTTTCCTACCAAAAAGCTAACCCAACAAAATCTGGGTTTTTTCTAGACTAGACCTTCGAGATTTTTTTAGGGGCGTGACTCCTCTGGCCTTCTTCTGTCACAAACCAAATATGCTTTAGACTGATTCCGCCGGACCAACATGCTTGGTTGCAAACCTTGTGCTACACAAATTGCTTCCGGTTCTAAAGTTTCATGTTTGGATGGTACACCTCCCTCTGATCCTCAAGCCTATCGGAGTATTGTTGGTGCTCTCCAATATATCACTCTCACTCGACCGGACCTCAGCTATGCTGTTAATCATGCCTGCCAGTCTATGGCCAATCCCATCACTGTTTATGATCAGTGTCTTAAACGTATTTTAAGGTATTTGAAAGGCACTCTCCATTATATTATGGTCTTAGATTTCCTCATCGCTCGATAGAAAGCGGAAAAATGAATTGATTGACTATTGAGTGCAAACCCGTAAATAGACGGCTATGGGTAGTTCAGGTATGCTTAAAGTCAACACAGCACAACGCCCATTCGCTTTGCGCGCGGGAAGGCAACAAAGTTCAGTTCATGAGACCGCAGCGCAGCGGAGTGGAGCAGCCGCAACACGAAGTTCCTTACCTTAGATGGATCTCGCTGGTGCCACCTAAACGGTAGGTAGCCCAGTGAGCTCTCCAATAGTGCACCGTTATATTAGTCCGCATCGTGGGTCTATTTGTTACAAAAGGCGAACATCCCCTTTCCAAAACATTAAAATAGGTCCTCAGGCAGACATCGAAAATGGGGCGAAAAGAGTCTATTTACCTTTACAATATTTCGGAATGTATCATGGCTCTATCTATTCATTAAAAAAAAAGAGTTCTTGGCTCAGCATTATAGCACATAGGCTTCGGCGCTACTACAGCGCTTCGCTAACTCGAAGCCATGTATTTAAATTCTGACCCAGTATGTCCAATCGAATTGTCATTATATTAACTCCATCTTTTCCTTCAACCCAAACCAATCTTATTTTGCTGTTTTTCTTCTTTCAACAGAATAGTCCTCACTTTCCCCTTATGGTGCCAGTTAAGGTTTTCACCAATAAGACTCTCATTTATTTTCTTATCAATCTCACAATCGCCTTATGGTGCCGGTTAAGATTTTCACCGATAAGACTCTCTCATTTTTATTCTCTCAATCTCACAATCGCCTTATGGTGCCGGTTAAGGTTTTCACCGATAAGACTCTCTCATTTTTATTCTCTCATTCTCACAATCGTCTTATGGTGCCGGTGAAGGTTTTCACCAATAAGACTCTCTCATTTTTATTTTTTCAATCTCACAATCGCCTTATGGTGCCGGTTAAGATTTTCACCAATAAGACTCTTTTATTTTTATTTTTTGATTTCTGAAATACTGGGTACTGTCCATGCCCTGTTTCTCCTTATTCTCATTGTATAGTAACTTTCTTGAAATTGATTAGAAGGTCTTTCTTTGGACCGTAACGTGGCTTTTGGATAGGTTCTGAAAAAAGGGTAAAGGCTCAAAATTTAACGAGGGTTCAAAAATATTTACAACTCTCGGAATCATAAACATAACTTCTGCCCCAGTTTCAATGTTTAGGGAATCTTGGATTTTATTTCTATCATGACTAAACCTCAGTGAGGCTGCCTACGTACCCTTACGGGATCAAGTCAAAACGTAGTTCGGACTACGTTCATAGTCATTGTTGCGTCTTGACTTTTCCCGACTTTCTTTTTGTCTTTTATATGTTTTTTTCTTTTGTTTGCATTTTTCTCTTCTTCTTTTTTTCTTTTTTGTTTTTGTTTTTTTCTTTCTTTTGCCTTTTTTTTTCTTTTCTTCTTTTTTCATCATCATATTTTTATTTTTATTTTTCTTACATCATGAATGATTCCGAGAGAGGGATATGAAAGAATAAAACAAATAAGGCTCAATGGGGATGTCAATGGATAAAGTGTTTGGATAGAGAATAAAATGCCTTCATCATTTCAATTCCAAAATTATGACAAATACAATTATACAAATGAAAAAGAATCATACATAATATCTCTTGACTGCATCTGAGTTGATAGCAGTCTCTACACATTTTCCTTCAACATCTGTCAGATATAGAGCTCCATTGGACAATACCCGTGATACCTTGAACGGTCCTTGCCAATTCGGTGCAAATTTTCCTTTCACTTCAGCCCAATGAGGCAAAATACATCTTAGCACCAACTGTCCCACTTCAAATTTCCGCGAACGTACTTTCTTATTGTATGCCCTGGCCATTCTCCGCTGATATAATTGTCCGTGGCAAACCGCTACTAACCTTTTTTTGTCAATCAAACTCAATTGTTCTAGCCGGGCTTTTACCCATTCATCATCATCGATTTCAGCCTCAGCTATGATTTGGAGAGAAGGTATCTCAATTTCTGCAGGTATGACTGCATATGTTCCATACACCAATGAATAAGGTATTGCACCGATTGAAGTACGTACAGTTGTATGATAACCCATAAGAGCGAATGGTAATTTTTCATGCCATTGCCTTGACTCTTCCACCATTTTTCTGAGAATCTTCTTTATATTCTTATTCGCAGCTTCTACAACCCCATTCGCTTTAGGCCTATAAGGTGTGGAGTTACGATGCAGGATTTCGAATCTTTGACATGCTTCTGCCATGAGGTGACTGTTCATGTTTGCACCATTGTCTGTGATAATCACCTTAGGAATTCCAAAGTGCCATATGATATTTGTATGCACGAAATACACCACCGCCTTCTTTGCACTGCCTTAAATATCTTCGCTTCCACCCATTTGGTGAAATAATCAATTGCGAGCAAGATAAATCTGTGCCCATTAGATGCTGCAGGCTCTATTGGTCCGATGACATCCATGCCCCAAGCAACGAATGGCCACGGTGCAGACATTGTATGCAACTCATAGGGTGGAGAGTGAATCAAATCTCCGTGTATTTGACATTGATGGAATTTCCTCACATACCTAATACAATCACGCTCCATGGTGAGCCAATATTATCCCGCTCTCAGTATTTTCTTGGCTAAGATGTATCCGCTCATATGAGGTCCGCAAGCTCTCGCATGTACCTCAGCCATAATTATGTCAGCTTGCTGCGCATTTATGCATCTCAATAGCCCCAAATCTGGTGTTCTTTTGTATACAACCCCTCCACTGAGAAAAAATCCATTTACCAATTGCCTTATATCCCTTTTCTGATCTCCAGTGGCTTGTTCTGGGTAACCTCATGTCCTCAAATATTCTTTGATATCATGATACCACGGCTCTCCATCAAGTTCTTCTTCCACAACAAAATAATAAGCATTTTGATCACGCACTTATATCTGTAATGGATGTACATAAGCTTTATCTAGATGATGCAACACGGAGGATAATGTGGCCAAAGCATCTGCTACTTCATTGTGCATTCTTGGTATGTGTTTGAACTCTATAGATTGAAATCTCTGGGATAGTTCATGCAGACATTGTCGATAAGGTATCAACTTTAAATCTCTTGTATCCCATTCTCCCTGAATCTGATGTATCAAGAGATCCGAGTCGCACATGACCAAAATCTCTTTAACACCCATATCTATTGCCATCCTCAATCTCGATATGCATGCTTCATGTTCGTCCATGTTGTTAGTGTAGAAAAATCGAAGCTGAGCGATAACGGGATAATGCTGACCCGTTTATGAAATAAGCACTACTCCAATTCCAACTCCCTTACTGTTGACGGCTCCATCGAAGTACATTCTCCAGCCTGGCTTATCATCTTGCGCTACTTCTTCAACATTCATTGCCTCATCATCAGGAAAATATGTTTTTAACGGCTCATACTCATCATCCATTGGATTTTCTGCTAAATGATCTGCAACTGCTTGCGCCTTCATTGTCGTACGTGTTACATAGATGATGTCAAACTCTGTAAGCGGAATTTTCCATTTAGCAAGTCTTCCTGTAGGCATAGGCTTCTGAAATATATACTTTAATGGATCCAACCGTGATATCAAATATGTGGTATAAGCTGACAGGTAATGCTTCAGTTTTTGGGCAACCCACGTTAGAGCACAACACATTCTCTCCAATTGAGTGTATTTTACCTCGTAAGATGTGAAATTTTTACTGAGGTAATGTATCGCCTGCTCTTTCTTTCCCATCTCATCATGCTGCCCTAGTACGCAGCCAAAAGAATTATCTAGCACGGTCAAATACAAGATCAGAGATATTCCCGGTTCTGGAGGAACTAACACTGGAGGATTGGCTAAATATTCCTTAATCTTGTCAAAGGCTTCTTGGCATTCATCGGTCCAATTTACCGCAGTATCTTTCTTCAACAATTTAAAAATGGGCTCACAAGTTGACGTCAACTGGCAATAAATCCGCTGATATAATTCAATCTACCCAATAAACTCATCACTTCTTTCTTATTCTTCGGCGGAGGCAAATTCTGTATTGATTTTATCTTTGAAGGATCTAATTCAATACCACACCGGCTTACTATAAACCCCAATAACTTTCCTGAAGGCACCCCGAAAGCACACTTTGCTGGATTGAGCTTGAGATTATATCTTCGGAGCCTCTGGAAAAACTTTCTCAAATCTTTGACATGATCACACTGCTTTTTGGACTTAATGATAGACATCGTCCACATATACTTCGATCTCTCGGTGCATCATGTCATGAAACATAGTGGTCATCGCCCTCATATATGTAGCCCCGACATTCTTCAACCCAAACAACATCACCCTGTAACAATATGTTCCCCAAGGCATGATAAAGGATGTCTTTTCTGCATCTTCTTCATCCATCAGGATCCGGTGATAACCCGCATAACAGTCCACAAAAGAGCTAATTTCATGCTTGGCACAATTGTCGATCAATATATGGATATTTGGAAATGGAAAATAATCCTTTGGACTAGCTTTATTAAGGTCCCTGTAATCAACGCACACCCTGGTTTTTCCATCCTTTTTCGGAACTGGCACAACATTAGCTAACCAGGTGAGATATTTAGTGACCCGTATGACCTTCGCCTCGAATTGCTTATTAACTTCTTCTTTTATTTTCATATTGATGTCCGTTTTAAACTTTCTTAGCTTCTTTTTTACCGGCCGGCATAAGATAAATGGGCAATTTATGTACCACCAAATCAGTACTGAGTCCGGGCATGTCATCATATGACCAAGCAAATATGTCCTTGTACTCATGTAACAACTTGATTAGATCTTCTCTGAGGGAAGCCTCTAAATGCACACTAATCTTTGTTTCCCGGACATTCTCCTCACTTCCCAGATTAATGGATTCTATCTCATTTAAGTTTGGTTTGGGTTTTTCCTCATAATGATTCAAATCTTTACTGATTTCCTCCAGTATTTCCTCATCCTCATATTCTACTTCATGTTCACTTTCAATTTCTTGTATAACTATTCCATTATCAAGACTGGACCGGGAATCCTTCATGCATGATATATCATTGGAATCAGCAAATATTGAACTGTACAAAAGAAGAAAAATAAAATAAGGCAAAAATGGAAGAAGGAAAGAAATTGCATTTCATTGATTTTTCAAAAAGGTAACAAGCTTGGATACATTTGTTTTTGATGGGATGTGGGATTACAAAATAAGACATCTTTTGGGGAAATGAAATATTTAAAGCTAACTACCACAACTCCCTCCTGATCGGAAGAGGATTATCTTCCCAATTATTAAGCGCAATGCAGGGTCCCACGAACTGAACATCCATTTTACTTGTTCCGTCACCCATCTCCAACATATTCACATCTTCAAATAGCCTCTCGAACCTTGCTAGGAGTTTCGCATACAGTTTTATTTCAGTGCGACTTGGCATAACAGTCGCCAAATGTCTCCATGTACCAGGCCTGGTAAAGGAATCAGATAGTTTTGGAATAGGCTTTGGGAGGGATCAAATTTTCTTCTTCATTTTCTCGGCTCTTTGGATATCGGCAACGGTTGGCTCGAAACCCAAACCAATAGTGTCATTACTGCAAGTGGATTGGCTGTGTTATACCTTGTAGAGTTACCCCTAAGCCTTTCCCTGGTGAGAACCCATTTCTTATCATTTCCTTGGCTACCACTACTGCTGTAGGAGCCACTATGGGAATCGACATGTTTTCCCCCTCGGATATTTTATTCACCACCACAGTGTCCGTGACTTGATATACCCACGGGCCTTTATCACCTTCAGTTTCTTCGATGGTGTGATAGCATTGCAGACATCATCTTCTCCATGCACTATGATCTCCTGTTGTTCCCATTCAAATTTTACCATCTGATGCAGAGAGGATGGCACAACTTTCGCCGCGTGGATCCATGGACGTCCCAATAAAAGATTTTAATAAACAACAACGTCGAGCACCTGGAACTCCATAGTGTAGTCCACCAGTCCAATAGTAATCTCTAGTACAATATCCCCTACAGTATTTTTGCCACCTCCATCAAAACCCCGTACACATACACTGTTCCGATGGATTCTATCAGGATTGACCTTCAACTTTCCCAAGGTTGAGAGTGGGCAAATATTGGCACTTGACCCGTTGTCCACCAGAACACGGGTAACTACAGATTCTTCACACTTGACTGTGAGATATAGTGCTTTGTTATGCTCCGTTCCTTCAAGCGGCAACTCATTATCTGAAAATGTTATCTTGTTTGTCTCAAAGATCTTATTCGTGATTTTCTCCAAATGGCATACTGAAATCTTCTCAGGCACATGGGCTTCATTCAAAATTTTCATCAACACCTTTCTATGCTTATCAGAATGAATTAGCAATGATAACAATGAAATCTGTGCTGGCGTTTTTCTTAATTGCTCCACTATTGAATAGTCCTAAGCCTTCATCTTTTTCAAAAACTCTTCTACTTCCTCTTTAGTAACTGCCTTCTTCACATGAGTCGGGTTCTCCTTTACCACTTTTGTCTTCCTCAACTCTTCCGAGGCAAAACATCGCCTGGACCGAGTTAAACCATGTGTTTCATTGATTTCTCCTTTAACTTCCTTTCCCTTATACATAACTATAACTTTATCATAGTTCCACGGTATAGCTCTGGTGTTCACGACTGGCATTGATTTGATAACCACATGCTCCACATAAGCTCCCTTCACGGTCAACAAAGGCTTAGCTTCCGACACCACTATCTTCACGGGCTTAACCGATGATGGTTTCTTCATTGGTAACTCAACTGATGCTTTCTCCTTTTCAACTTCCCCTTCCACCTTGTTGTTAACTTTAATCATCATCACTGATTGAGAAGGTTTCCTACTGCTCTCTCCCTGCTCCAACTCTATCATCTGCGTCTCATGATGGGTTGGCAATGGATTCTGTGTAATATTGGGAGTTTCCGGAGCTTGCACTTCGATCCTCCTGGTATCAATAAGTTCCTGTATGGCTGACTTTAAATGCCAATACTTTTCTGTATCATGTCCCGGCGCCCCAGAACAATACTCACATCGGACTGATTGGTCTAGATTTCTGGGTGGTGGGTTTGGAATTTTTGGTTCAATAGGGCTCAACATCCGTATCTCTCTCAAGCGGTGAAATAGACTGGTATATGAATCTCTTAACGGAGTAAATGTTTTCTTTCTTTGGGCTCTGTCTCCTCTTACTTCTGGATCTGGACGAAAATTGGGTCGATTTGGACTTTTGTATGTTTTGGAAGGCATGTAGGCATTTTGTGCGTGGTAGACATTTTGTGGAGCTGGGGTATGCCATGCGTGTGGAGGTGGTGGGTAAGGTTGATCATGCGGGAAGGAAAAATATAGATTGGTGGGAGGATAATATGGTGGAGGTGGGTTGTAGGGTACTGGTGGATATGGTTGGTATGGGCGAGGTGGATGATGATATGTATTGGGGCCCCGGGACCATGATCTACCTTCAATGACCGCAACTTCCTCTTTCTTCTTCTTGCGGATCGATCCCCCAATTCCAGTTTGTATTGTTTGGTTTGTGGCCTTAATAGCCGAATAACGCATGATCTTATTTGTCTTTAGCCCCTCTTCTACAAAGCTTCCTATCTTGACCACCTCGTTAAAGGTTTTTCCAATTGCCGATACCAGGTGACCATAGTAAGTTGGCTCTAAAGCCTGTAGAAAATAGTCCACCATTTCTGCTGCCTTCATGGGAGGGTCTACTCGTGCAGCCTGCTCCCTCCACCTGAACTCGTATTCCCGAAAACTTTCCCCGGGTTTCTTCTCCATTTTAGACAATGATAGCCTGTCTGGGATAATCTCTAGATTGTATTGGAAATGGTTGGCAAATGATTGGGCTAGGCCATCCCAGATGAACCACCTGGTATGATCCTGTCGAGTATACCATTCCAACGCTGAACCACTTAAGCTCTGGCTAAAATAAGCCATAAGTAACTCGTCTCTTACCCCTGCTCCACGCATTTTACTACAGTAACCCCTCAGATGGGCTACTGGATCCCCGTGATCGTCATACATATCAAACTTGGGTAACTTAAACCCGGCCGGGAGTTGTACCTCCAAAAACAAGCATAAATCTTTATACGCAACACTTACTTGGCCTCCTAGCCCTTGTATGTTACGAAATGAATGTTCAAGACTTTTCATCTTACGGGCCATCTCTTCCTGTTCCAAATTTCTGACAGGCTTTTCATTTTCTGTCATGTCTATGAGCGGTGTGTAGGAGTCATATTGCCTGAATGTTGGTTCTGGTGGATAATAATGAGTGTCCTGAACATGGAACACAGGTTCGCTGGAAGACTTGTGTAGAGCAGCAGGTGGCAGTGCCACGTATACTGGGGTGACCTGATGTGGTGGTGGTGGAACTTGTTTGGACAGTAGTGATGGTGTTTGTGAAGTTGTAGCAGAGTAATGCGGGCAAGTTGGGTATGTGGAGGATGAATTCATAGTAGGTGGCTCAGGATTCGGGTTTGTAGGAGGGACATATGCTGGGATGGCTGGATAGGAAGGCAAAGGTTGACCCCTAGACCAGGCCTGGTACATCTCCAACATTTGCTATATTAATTTGTACATCTCTTCTTTCATACTAGCAACGTCCACAACTTTTTCTTCCTGTACCGGATCCATAATAGTGAGCTCGATCTCCCGAGTCACTACTTTAGTCATAGCTTTTGAACGTGTATTGTAGCTGTGATGTGCCAGAATGCCAGTTGCCAACTGAAAATTTGATACCCATCAACAACAAAACTCGTTAATAATTACCTCATAAGGGGTAAAATATCACAATTAAGAATCACAACTTTTGCCTTATTCATTATGCATCATCCCGGCATTATTCCTCTTTGAACCACCGTTTTTCTTTTCACCTCTGTTTTTCATTGCTTTTCTATTTGTTTCTTTTTCTTGTTTTCTTCTTTTCCATTTCTCTTTTTTTTTTCATTTTTGTTTTTCCGTTCCTATATGTTTGCTTATCGCCTAAACAATTTGTATAAAAATGGAAGAAAATAACAACAACTTCTCTTGAATTTTTCATTGATACTCGAAACATCAGTTACAAATGATGCTGTACTACAAATGCAAAAAGAAAAATACAAATGCAAAATGCATGCCCTATGAGTACATTAAAGCTCCTAGTGCCCGCGAGACATCGTTCGGTCTTGCCGCGGGCCTATATGCTAATCCACTTTAGAGTTTGTCTAGGTCGGTCATTACTTGCTTTACAAAGAACTTTACTGCTGATGTGAATGTTGATTGGGACATATCTTCACACAATTGGCATTTCCTTGTGATATACTAAGCAATGTTGATGATTCTTTCCCTGATGACCCCTTTTTCCTGAAGCAACCTACCAATCTGTTTGGCACGAGCGTCTAAAGTTTGCTGGTTCTCCTTTTGTAGTTGTTGTAGCTCCAACTCTAATCGAGCCATAGCCATGTAGCAATGTTCTCTCTCTACTTCAAACTCTTTGGTTTGTTTGCTACTTTTGTCTTCGGCTGTAATGATTTTCTTTCTCAATCGAGCTACCTCAACCTTGTGTTCATCTTGTAACTGCTGAACCATTCGAACTCTTTCCTCAGCATTTCTGGCCAGTTGTTTCCGAACCCCAACTAACTCCTTTTCAACTTTATCAAGATCAAAGCTATAGTCATTCACTTTGCGCCGAAGATTCTTAATCAATTTCTCATCTCGGGCTAGGCGAACTGGGGTTTCGGTTGTGGTTTTCATCTTTGCAACTTGAGCCTTCTAGATTTCATTCTCGTTCCTCAGCTGTTTCTTTTCTCCCTCGTCGGATGCCACTTGTAAGCTACTATCAAATTTGGAATTGTTTCTCTAACAAGCGGATTCTGGCTCGGTACTCATTTTCTTTGGCCACCTAATCTTTGTGTTCTTTAAACTGCTCGGCCAACTCTTGAATGTAAGGCCTCTTTATTGGTCTATCATGCTCGACATCCTGGTGATACCATGTGTCATACCCTGGTGATACTTCCCCTCGAGCTCGGTTTCCTACACAAGTGTCTATTCTCAAGCATTGACATTCATTCTAGATCTATCGAATATTTGCTTCCGGGAATTGTCCGTCCAGACTGATTTCTACGGCTTGTAGGCTAAGGTCCCCGTCTTTTGGTATAACCTGATATCTCCCGAGCTGCCATAGTACCTTGTACGGTGCGTAAGGCTGAATGCTTTTAAGACCCATTATCAAGAAATGCGACCCTTCCGTTGGCATGTATATCACCTCGTTGAGGGGCAACCACCCGTATGCCCAATCAATTTGGCTAGCAGTCAACGATCGCAAGTATGTAGTCCAACCTTTTGCTCTTTCTGGAAACTTAACTTCTTTTGTTCTCATATAAAACTCTTCAATGCACGTCTTTTCAGATGACCCGTAATTCGAGAACGGAGGGTGAAGACACAAATGTTCTATCAACCACATATGGAGAATCAAATTGCATCCCTCGAAGAACTCATGCCCTGCTTTACAGGATGTGAGGATACGGAAGATATCAGCTACAATCATCGGTGCCAGTGTGCTATTATCTTGCACAAGAAAAGTGCTGGCAACCCCGGCGACCCTTATTTCAATATTTCCATCTTTCCTCGGGAATATGACTAATCCCAGGAATGCCACTATAAAGGCGAATCGCCTATGCTCTTCCCACTTGACTCGATTAGATTTACTGCAGAGTTTGTTTGTAGGGTCGTTAAATCCCCCAATATGACTATATCTGTGGTAGATGAAACTCAAAGTACAAATTCCATGAGCCAAGTCTTCATTATGAACGTTCCTGGCGATTTTCAGGAAATCGAGGAATCTGTGCACTATAATTGCCCTCGGAGCCACCGGGTATTTATCCTTCAGGGGAACCTCACCTTTCCCGATATAGTAAGTAATTTCTTCTAATGTAGGAGTGAGCTCAAAATTTGAGAAGTGTAGAACATTATGCGCAGGATCCCAAAAAGCGACAAGGGCCCGAATGATATCACCACGTGGTATTATGTCCATCAACCCGGTAAGATCTTTTAGATATCGTTTGACCCAGACCTGCCTTTCTTGGCCCAGATTGTTCCACCATAACCTCAACTCCAAAGGGATTTTGTTCATTAAAGCAAAGGGTTCATTTTGTACTGTGGTCATCCTGAACATTTATTAAAGGCGATTTTATTCAGAAAAGGGAAAAAATATTTTTCAAAGACAATTTTTCATTTTTGAAAGAATTAGCCTTTCCGGGCTATTTATTTTAAAAGGAAAAAGGCATGACTTCAAAGTGTCCATTTTTGCAAAAACAGCCTTCCGGCGTCCTTGCGGAACATTCGGCTATTTCCAAAAATAGCAATCACTTTGATTTATTGAAAAACTAAAATTCGATATTTTTTGGTCATTTTCTAAAAGGGTGGTTGGACCCGTCAAGGGTTGCCTACGTATCCAATCTAATGGCGAGAATCAAACCTGCGTAGTTCGGTCAGATTGTCATGTGACCAATTATTTCAACTGTATTATTCCACCTATTTTTTCAAACTTTCTTTTCAAATTTTGACAGAGTTTCGCCAACATTTCAATACTTTCTACTCTAGATTTTCTCTTTCTTTTGTTTTCAGGAATTCTGCCGGTCTGCATAATGATCTAGGACAAATAAATGCAACATATAATATGCTCGGTCTTTAATATTCCAGGTCACCTGTCCTAGACGGACCCAACCCCTATGTTGAGTCCCCTAAGTCAGATATGATGCAAATAATCGTCTTAGACCTAGGTTCAATATCCTGTTGTTTCATATGGTACTAGACCATGTACCCGAATGGACAACTCGGATCGAGGAGGGGGCTACGTACCGAGGACCCGCGGGGTCGTTCAACTTTGTAACTTATCCGGCCTATATTTCTTATTTTTTGGTATGACTTAACAGAAAGGGGAGTCTCAACCAGTAAGCACATCCCCGGAGGTAAGAAGGGAAGGGTTTTTGGCACAATTTTATATATACAATCCATGTTATATCAAAGTGGTAAACACGTAACACGTTGATCAAAGCATATAATGAAGTCAAACAACATCAAGAACGACAATTCAATCGAGCTCGAATTCTTAAACCCTGAACCGAAGTTCTGGGTTGCTTATCCCCAGCAGAGTCGCTAGAGCTGTCACACCTCCCTTTTCACTACCTTCTATTTCCTGAAAAGTAGCATAAGGTATACCTCGTTAATTATCAATACACCCGGGAGAGGATATAAAAATAACAACGAGGAAGGTGTTTTTCCACTTTAAGGACAATCGGAACGGGATTTTATTTAGAGCTTCAGAGTCGCCACTTGGGAAGATAATGGTGTCCCAAGTCACCGGTTAATCCCGAATCCGAGGAAATTGACTCTGTTTAAACAGTCCGCGCAACAAGAAATCCAGATAAGGAATTCTGTTAACCCGGAAGAAGGTGTTAGGCACTCCCGATTCCGTGGTTTTAGCACGGTCGCTAAACTGTCATTTTTTACTTTATTTGAATTCGTTATATGCTTTTACAACGTGTGAATGTTTCGGTTTTTATATTTTAATGACTTGCGACGTCGCGAAAACGCATATCGAGTCACATCACAACCAGTACGCCTGTGAATTTTAACACGTTTCGGCTTCGTCGAGATTTAAGATTTGAGTCACATTAGATGTGCACTCGTATTAGGGAATGTATATTTAAAATCGCGCCTATAACGTCTAACAGCTTATTATACTTTAGGAAAGACCGTGGAATTTGCTAAACGGTCTTCCCGAGTCTATCACTTATTAACATTCATATGGGGGCCACGCATATTTTGTTCTTATACGAGGCTCATCCCATTATTTTTAGAAGTCCAATCCTAATAAATGCTACGTTTTCTATTTTTGGTTTTTTCCCTAATCATTTTACTTGTATTGTATTTTCAGAATCATGTCCAGGCCCATTATTTCCGTTTCCAGGCCTGGACGTTTATGGACTTTGAATTTAATAGTCCAGCTCGCATAACTAGGTTCCAGAAACCCAGAATATGTTAAAATTGTTATTTAGAGACCCAGAGATTAGTCCAATTGGATATGGGCCCATACTGTCTATCGAGCCCAGACCAGTCGAGAGAAATAAGAAACAAAATTGAGATTTCATAACAAATATACAAATGCTCAACAAACAGTAGGTAAAATTAACCAAATGACATTTATTTCATAAGAAAACAGAAGTACAAATTTAACAATATAAATTCTAGATCCTGATTATCTATCACTAATTGAACTTGAACAATAGACTACTGTTTCATCTACTTTAACAATGATATGTTACTTAACTATGCGAATTGAATCACTATTAACCACTAATTAAAATACATGCTATCCTGGATCATAATTATTAATTACTAACAAAACTTAAACAATAAGCTACTAATTTTCGCTGTCTCGAACAATAATATGATATACTTAACTGTGCAAACTAGTTACTGATTTTAGCTTTCACTATTTCAAATGGTTATTAAACTAATTGAAGTGAAGAAACAGACTATGATTAAGTTGATCATTTTTAAAATTATCACATTCTGATTCATGAGTTTAATATGATTATTATCTGGATTACGAAACTAGTATTATCTAGGTGAATTGATTTTATGAGTTAACCTATTTTCAAACTAAATTTAGGGTGATTACGACTACGTATACTCTACTCTACTCTATCTATTACATTGTTCAAATCTCATATATACTTAGCTATTACAGTTATTCCTATTAAATTACAGAGAATCTAGTAGACAAGTAACATAAAATTTTTAAAATACAACAGTAGCTTCCATCAAAACAACTCATGGCATTTTTCATTTCCTCAAATAGGTGACAGTTACATATTTGGATAGAAAATGTGTACCTGATTCAGTAAAAAGAAACTTATGAGTCTAGAATGCAATGAGATGAAGGATAGTCAGCGATCACAGCAGCAGAATCAATAGAGAGCAAATCACAGCAGGACAGCAATAACACAGTCGAGTATAATCCTCAAGTCCAGCAAATAAACAATCCAAGGAACATAATTGAATGAAATCCAATAGAATCCAATAGTATAGAACAACAGAAGACCCTAATTGAATTCCAGAATTTCACTTGACTATACCCAGAAATTTTACTCTCTATTTATGGTATATAACTCTATATTTCAGAATGTTTTCTCTGAATTTCTGGAATCCAGCCCTTTTTTCAGGCTTAGATGAAGCCTATTTATAGGTGTTTTTGGGTGAAATTTTGATGGGAAAATTCAAAAATCTTATTATAAATTCCCTCCCCTTAATTCTCTTATTAATTACAGTTTGGTACCTCATTTGCAGACTCGAAATGCCATCCAGCCCTTGCTGGAAGGTTCTAGGGAATTCTTTTTGCTTCTTTGAAGGGTCTATTACTGTGGTGCCCTCAGTTGCTAAGAATTTTCACAGTCATGCCTTTTTACTAGGCCTGTTTTACCCTTTTGTATCTAATTACAGAAATACTAAGCCTGAAAGTCTGTTTTGTCCCTATAGGCTCTATTAAATCCACAACTATACCATTTCTTATTCTTTTTATACCCTTATACTATTTGTTATTTACCCGACCTGTTAATGGTCAGGGTATCCTAGGTTAGTTATTATTTAAGTACTGGCCATTATATTCTAAATCATTTAAGACTTGTCCAGATTTAAACTCAACAGTCTTTCAATTTTAACCTCACTTAATTGTCTTAGACTAATTTAAAATGTAGCCTTTTTATTATCACTTAGCTTAATCAGATTAGATTGCAGGACTAGCCTATTTTATTAGCTAGACTTAGATTTGCAGAACTAACCACTCCAATGTTTCAAGAGTGGCCAAATTAATAGCACAGTCCTAAGTTATTTCTCTTATAACCAAATTAGGTCAGTTTAAATAATAGCCAGATTACTAATCACACTTGTCTATTACAGCTATAACCAATACCACAAAGCACAGTAGGATTTAACATAGTCTAACATATGAATCCATTACAAATACAGCCAATTTATGTCATTTTGCACACATAGCGTCAATCAAAAATCATTCATCAATTAACCAGAACTTAAGGGAAATTTGATAATGGTTGAATCCCAATTAACTAACTTATAATTTCAGACTTAGGCACAGTTAACAAATCAGACATAAAGAAGCATATTCACATCAAATTCATGTGTTGACTTATAGAAAACCCTAAGAAGCTAAACATATCAGTTGCGTGTAATGAACATGATAGATGAGATAGGCTAATGATAGCAACCCTCAGAAAACTAACAAACAGGAATATGCAAAAGACTATATATAGAAATCCCAGAAGATGAAACAATCAAAAACATGCTAGAACAGAAAATATGTAGAAGATCAAATATAGGAAACTTAAAACAGAAAATATACAAAAGATTAACTACAGAAAACAAAGAAGGCAAATAAACAGAGAAAAACATGCAAGAAATCGAAATACAGAAAACAAGAGGCAAAAGCACTTAGCTTAACAGGATTTGTCTCCTGTTCTTCTTCATTTTCTTTATTTCTTTCTTTCTTTTCTTTTTCTTTTCTTTTTCTTTTTCTTTTCTTTTTCTTCCAGTCCTTAAGACTTTAGAAACTTGAAGTCTTATTTTTTCCATATTTTCCTTAAGCGGGTTTATTTTTGGGTTTTTGGGTGTTAGAAGGGTGTTCTGAATGTTAAGGGGTGTTTGGGGTGGGTCATGTTTGGCTGTTCGCCGGAGGTAGGGTTCCGGCGAACTTCTTTTGAATATTCGAGTATTTCTAGGGTGATTCGAAGGAAACCAACTACATAGGGTGAAAGATCCCCTTGTAGTGGTCTTAGGGTGTTATTTTGGGAGGCTGGATCATAAGTTGAAGGTCACCGGCAAAGACTCCGGTGATCGGACTTTCAAAAAGTTGAGGTTTTCTTTTGGTTTCCTAAGTTTATAGGGTGGTCTTGGTGAGAAAGAGAGAAAGAAGGAAGGTTTGAGGTTGAAGGTGGTCGGAGACGGCCATGGATTCTGGCCAGTCTCGATGAAGAAGATGAAGAGATGAAGAAGAGAAAGGAGAAGGCGGCTAGGATTGTAACGCTTGATCTCTGAACGGGAGATGGAGTTTATATACTCCCTTGGGGCTGGGCGATCTTGGCCTTTGGATCAGTTTTGATCAACGGCCAGGATTGATTCCTATTAGACGCCGTCGTTTGACTTAATGAAGGGATGCCTGGCCTCCGTTAGATCAATTTATTTGGACGACCAGGATTTATTACCAATGTTACGTCGTTTGAATTTCTAAAGAGACTCAATAGTGTCCGTTTGATCATCTTATTTGGATGGCTAAGATTTAAATTTTTAAACGGCATCGTTTCTTTCACACTTAAACCGCCTCACTTGGTCCGTTGGATCAATATCTCAACGATTGTGATTCAATTGCCCAATTACGCTGTCGTTTTGATTTAGTATTTGGACCGGACAACCAATCCGTTGGGGCTATTATACTTTGGGCTTGAATTTGGCCCAATTTATTGTATTTTTATGTATTTTCTTGTTTATTTAATTATTTCTTTGTATTTTCCTTTTTGTATTTTATTTTTTTCTTGTTGTATTCTTTTTAATTATTGCTTCTCTTTTATTTTCCTATTTTTTCTAATTTTTCAGGTATTTTTATGACATTTTAGCTATTTTCTCTAATTTTTCGGTATTTTTGTATTTTTTGTTAATTTTCTTTAATTTCCTTATTTTTTGTGACATTTTCTAATTAACTTTTTTTTAGTTTCAAATTGTCTCTATCACAATTACACAACTTATTCAATTAAACACATAATTGCATATCAAAAATCTTATTTATTTTTAATATTGGAATTTATTTGCTTAGGGCAAAAATCACGTGCTCACAGGACCGCTACCCGTCGGACGAGGAAAGATACGCTTTTTATTAGTTTTAACTGACTATTTCTCCAAGTGGGTGGAAGCAGGTGCCTACGCCCAGATCCGCGAACAAGAGGTCATCGCCTTCATCTGGAAGAACATTACATGTCGCTTCGGCATCCCTAAAGAAATAACCTGCGACAATGGACGACAATTCATAGGGCAAAAAACAACCGACTTCTTCGGCAAATGGCGCATCAAGAGAATACTTTCAACGCCATATCATCTAGCTGCCAACGGCCAAGCAGAGTCATCCAACAAAACCCTACTGAACATTTTGAAGAAAAAAACTCGAAAACGCTAAAGGATTATGGCCCGAGCTACTACCAGAAGTACTATGGGCGCACAGAACTACCCCCAAATCCTCCACAGGAGAAACTCCTTACTCATTAGTCTACGGAGCTGATGCCGTCATACCGGTCGAAGTCGGTGAGCGAATCCTAAGGTACTCGCACACGAGCGGGGAGGAGAACGATACAAATTGACTACAAGATCTTGATGAAGCCAAAGAAATAAGGGAAAGGCCCACATTAGGCTAGTGGCCCAAAAATAACAGATCGAGAGATACTACAACAAGAGAGCAAAAATCCGACCACTCAAAGTAGGCGATTATGTGTTGAAAGCCAAAACATTGGCATCCAAAGACCCTAACTAAGGAATGTTGGGCACCAATTGGGTCGGACCCTACAAAATCACTACAGCAGATAAAGGCTCCTTTAGACTAGAGACCATGAACGGGAAGAGGCTCCAAAACAACTGGAACATCTCCCACCTCAAGCATTTCCATTTCTAAAGAGTATCCCCCAAGTCGTACTCTTTTTCCCTCATCCGAGTTTTGTCCCAATTGGGTTTTATCGGAGAGGTTTTTAATGAGGCAACGAAGGAGATGCTCGGGAATGCTTAGAAGTTTAATTCTAATACACCAAACGTACCGACGATCAGCATGAATGGCATATCACAGGGACTAGGGCTACGACCATATCCAATGTATAAAAGGCTACAGCCATCTCTAAGGTATAAAAGTCCACGGCCATCTCCAATGTATGAAAATCTACGACCATCTCCAATGTATAAAAGGCTACGACCATCTCCAAGGTATAAAAGACTACGGCCATCTCCAATGTATGAAAGGCTACGGCCATCTCCAATGTATGAAAGGTTAAGGCCCTAACAACATAAGGAAAGACTACGGTCATCCTCGACAAATGAATGGCCACGGCGACTCATAAATGCAAAAGGATAAGGCCCTAACAACGTAAGGAAAGACTACGGTCATCCTCGACAAACGAATGGCCACAGCCACTCATAAACGCAAAAGGCTAAGGCCCTAACAACGTAAGGCATACTCGACAAACGAATGGCCACGACCACTCATAAACGCAAAAGCTAAGGCCCTAACAATGTAAGGAAAAACTACGGTCATCCTCGACAAACGAATGGCCACGGCCACTCATAAACGCAAAAGGCTAAGGCATTAACAACGTAAGGAAAGACTATGGTCGTCCTCGACAAACGAATGGCCACAACCACTCATAAACACAAAGGCTAAGGACCTAACAACGTAAGGAGAGACTATGGTCGTCCTCGACAAAAGAATGACCACGGCCACTCATAAACGCAAAAGGCTAAGGCCCTAACAACATAAGGAAAGACTACGATCGTCTCCAACAAACAAGAGGCCACAACCACCTATAAACATAAAGGGCTAAGGCCCTAACAGCGTATAAAAAGACTACGGTCGTCTCCGATAAACAAAAATCCACGCCATACACAAAACAGAAGTCGCAAAAGAAGACATAATAACACAACAGTTCTCATGAAGTCATCATAAATCATCATAATAAATTACAAATTTACAACATAGCCTCGATTACAAAAAGACAAAAAGTCCTATCTAATCGTCCTGGCCCCCACCACCTTCCTCCGCACCGGCCGCACGGTCAACTCGACCCCCATCACCTTCGCCCCGGAACTCCCTAGAAATCCAAGACCCTGTGCCCAATTGGTCCACATCCGCAAAGGTACAACCCGCTTAGTCCGGAGAGTTGGGGTTATACCCACAAGCCTCACGTGCGACCCTAACAAGGCGACGCTGAGTTTCGACCTCTGCCTTAGTGGCTCTACCGACGGCCAGCAGCTCCTCAAAAATAGTACACCTCGCCTCCGCATATACAAACATATAATAGTTTCTGCCTGCCGAGGGGCGACCACCTCAGCTGTTGCGGCCATGAGCTCGGCGGTAAGGGCATCAACCCTGGCACGTAACTCCGCTGCCTCCGCCATCGCCGCACGGCCCAGGTCCAGCTCTCCCTCCTTCTGCTGGAGGAGACTCTCCAATTCGGTATTTCGGGACACAACAGCCATCAAGTCTGCGTCTGTCCTCTCCAACTGGGCCGTGCGCTCCCGCAGTTGATCCTCTTCCAACTTCAAACCCTCACGGAAAACCCGAAACTGAGGGTCCTGGGTGTAGAGGTCCGCCAGTGTCTTGTGCTTATTACGGGCCTCCCGGTATTTCTTCGACGCTTTCATAGGGGCAACATTCCTTTTTCGCTCCCGTCGGCCTCGCTCCGCCTCCAAGATGAGGGTCTTAGAAAAAAGACAAAGAAAAGACATAATTCAAGACGACACAATGCCTCAGGCTCGTAAAAGAACTATGAAAAACAATAACCAAGTCATACCTGCAAGGCAGCGCCAGCTACTCGATGAGACAAATCTCTGTCGCTCACGACCTTCAAAAGACTCTGTCTCGGCAACCCCACACAGCAAGGACATGTCCGCCGCAGCCTGCTCGCTGTCTAGCAACAGATTGTATCCCGTAGGGATCATAAGCCGATGTGTAGGACCTATCATCGTCATATCCACCCGGGTATGGTCTTCCTGTGTCACGTCCGTGCCAGAAGCAGCCTCTTCCTCGCCAGAAGTAGGAGCCTGTCCAGAAGCAGCCCCTTCCTCGCCAGAAGTCGACCCGGCGACAACCGGCGCGCTGTTATCCTCAACATGCAAAGAAGCGGTATTTCCCGCAACCTCCCTCAGGAGGGCCGCCCTCTCCGGTCGGATGGTGTCGCCCATAAAAAATGGCCTCGATTCGGGACGGCGAGTAATCACCTCCCTCTGCTCCACGGCCATGCCTTTTCCAAGGAGCAGTCGACGCCTCTTTCGCTCCAACGGCTCATCGTCCTTTGAAGCGTCTTCTTCAACAAAAAACTGTGGAGGCAAAGGGCTCTCTCTGGACGTCAGTGCGTTCACCGACTGTACCACAGGGCGAGAAGTCCTAGGGGCAACCGCAAAAGCAGGCTCCTGAATTACAGCTCCGCCTTCAGAATGAACTGCGTCAGAAACATCATCCATGGATGCTTCCACATCCGCTTGATCACCCTCAGGGCGAGCAGCCTCAGAGACAATCTTTCTCACTTGAATCACGTGTTCAAAACCGGAATCCGCCGACGAGGAAGTGGCGGCACGACGTCTCCTTCTCCGCGGTGCACTCCGGGCTGCCAACACAGTTATAAGAATGTATCAGAAAATGTGACGTCTAAATAAGATGTGAGATCGCCAAATCAAGAACCACTACAATCTTGGGAGGCCGTATTTTACGGTAAAGGCAGCCCACGTTTGCACTCCTCCGCGAAGGGGATCAACCCGCCCCACCCAAGTTTTAATGTCCGGTACGGACTAGGGTGTACACACCCTTACTGCATACATAAAACATAATGAGACGATGAAAGGCCGAGCAGGCGTAAAGTAAGTAAACGTAAGGGATAACACTTATGTTCGGCATTCCATGCCTCAGGAATTCGGCTAGGTTCGACACCAAATCCGAGTTTCGGACGAAGAAATATTTCAGCCAGAACTGACGATTGGGTTTGTCGTCCGTCTCGACAACCAGGCCCTTCATCCCTCGATTCTTTAGCTGGAGCATCGTCCCTCTCATGAATCCGGGACTGAACAGCTGTAGCAGATGGTACACCATGTGTCACGACCCCAAATCCGGTCGTGATGGCGCCCAACACACTGCTAGGCCAGCCCGACCAATCAACAACAATCATAGAGCTATGAGCTCGCCTTGTCCCATTTAAGCATAACAATTGTAAAATAACAGTGATGGATATATCGAAACGGGGGAACCAAGTCCCAACGCATACCAACTCCCATAGACCAAAGGGTCAAGAGTCATGAGCCTCTACAGAGTATACAAAGTGTAAATAGCGAATATAACTGTGCATAACTGTGGGATGGTCAGAACAAAATATAGACAAACTGGAGAATCAGGTCCTGCGAACGCTGGCAGCTACCTCGATTGTACAGAAGCACTCCCGAACCGTAATAGAATCAGCCCTGCTATGATGTACCTAGATCTGCACACAAGGTGCAGGGAGTCGGGTGTGAGTACTTCCAACTCAGCAGTAATAAAAGTAAATAATGCTGAAGGGAAGAAAACCACGATAGGCACTATCTCATGCTACACAATACATAACTATCTTTTTATCCCTTTCTAGCATATGTGAGTAGATTATTTAGAAATCTTGATTTTTAGCTACTTTCTTTCATGATAATATACCAATACCTGGATACACTCTCAAGCAGTGCAAGTCCGCACTCAAATCAGCCCCTCAGGCTCAGCACTCCTTATCAATTTACACCAGGAGATCTGGTCAATAAGGCAACTAATGCATGTGTGCCAGTAATGTATGAGTGCTGAATGTTGTGCCACGTAGTACACGTAAACCAATGTATGTATGCCATGCAATGCATATGACCGCTACGGCGTGTAGCCCTATCCAATTTGGGTACCCGTGCTCACTGTGGGGGTTCAGCCTCCAGAGGGGCTCCTACAGCCCAAGCACAATATTAATATCACACCTCTACTACGGCGCGCAGCACGATCCGTATACCACAGCGGCGTGCGGTCTGGTCCATGCATGTGTATGCATATGCTCGCATAAATTGTCATGCCCTAACATATGGCCCTCGGCCCCAATCAGTCTAACAAATAATCAAGAAAGCCCTACGGGCAACAATATCATATTAGCTCACAGCTAAAAAAAATGTTATTAAGACCTTGTTCAAGTTTTTCATAACCTTATAAAAATGTTGAATAGCAAAATACCATTTAAAACCTTAAATTTAGAATAAAATATGCATAGTGTTATCAAGACAATGATACCAATTCCTGAAGGATCCAAATAATCGGCACGAAGCCCAATCATGATAATTAGTCCAATTCATTTCAACAATTAGGTGTTATTATTTATTACGCGGGACGGACCAAGTCACAATCCCCAATGGTGCTCTACCCCACGCCCGTTATCCGGCGTGCAAGTCACCTCGACACAGCACTAAGATGTGCAAGTCCGGGGTTTACTAACCCTCGGGACATCATTTACAAGTATTACCCACCTCGAACCGACGAAAACTCATGCCCTCGACGCCTTAGCTCCTCGAACCGGCATCCACGCACGTCAAAACTAGCACAAATCAGCACAAATATATCAAAATAGGCTAATGGAACATAACCCAATCGAAAGAACTCGAAAAATATCAAAAATCACGCAATTTGCAAAACCCGAGCCCCGGGCCCACATCTCGAAAAAATTTCGAAACTCATATTTCCAGAACCCTCGTCTCGCCACGAGTCCATACATATAAAATTTACCAAAATCGGAGTTCGATTGGCCTTTCAAATCAGTGTTTTTCTTCAATTTAGGGCTCAAACCCACCTTTAATCTCCCATTTACCAGAAAATTAACCAAGGATTTCATGTTAAAATGATGTAATTAAGCCACAAAACTTACCTCCAACGAAACCCCGATGATTTCCCGGCAATTTCCCGTCAATTTCTTCTCTTGGAACTCAAAAATGGAGGTTTTGGGTATTAAACCCGCGACTGGTTCTGTTCTGGTTTTAATCTCACTGCCAGACCATTCCTTCTATGCGATCGCATAGAGTTAAATTTTCCTGCCAATTCCCCCTTCTATGCGATCGCAATGCACCTCCGCGATCGCATAGCACAACCTTCCAGGCCTCATCGTTTCTTCTCTGCGATCGCAGCACTGGCTATGCGATCGCAATGCACAGTCTGATAAAACTATGCGATCGCACCCCTTGCTATGCGATCACATAGCACATTTTTCTCACCCCTCCAAGCTCTTCTATGCGATCGCAATGACCCTATGCGATCGCATAGAGCAATCACTGTCTGCAATTTTCTGCAGCAACTCCATGATCAAAATTTGCCCGTTAGGCATCCAAAAATGATCCCGAGACCCCCGGGACCTCAACCAAAGCCACCAACATACTCCAAAACACGATACGAACTTGTTCCAATCATAAAAACACCATCCTAAACATAAAAATCACCAATTACACACGGATTCAAGCCTAAATTCCTTAAAACTCTCCGAATTACACATTCCATCAAAAACCCAACCAAACGACGTCTGAATGACCTGAAATTTTGCAGGCACATCCAAAATCACATAACGAAGCTACAGGAATTGTCGGAATTCCGTTCCGACCCCGGATCAAAATCTCACCTACCGTTCGGATTTCGCCAAAATTCAACCTTCGCCAATTCAAGCCTAAAACTACACCGGACCTCCAAATTCAATTCCGATTGCTCTCCTAAGTCATAAATGATCCCCCGAAACTAGTCGAATCATCAGAATCCGATTCCGAGCACTCTAACTCGATAGTCAACTCTAGGTTGACTTTCCATATTCAAAATTCATTCAAACATGCTATTTGCTTCATTTTCAATTCAATTCATTCATAACTCATCCGATAGGTTCTAACACTAATATAAAAGAATAAGATATGTAAATGCAACATAATATGGTGGTAATTCCCGTAACGACGGGCCGGGTCGTTACATTCTCCCCAACTTAAACAAACGCTCGTCCTCGAGCGGACTCAGAGTTGTACTAAAAGCAACCCAATAGCCGAATGACCTTACCAAGCATATATCCGGGCGATCATACGTCACCCTATCTCACATAAGTCCGAAAATACCATATAGTCAGAATTTCACAGACCATCTGAACCATAAATCACATTGCACTTTCTGAAATCATATGCCAAATGCTAATCCCATGCCTATACTCAGGATACACTCGAATCCACTGCAATAGCCCATATTCACTACTCCAAGTGAGATCATATGATGTATCAACAACCCAATCACTCGAGACGATAGTTTCTAATCACAACAACTGGCCACAATAACCAAATACTAGCTGAAAACCTCTTTCATTAGATAGAGTCTTATTCCAACACCTCCGTATCCTGCCCACGGCAGCTGAAGCACGCAATATACCGAACCCATCTCTCAGGTCAACCATTCATGAATCCATTTAACTTTTAACTGATACCACAACAGATCTCGGAGCCAAACCTCGATTTTTACCTTTCTAACAAGCTAAGATCCAATATGCTCGTATTCATTAATAACTCCAACGGTCATTTCGATTATAACACACCGCACTGGTGATATGACACCTCAACACCGACCTAAGCCACGACGAGCACAACATAGGCTCCAATAGAAACGTCTGCGCACACTCGAATCATGACAGCTCAATCATGACAACTGTCTCCAGCAAATAGAGCTGCAATTTAATCCCTCTGTGCCATCATAATATATAACTGAGATCGCGTCTCGCATTATAGAAATAGAGTAACTGAATCCTCTTCGAGAGGTCATAACATCACATGGCCTTGCCACGATTCGTGATTCTATCCCAACGTTATTACTCATGAAGCACCTCAATTTACCAAGCTCAAAACGGTCAGCCACGCACATATTTAGGTCTGAACCCAAGCAATCAATCTCACCCACGGTGAAACAATTAACGTATGCTATCAAATCCTGAAAGGACACAACCGATGTGCCATTCGCCAAGCGATACTCAAAACGGTCTTTCCTCAGAAGTGAAGAAGTATTGTATACCAGGTAGCATATAACTAACTATATTTTCACAATATTCTGTTGCGGCGTGCAACCCGCTCCAATGACATACTCGTGGCGGTGTGCCACCCGATCCGGATACCATACCTGTGGCGGCGTGCCAACCGATCCAAATAACCCGTGGCGTCGTGCCACCCGATCCACGCATAAATCTCGCAAAAAGGAAATGCATATCGAGTCGAATTTTCTCATTACAGCATATATATATATATATATATAGCCTCAAGCTCGGCCACATGAAACGCATCCGACAACGTTTCTCAATACCGGAACTGAATCAATGGTAGATACCTCTACACTGACATTCGCCACTAAGGTCCAACTCACAAAGCAATGCCTACCAGCCGTCCGCTGGTCCTGGGTACAACTACTCTGTTGGAGCATACTCTGATGCTCTCTGCTACGCAATTTCTGCAATCAAGTCTCATAACCCAAATTCATTATATAGAGCTAAGGCAGAGCCACTAGGGCTTCCAACTTCCAATGATCGCTAAATGGTGCCGATACACACGATATACAACCACTGCATAGGCGGATTACGAGAACTTCTAGTCTCCAACACATATATAACACATGAATCGCTATATGTGGTTCCACACTCCACCGTACGAATACATAACGCACATCAAGCGCCCATTCGTTCCACGAAAGCCATTCAAAAATTTCACTATGCCATCAACGACTCAATTATTACAGTCGATCCCACAAGAGAATACCACCATGCCATTAGATATTATCAGTTTACATTACCTTGTCCCTTTTGGACCATATTCCCTGCCAAATTACTAGAATAGCAGTACCATTTTCTTAAATCATCGAAAAGATCGATTCTTAATTCACCTGCAGCTGTCCGCGCTGCTCAATAATTTTATTGACTTCCCATATATTATGAACTGATCTCAAAACCTAGAATATACCATTATCAACTTTCCATCACACATCGCATATGCCACACCACCCTAAGATAACATGGAAATTCATATTCCTTTCCTACGCCGCAAACATCGGCGCACTCAACTCGTCAAGGGCTTTCATGATCCCATATAGAGAAAACTCATTACACATTCCCAACCTTGCATACCAACAGGAAAAATACACTCATTTTCAAACCACGGTATAACACATCGCAAACTCTTTCTCCCAATTACATTGCATAAATTAAACCGCCAGGATTCAGTCCTTATACCCATATCAAGTTACACAACTGCCAGCACTCAAAAGCTTTGCTGCACAATATCTGCAAGACTCATCACTTCAAACACATACCATGAATTAATCGTATTCCTTATCATACCGCTTCGGTTTATTAACAAGTTGTTCCATTTACCCAGTTTCCTTTCTGATTCATCTCTAATTTCATATCAGTCTTTACTGTAGTACGACAATGCCTCAACCCTTTTTACCACACAAGACTCGTACACAAGACCACACGGTCTAAGACCCATAGGCCACTGAATACTCTCTCAGTGTTCCCAGAAGTACCACGTTCTACCACACTTTATTT
Organism: Nicotiana noctiflora; assembly: GCA_032618575.1. Lineage (NCBI taxonomy): Eukaryota > Viridiplantae > Streptophyta > Magnoliopsida > Solanales > Solanaceae > Nicotiana > Nicotiana noctiflora. The sequence continues at coordinate 84,089 of JASVEL010012694.1, forward strand.
TGATGAACTTCCCGCGATTTTTAAATTGTTATCATTACTTCCCAATACGGATACGTAGAATCCCATCCTTCACATGATATAACACAAGCCTTGATCTTCTCTAACGAAACCGCCATCTTTAGCCACATACACAAATCTTAAGGCACCTGACTGTTACAAGCAAAATCTTGAACACTGCAAAACCATTCTCGGTCATCATTCACCCTTATTCAGCTGTAATTCAACTGTCCCATTGAGTAGAACCACTCGTGTTTTGTTAGAACTCTGACATCGCAGAACATGATTACTTACAGATACAATGAGCCATCTTTCCTTTCTATACACCAACATTCTCTACCAATAGTAGTTCAAAACATCCTAGTATTTCTTCACATCTACGAAGCGCCATAACCTTGTCAGAATCTTCCCAACATACTTAAAGACAGAATCAACATAGCACACAATAGTGCAATCAGTTAATCAATAGCAACCTCCCCAACTTAGCTCGAAGCCATTCATCAAAGCACTTTTAACCACTCATGTCATTATTACTCAAGTGATGCCGAAATGTTACAATGAGATTAAACTCAAGTCATTTACAAGCCTTGACAGAGACTCGAATCATCATAGACCTTAACCCTTCTGCAATTCTTGCATTTATACACACACCACCAATAAGCCCACTCTCTTAAGGCGACAGAAATCTTTCTAAGTCCCAAATTTGCCAAAAATTTCGGCAGAGTTTCCTTTGTAATTTGGCCTATCCACCTGCCAGAGAATCACCAAAACCATCCTAGCAATACATTCACAGCTCAACAAGACATCACAATGTATTTCAACAACATTAAATCTCAATACTACACAATTCATATTATCATAATTGGTACATGAACATGCGTTGTACCTGCTCGAATCATAACACATATCAACTACCTTTCAATTACACATGAGAATCAATCCACCTAACTCGCCTCAATTTAGCATTTCAGCACAATACCTTCCACCAGGATACACATAGCATAATCATTTTAGTCTTCCCGAGTTTGAACTCGTTCCACTACACATAAGGCACTTTACCTTCCAATTAAGAGGCGATGGAAATATTTCTCACGCCCATAGCTAGGGCTACATATCAAATCACAATAAAGATCAATACCGATCGTATGAACTTCATAATACCGGCTCGCGAAATTAGTACCTTGGTGCTTAAGCCATAGACAAGGATCCTGGCCTCGAGTCCTCCCGACCGGCCCAACATGAATTCACGGAGATTATATCTCGCCCCTCGACCGGGGAATCGCAAGCCATAAGTCAATTATATTACTGAGCGCTCGAAGCGTACTCAGACGTACGGAAGGAGTTTCAAAATGGTATATCTCAATCTGAATCAAGTACGCACAATAAGAATTCCAAGAAGTGTGGAGTGTTTCCTAAAGGTTCGCAGCCTCCCGAGGATAAGTACAGGCGTCCCCGTACCGATCCACAAGACTCTACTAACCGGCTCAAGACTCATGAGGCCTAGTAAACCTAGGCTCCTGATACCAACTTGTCACGACCCCAAATCCGGTCGTGATGGCGCCCAGCACACTGCTAGGCCAACCCGACCAATCAACAACAATCATAGAGCTATGAGCTCGCCTTGTCCCATTTAAGCATAACAATTGTAAAATAACAGTGATGGATATATCGAAACAGGGGAACCAAGTCCCAACGCATACCAACTCCCATAGACCGAAGGGTCAAGAGTCATGAGCCTCTACAGAGTATACAAAGTATAAATAGCGAATATAACTATGCACAATTGTGGGATGGTCAGAACAAAAATATAGACAAACTGGAGAATCAGGTCCTGCGAACGCTGGCAGCTACCTCGACTGTCCAGAAGCACTCCCGAGCCGCAATAGAATCAGCTCCACTATAGTGTACCTGGATCTGCACACAAGGTGCAGGGAGTCGGGTGTGAGTACTTCCAACTCAGCAGTAATAAAAGTAAATAATGCTGAAGGGAAGAAAACCACGATAGGCACTATCTCATGCTACACAATACATAACTATCTTTTTATCCCTTTCTAGCATATGTGAGTAGATTATTTAGAAATCTCGATTTTTAGCTACTTTCTTTCATGATAATATACCAATACCTGGATACACTCTCAAGCAGTGCAAGTCCGCACTCAAATCAGCCCCTCGGGCTCAGCACTCCTTATCAATTTACACCAGGAGATCTGGTCAATAAGGCAACTAATGCATGTGTGCCAGTAATGTATGAGTGCTGAATGTTATGCCACGTAGTACACGTAAACCAAAGATATGTATGCCATGCAATGCATATGACCGCTACGGTGCGTAGCCCGATCCAATTTGGGTACCCGTGCTCACTGTGGGGGTTCAGACTCCGGAGGGGCTCCTACAACCCAAGCACGATATTAATATCACACCTGCTGCGGCGCGCAGCCCGATCCGTATACCACTGCGGCGTGCAGTCCGATCCATGCATGTGTATGCATATGCTCACATAAATTGTCATGCCCTAACATATGGCCCTCGGCCCCAATCAATCTAACAAATAATCAAGAAAGCCCTACGGGCAACAATATCATATTAGCTCACAGGCTAAAAAAATGTTATTAAGACCTTGTTCAAGTTTTTCATAACCTTATAAAAATGTTGAATAGCAAAATACCATTTAAAACCTTAAATTTAGAATAAAATATGCACAGTGTTATCAAGACAATGATACCAATCCCTGAAGGATCCAAATAATCGGCACGAAGCCCAATCATGATAATTAGTCCAATTCATTTCAACAATTAGGTGTTATTATTTATTACGCGGTACGGACCAAGTCACAATCCCCAATGGTGCTCTACCCCACGCCCGTTATCCGGCGTGCAAGTCACCTCGACACAGCACTAAGATGTGCAAGTCCGGGGTTTACTAACCCTCGGGACATCATTTACAAGTATTACCCACCTCGAACCGACGAAAACTCATGCCCTCGACGCCTTAGCTCCTCGAACCGGCATCCACGCACGTCAAAACTAGCACAAATCAGCACAAATATATTAAAATAGGCTAATGGAACATAACCCAATCGAAAGAACTCGAAAAATATCAAAAATCACGCAATTTGCAAAACCCGAGCCCCGGGCCCACATCTCGAAAAATTTCGAAACTCATATTTCCAGAACCCTCGTCTCGCCACGAGTCCATACATATAAAATTTACCAAAATCGGAGTTCGATTGGCCTTTCAAATCAGTGTTTTTCTTCAATTTAGGCCTAGGGCTCAAACCCATCTTTAATCTCCCATTTATAGAAAATTAACCAAGGATTTCATGTTAAAATGATGTAATTAAGCCACAAAACTTACCTCCAACGAAACCCCGATGATTTCCCGGCAATTTCCCGTCAATTTCTTATCTTGGAACTCAAAAATGGAGGTTTTGGGGATTAAACCCGCGACTGGTTCTGTTCTGGTTTTAATCTCACTGCCAGACCATTCCTCCTATGCGATCGCAATGACCTTATGCGATCGCATAGAGTTAAATTTTCCTGCCAATTTCCCCTTCTATGCGATCGCAATGCACTCCCGCGATCGCATAGCACAACCTTCCGGGCCTCATCTTTTCTTCTCTGCGATCGCAACACTGGCTATGCGATCGCAATGCACAGTCTGACAAACCTATGCGATCGCACCCCTTGCTATGCGATCGCATAGCACATTTTTCTCACCCCTCCAAGCTCTTCTATGCGATCGCAATGACCCTATGCGATCGCATAGAGCAATCACTGTCTGCAATTTTCTGCAGCAACTCCATGATCAAAATTTGCCCGTTAGGCATCCAAAAATGATCCCGAGACCCCCGGGACCTCAACCAAAGCCACCAACATACTACAAAACACGATACGAACTTGTTCCAATCATAAAAACACCATCCTAAACATAAAAATCACCAATTACACACGGATTCAAGTCTAAATTCCTTAAAACTCTCCGAATTACACATTCCATAAAAAACCCGACCAAACGACGTCCGAATGACCTGAAATTTTGCAGGCACATCCAAAATCACATAACGAAGCTACAGGAATTATCGGAATTCCATTCCGACCCCCGGATCAAAATCTCACCTATCGTATGGATTTCGCCAAAATTCAACCTTCGCCAATTCAAGCCTAAAACTACACCGGACCTCCAAATTCAATTCCGATTGCTCTCCTAAGTCATAAATGATCCCCCGAAACTAGTCGAATCATCGAATCCGATTCCGAGCACTCTAACTCGATAGTCAACTCTAGGTTGACTTTCCATATTCAAACTTCCTTCAACCATGCTATTTGCTTCATTTTCAATTCAATCCATTCATAACTCATCCGATAGGTTCTAACACTGATATAAAAGCATAAGATATGTAAATGCAACATAACGAGGTGGTAATTCCCGTAACGACGGGCCGGGTCGTTACACCATGACGTCTAAGCCCGCCCTCTCGGCATAAGTCATCAGAATACGGCATATCTCCATGTATAAGGGGTAAGCTGAGCCGGACATATATTGTAGAACCGGCACAACTCTTCCGCCAACGGATAAATGGGAAGGCTACACCCCATTATAAAGGGATATTCATAGAAGGCACAGAACCCGGCTCTATGCACATTGGCGAGATCCCCTTCGGTCGTTTGCATAACGGCCGCCTCCGGAAACTGACAAGATACTTGGAGTTCATTTAGGAGAGGTTTAGTAAAAGTGGACCTTTCCCATGCAGGGGTATCCCCCTTTGTTGGGTAATCCCTTCGAACGTATAGTTCGTGGGGAAGCAGGTTATCCACGGAAAGAGGGACGAGAGGTTTGCGGGGTTTCTTGCCACCCCCTGAGGGCTTAGGAACCCTAGAAGTAGCCTCACCCTCGTCTGTCCCACGATGATGACCGCCCTTATCCATTTTTAATCCTTCTATTCAATGTATAATAGCAAACCACGAGGTCAACATGAAAAGCTGTATTGCTATAAGAAAAAGATGAATGACAGGTGTATAAACAACCTTTTGATGATCCAAAGAATAGAAAGTCTTGAAATCCCTCACTATTTATAGCAGGTCAGTACACGGGATTCGAAGAGGTTTGTATCAGAAAAGGAGACGGAAAACCGAAACGTCAAATCACCTTTCAGGCCTGCCCCGGGAGCAACAGCAATCATGACGCACGTCATCAGCAAACTATGGTTCAGAAGAACGTGCCACGTGTGCACGTGCGGATAGATCCAAGACGGGTCGACTTTTTCCACCCATTGTAGATATATGCCGAATACATCTCCAATAGGCGGAGTTACTAACTGTATGGGATCAAATCGGATATAATGTGAGTTGAGTACGTATCCCTATACAGCCGTAGACGTCGAATGGTATCTTCCTTCACGTCCATACGATAAAAGGGAGTACGCCTCCGACTATAAAGGCGTATCGACAAACTCGCCCGTATAAGCGCCCCGACTCCTCCGCCTAATTCTATTACTGTAGTAACGGTAGTTCTGAAATAATATAATGTGTTGGCGCGGGAGAGGGGGGGGGGAGGCTTCCTTCTATATAAGGAAAGGTCTTCCTCATTTGTAAGGCAAGTGTTATTATTCAATAATAATACAATCTCTCTCTATCTATCATTCTCTCTATTGTTGGCTAGCTTTAACACTTCACTAAGTTCTCTTGCGATTTCATAAGAACAATCTGCATACGAATCATAGATCTGTCTTTGAATATATTACCATTGATTCCGATTTACCCTCTCATATAACTTTCGATTGTCCCTAACTCAAAAGCAACTGATAACTTTTGAGCCAAACAAAACTCATAATTTATATGGCACATAAAAATAATTTTACCATGATAATAATACTATATTTATCATGCTGGAAGGGTATGATGTAATGGAACAAAATAATGCTAAGATAACAAAGAGGGAAGAGCTAGAATTAAAGTTTTAAATAAGACTAAAAATAACGTACGATATCCACTTTGTAACACTTGTCACACAGGAAATTTAAGAGCTCGTTTTGACATTAAAAAATTTTACTTTTTTCGAGAAAAAAAATTCTTTGTTTTTTTAAATTGTGTTTGGCCATAAAAATTTTTAATTTCACTTCAAGATGAATTTGAAATGTTTCGAAAATTTAAAAAATTATAATAAATAATTTTTTTACTCAAATTACTCACAAAAATTCAAAAATAACCCAAAATTATATTCATGGCCAAGCACAATTTTAATTTTCAAATACCATTTTCATTTGATTTTTTTTTGGAATTATACAATTCTTATGTCAAAACCCCACGATTTTGTTTTTCTTTTTTCTTTGTTTATCACTCGCCCTTTCTTTTTAATTTGTTTTCATTCTCTTCCTTATATTCTAAACCTTTAAGGCTACTCCATGCATGGATTAGGATTATGGTAGTTCTTAATATCATCGCTAGCGAATAACTGTTAAAAAAAAGCTAATATTAGTAACCGCGCAATATGCGGACACAAATCATATTAAATTGTGATATATATTTTTTGAATTATGTGCAAATTACCTTAAAATATGAACCTTTCATATAAAAATTATATAACATTAGATATTAATTATGAAGCAGGATATGAAATTATTATTCAAATCTCGTAGTACGCAACCTTTTTTTTATTTGTAGCAACCTAACCCCTAATTTTAGTACTTGCATTTCGTTCCGATCAATATTAAAACGTACTATATAAGTGATGTTGTGATATGTCTTGTTTGAGCATATTATATCATATTATTTTTACAAAATTCTTACTATCACTTTGTTTTTGACTGAAAGTCAAATATATCTTATTCATCATATCGTTTTTACGCAAATTCTTTTTTATTTTTGTTGTTTTCTTGTAGTTATTGTATTAATACGATTAACTGTTATATAATTTTTTATTAGCTTAATAATTAAATTATTATCTTTCTTATTATCCTTTTAATAGTCTTTAATAGATATGAGCATTTTAATCATTTAAATTTATCAGTAATATTTTTAAATATAATTTAATAATTTAATTTATTTATTTTCAATTAATTTAAAGTATTAATATCCTCACACTACCTTTTATTTATACATCTCTTCCCTATTATGAATTTTAATAGTTTTTATATTAATATTTTACCTACAACCAAAAATAATAGTATCATATTTTATTTTAAATTGTAACTTTGAATTAGTCTAAAATGTTAATACATAAGTTATTTGATTATTACGTTCCAAATATATTGAGTTCTTTTATAATATTTTTTGTATTAAATGCATTTAAATTTTCTTTCTTTTTTAGTTTAAAGATACAAATTTAATTTTTAATTATCATTAGTAAACACATGTAATACAAATTAATTTTACATTTTTAAAATTTTAATTTAATCATAGAAAAATATTTTCTTAATTGTTTGAACACATTATATCTAAATATTGTAGTAATATTTTTACTATTTTATTTCTTTACATGGTATTTTCAAAAATAAAAAATTATTAAATAAAAAATCTCATCTCAAATTCAAATAATTCTTATCATTCTATGTTGTAAAGTGGACCGCACATTGTCAAAATATTATGTTATGCTTTCAAACTTAAACTAACTGCACTCAATTTAGATATTAATCATAGAAAAATATTTTCTTAATTGTTTGAATACATTTATATCTAAATGTTATAGTAATATTTTCACTGTCATTTTATTTATTTACATATTTTTTTATTATAGTTTTAAGATACAAATTTAATTTTTAATTTTCATTAGTACCTATATTATGTATTTTTAAATTTTTATTTATTTATTTTCATAAATAAGACTTCAATTTCGTGGTATACTCCATAGTTTGATCATTCTCAACTTAGTTTTGAAAAATTTCTAATCTCAAATTCAAATAGACTTTCCCTTTTGTTGCTAATAGTAAATTTTTAATAATTTAACATAGTTTTGCAATTTTAATCTAATATATAATTTTATTACGTTTTATGTGGCTTTTTATTAGATTAATATTATTTTTTTAATCATAAAATAATTTATTTATTTTGTTTTAAAAATATTTCTCGACAATTTTAAAATTTAATAATATTTTTAAGTGTTGTATATTTATTTTACTTTATTTTGATACGGGCCTTTTCCACAGAAAAGGAGAATCTTGTATTCCAATAGAAGCAGAAGTGATGTGGATTATTCAAGAATCGAAGTCGATTTGCTTTATAAAAAGAAGATATCGATGAACTTCTATGAAATGGTTTCACGGGATTTAGCCAATTGTCTTGATCGTGGAATATCATTGAAAAATAGGAATCCGGGTTATCAAAGGATTTCCTGCGATTATTTCTAGTATGGAATGAGTCAATCATCCACTTTGGTATCTTATTGAACAAAAATGGTGATATTGTTCCTCCGTTGATCAAGAATTAAATTATGATTTTCAAATTTCCACGCGTTATCTTTAACTTATTAATTATTCAATTTTAGTTGTTGATTTTATCTATTAGACTTGAGTTATGTGAACTTATCCATATTATGAATTTTCTTATCATAATATAAAAATCTTTATCATTTCAAATTTAAATAAGTTTTAGCCTCTTCTCTATGATAAAAAATAAATTTTTATTTTTCTCTATTTATTCTTTATTTTTAATATTATATTATTCAATAACTAATATTATTTCGTTGTCATGTGGATTTTTATTAGCTTGTTTGAATTTAATAACTATTTCTACCGAAATTATATTCATGGCCAAGCACAATTTTAATTTTCAAATACCATTTTCATTTGATTTTTTTTTGGAATTATACAATTCTTATGTCCAAACCCCACGATTTTTTTCTTCTTTTTTCTTTGTTTATCACTCGCCCTTTCTTTTTAATTTGTTTTCATTCTCTTCCTTATATTCTAAACTGTGACGACCTGGCTCGTCGTCACTGGAATTACCACCCCGTTACCTTGCATTTATATGTTTCATGCTTTTATATCGGTGTTAGAGTCTATCGGGTGAGTTAGGAGTGATTCTAGTTGAAAATGAGGCAAATAGCCTTTTGAAAGAAAGCTTGAATATGGAAAGTCAACCTGAAGTTGACTATTTAGTAAGAGGGCTCATAATCGGATTCTGATGATTTGGTTAGTTCCGGGAGTTGATTTATGACTTAGGGGAGCGATCGGAATTGAATTTGGAGGTCCGCTGTAGAAATAGGCTTGAATTGGCTATGGTTGAATTTTGGCGAAATCCGAACAGTAGGTGAGATTTTGATCCGAGAGTCGGAATGGAATTTCGACAATTCATGTAGCTTCATTATGTGATTTTGGATATGTCTGCAAATTTTCAGGTCATTCGGACGTCGTTTGGTCGGGTTTTTTATTGAATGTTAGTTTCGGAAGTTTGAGTTGAATCCTAGGCTTGAATCCGCTATAATTCGATGATTTTTGTGTTTAAGGGCATGTTTTTATGGTTGGAACAAGTTTGTATCATGTTTTGGAGTAGGTTGGTGGTTTTCGTTGGGGTCCCAGGGGCCTCGGGATGAATCCGGGGGTCCAAACGGACCATTTTGTGCCTAATGCACTGCTGTTTTCTGCTGCAATAAGTGCAGAACATTTTTGTTCTTCGCGATTGCGGAGGTCCCCATGCAATCGCGTAAGGTTATGTTTGGATGTATCACGATCACGATGCTTTGGGTGCGATCGCGTAAGTCTGGGATTTAAAACAATGCAATCGCGGGTGGATGCATGCGATCACATAGGGTTGAGGTCGGAAGCAGTGTGATCGCGTAGGGTATGTCGTGATCGCATAGAGCATTTTTGGAGCTTGGAGAGTTTGTTCATCGCGATCGCGAGCCAGTGGCTGCGATCGCATAGAGATGCCTGGCAGTCATTATATTAAAATATCATAACAGTGTTTTCGCGAACCATTCACCCATAACCTCCATTTTTGAGTTCTAAGAGAGTATATTGACGGGAATTGAAGGGAATTTCACCGGGTAATCATCGGAGGTAAGTTTTATGGCCTAATTACATTATTTTATCATGGAATCTTCGAGTATTTCACTGTTAATGGGAGATTAATGGGGGGTTTTAGCCCTAGGCATGGGTTATAGAAAATCAATGATTTGAAAGGGCAAATGAAGTCCGATTTTGGTAAATTTTATATGCATGAACTCATGTTGAGATAAGGATTCCGAATATGTGACTTTTTTAATTTTTCGAGAAGCGTACCGAAAGTCGGGTTTTGGCAACTTTGTAGTATTTGGTGTAATTTGAATTGTTTTCACTGGGTAACGCCTCATTGACCTATTTTGATGTATTTCTATAATATTTGATCAGATTCTACACCTGTGGAGGCTGATTCACGTGGCAAGGGCATCGCGGGCTAGTCGTCGAGCCGAGTCGAGGTGAGTAATGGGTGTGGGTGATGACCAGCGGGTTCGAAGAGAGTATATTGACGGGAATTGACGGGAATTTCACCGGATAATCATCGGAGGTAAGTTTTATGGCCTAATTACATTATTTTATCATGGAATCTTCGAGTATTTCACTGTTAATGGGAGATTAATGGGGGGTTTTAGCCCTAGGCCTGGGTTATGGAAAATCAATGATTTGAAAGGGCAAATGAAGTCCGATTTTGGTAAATTTTATATGCATGGACTCATGTTGAGATAAGGATTCCGAATATGTGACTTTTTTTATTTTTCGAGAAGCGTACGGAAAGTCGGGTTTTGGCAACTTTGTAGTATTTGGTGTAATTTGAATTGTTTTCACTGGGTAACGTCTCATTGACCTATTTTGATGTATTTCTATAACATTTGATCAGATTCTACACCTGTGGAGGCTGATTCTCGTGGAAAGGGCATCGCGGGCTAGTCGTCGAGCCGAGTCGAGGTGAGTAATGGGTGTGGGTGATGACCAGCGGGTTCGAAACCCTGGTATACCACTTTGTGACGTTGTATTGAGGCGAGACACGTACTCTCCCGTGAGTGCGGGGTCGAATGTGATTGGGGACTATGGCTTAGTCCGACCTGTTAATATTATACTATATTATTGGCTACTCTTGAGCCGGTGAACCTCCTTCTTGGATGGTTGTGTACATTTATTGGTTGTGAGCCAGTTATTGGGATCCTGCGAGGATCGTTATCATTGTTTTTGTGATATTGACATGCTATTTTACTACCATTCCTGAGCTATTACTGTCATAATGGTTTCCAAACTCTCGAATTTCTGATATACTATTTTCTACTGAAAATGATAAAAGAGTTTTCAAATATTACTTTTGAGCCTGTTAGGCTGCATTGCATATTAGCTGACTGGTAGTGGATCGGGCTGCGCGCCGTAGCGTATCATGATATTGTGCATGGGCTATAGGAGCCCCTCCAAAGTCTAAACCCCCACAGTGAGCACGGGTACCCAAATGGATCGGGCTACGTGCCGTAGCGGTCATTTCATGCATTGCATTGTATTTAGCTACACCTGTTAGCTGTATATTGTATTGCTGGTATTGTTGGTACAGATACTGTCGTATTGATACTGTTGCAGGGTATTTTGATTATAACTTTACTTAGTACTATATTGTGATTTCTTAGCCCTGCTTATTACCACTGATTCTGGAAGTACTCACTTTACTCCCTGCACATTGTGTGCAGATCCAGGTACGTCACAGCAGACCTGAACCAGTAGCTGCTCGGAGATATTTTTCTGGATAGTCAAGGTAGTTGCCGCGTCTGCAGGACCTGACTCTCCTTCCAGCTTACTTTTATTCATGTTGCTATCTATTTCCGCACTTGAGCACTGATGTAGAAACTATTGCACTTGTATACTCTTTAGAGGCTCATGACTCGTGACCCCTGGTCTTTGGGGAGTTGTTATTGTTTTGGGACGTGATCCCCGTACTTGGTTATTCCATTACTGTTGTTCTATCTTTGTTTATGCCTAAAATGGTTAAAAGTGAGCTAATAGCTCTGCGAGTTCTGTTGATTAGTCGGGCTGGCCTAGCAGTATGATGGGCGCCATCACGACCGCGTTTGGGGTCGTGACATAAACCTTTAAGGCTACTCCATGCATGGATTAGGATTATGGTAGTTCTTAATATCATCGCTAGCGAATAGCTATTAAAAAAATATGTAATTAGTAAATTTTCTTTTACATACGCACTCAAATACTTTAATTAATTTGTTATAAATAGAATTTTAATTATGGTGAATGTCTATATTTAGAGAGATTCTAGAGTTTATTACTTGGTGGCTAAGTCATCCTCTCTATATATATAGAGGGTTCTATTCCATTGTCATTCATCCCAAAACTTAATAAGAATTCTCTCTTCCTACTTTCTTCTGCAATATTGTTCTTCTTTTTTTATTATTTCATAACACGTTATCTGCACGAGACTCTAACCAATTGAGTAGAAGCTTTGGGATTGAGCATACTCATTGTCAATTGTTCCATGAACTTCCTTCATGATTAAATTCTAGATTTAAGGTAAGTATTTTACCATATTTTTCTCTTTTATTTTATACTTTGATTTTAAATACAAGCAAAGACAACAAAGTTTGATTATAACTCTAATGGAGTTTGTAAGAAATTATAACCACCTGAAGTGGTAAAATTTCTATGCCTTGCCATGATCAAATCCATGTATATTGTGGGCAAACTATTGAAAATCCATCCCATTGAATTTTCTCCATTCTTATTCCCTTTAGAGAATGTGATAGCAGTATATGATAAGTCTGAAAGAAGATAAAATTACTACTATGAATGTATCAATGGATGTGGACATGACAATGGATGAAATTATAATCATCATTATTGTGATATTGAGAATAATCAGGATTCTCAAAATAATCCTTCAATATGTGAAAGTAATATTTATCATCGATTTGACATGAGATTTTATAAAGCACATATAGATGATTATGGTCCATTCATGATATGAACGTGACAACATCTCATTATGAATACATATTCATTCTTCAAAGAATATGAACATGCAAGTGGTAGTGAATATACCATACTCACATCTAAAAGGAGTATAAAAAAATGTCATTATTATGGCATGAAGTCATTGGTCACATACCTATTGTACGCCAAAAAATTTTGGCAATGTGATTACTAAAGGACAACAATAATGCAATATATCTTGCATAAAATTCTGACCATAACCATAATGGTATAACTTTGTCTTTAAAATCTTATTCACAATATAGATGTTGATGAAACCAAACTAATTGAGAGCTCTGAAAGAGCCAATTATACTATTTTGGAGGATACAATTGATTACCAATAAGATATTGTATTGTAGTAAGTCTCAAAGAAACTTATGCAGCTTCCAAAATATACGCGAAAGCGGTTGATTATATTGAGATTATAAATAAAGAAAAGATTTAATATCTTCTATTACTACAACTTGTAGCATTTGTAGTGGAATAATATGCATGTGAAAAGTTACTCGTTTTATTCTCTAGCTTTACTACACAAATAAAAGAATACCACAATAAAATTGATGTTTATTGATATAGAAACTCATATCATATAACCTTATAGTTTATTGACAATTAGACATGTCATGGTGTAAACCTGAATTTTGTCATTATTGATAATTTCTCCAATTGGCATAGTTGGTCTAGTCATATCAATTTAAGTATGGTGTGCAACAATAATAGAGAATTCACATGAGTAAATATTAAAGAACTAAAAAGTTCTTTACGAATTCTCTTATGTTACTTGTTCTTATTAATTAATAGACCAACAAAAATTGGGATTGAGTCCCATGAATGTTAAAAATATCAAAGGCGAATACATTCACTTGCCATGTATACCACATAAGATGCATCTATGAGATAGTTACATGTGTGATTATTTATTAACCCGCAACATGGTATTTGCGATGTAACTTGTTCATTAATTTAATTTAGAGCATTTTCCAAATTTTCTATTCAAGAAGTTCATCTTGATAAGTTGGTTTACATCACAGCTGATTTAGCAAAACGATTTATTGAGTGCCTTAACTTAATAGCTAAATAATTGCTTATGAGAATAAAGTTTTGTATATCAGTTTGATATATGTTATATACGAAAGTATACTATTTTCTCCCTTCATAAGTGGTTCATGGTTAGGAACCAAATAATTTCATCTTATTATTATTGATGTGCAGTATATATTTTGATTAACACCGTAACACACAAAAATGAGTTCTCAAATTTGAGGGAACAAGTTAGTTAACATGAGGGGGAGACAAGATGCAACAGTTTAGAAAAAGTTACGTGTAATGAATTATCATGTGTATATCTAGATCCCAAAATAAATTAATATGAACTTGAAATTCATAAAAGATAATTCATCTGCAATATATTGCAAAACATGCCAAACGCATTTGCTGAAAAGATAGTAACTACATTCTCATTGCAAATGCTCATATTAAGTCTTAGAAGGACAAAGTATATGGTACGCTTAAAGTGTATGGACCTATCGGTTTCAAATAAAATTCTTGATGAAAAATATGAGCAAATGATTATAACAAAAGATGCAAGTGATCTAGAAGGTCACATGACATAACACTTTATAAAATCTCACGAGAGATTTAGGTACCTGATTATATGAATGAAATGATCTCTATGTTCTGTCGTTATGAAAAAATATTGGAAACGATATAAATGTTTGTCAACGACATCTATCATAGCGCTAGGATGGGGATCCTAAGTCTATCGAATATAGAAACACAAAAATATTGGCCAAATGAAAGAGACACAATTCAAGTAGAATTGATTTCATATGAAAGATAAGTTGTTTTGGACCTGCAGTTCAAACACCTGAAAGAGTAAACTCAATGGTGTGTGCAATCACTTTTATTTATCTTATATGTCTAGCATGCCATGAAAAGTTGCTATGCATCTAAAGTCTATTTGAATGGCTTATTTGACTATACTTATATGATAATCTCCAAAGGATTTAAATTGCTTAAGGCATATAGAATTCATGATATCCTAAGTGTAATTTGTGCAAATAGGTATCATGCTATAACTATAAGCATGAATATATGGAGATATTGAAAGGGCCATTCCACGCTATTTTATGAAAACATTACAAATCTATCAGGAATGATAATATCAAGGTGAAACATATTCATTCAGGTGATAAAATGACTGATTTGTTTATCAAAACTCTACCAATGACCTTTTGAAGATGGTGCACAAGATTGGGATGCGAAGACGATGTGAATTGATGCTCTCATTAGGGAGAGTTAATGTGCGGTGCACTCTTTTTTTCTTATAATATTTTGTCACACTGGATTTTCCTTGCAAGATTTTAATGAGGCAACCAAAATGAGTATTGTTAGATATGTGTTCTCTTTTTCCTTTCATTTCTTTTTGTTTCCATTGGATTTAATTTTAGTTATGGTTCAAACGAGCACATTATCTGTTGAAAAGACATTCAAAGGAGAGTATTATAAATAGAATTTTATTTATGGTAAATGTCTTTATTTAAAAAGATTTTATGATTTATTACTTGGTAGCTAAGTCACATCTCTTCATAAATAGAATGTTATATTCCATTTTATATTATTTGATAACATAATTGACATTTAATGATTTGTTGAGTCGTTTTACCTAAAACGTAACTGTTAGAAGTCCAAATCATCACTTCATGATAGTCAAACTTAATCATTTCCCAATTTTCAATAAATAGATATGTGAAAAAACGGATCATGTTAATTAATGGTCCGATAAAAAGATTGTACAAGTTCATTGTAATCTGACAGATTCAAAACATATTATTAACCCCCCCCCCCCCAAAAAAAAAAAAAATTAGTTACAAGCTAATCAAGGTAGACATTTACCTACTCTTTCGCGCGATTCATTTTAATTGATATTTTCTTTTGGCTATTTTCACACATATTAAAGAATTCATATTTTAGTATTAATATAATTAACAATAAAACTAATTATATTAATCTTTATTCACTGAAAATAAGACAAATACTCATAAGCTCTTTAATCCGAGATCAATTTAAAAAAAAAGAAAATATTTTCTTCTTGATATTTAAAAAATTAAATATTATGGACCACAAACGAAGATTAAAAAATTAGTTAAAGTGGACCGGATGGAGTATTACTTATTACTTTTTTTTTGATTACATGATTATATAAATAACTTTTTATATTGTCAATAAATAAAATTTAAACTCGATAACTCTTTATTCTTAACATCGACCATTGGCTTCTAGCTATGCACAAATGCAAATATCTAATAACAACATACTCGGTATAATTCGATAAGTAAGGTATGAAAAGAATAATATGTACATAGAATCACTAACCTTACTCCTACTTTATGAAGATAGAAAAATTATTTCCGATTGACTTTAAGCTCGAGGAAAACATAATTACAACAAATTTTGATTAGCTAATATGTCACATCATAGTATGTCATATCTTAATTATAAGGAGATTAGTTACAACTAAGTATGGAAAGTTCTCCTTGAATTTGATTAAAGCATGTGGGGCTAAATTCTCACGAACCATAACCTATTGCTATCTCCCTTTTAGGACAAGAATCATTCTTTGGTAATCTTCCTTTTCTACCATATGGCCCATATATCAAAGAAAATAAGCGCAAGTACGCCAACTACTTATTCGAATCCTAGGGTTTATTGTGGTCAAAGACAAAGTTGTGACGGAGAATCTTGCAGTAACGGTAAAGTTATTTTTGTGAAATTTACTTTTAAGTTATCGAAACAGTCATTAACGTTTGTATTAAAGTAGGTAATCTATATTACACTCGTTGATGTGCGACTTTTCTTCCGAACCTTACGTGAATGCGAAATGATTTATGCACCGCGCTACCTTTTCTAGTGCCAAAGTTGTACTACTCTTTAGTTCTTCATAGGAAATTGTTAGTCAACATTATATTAGACTTCTCTAAAATGCAGCTATAATGACTGAAGAAACAATAACAAGCTCAAAATTGTGAAATTTACGTTTAAAAGAGATTAACACATCCTAATATGTCATCATTACAATTCATCTGTTTTCAAACAAGTATAAATTTTGCAGATTTTCTTTTTGTGACATTCACAAATGAGCTTGATCACGCCCAACTATGCCTTAAAAAGGATAATGCGGTTGCTGTCAATATAACCCGGTTTTATAAGTCCGGAGTCGAATCCCACAGAGAGTTAACCTATCAATTACAACCTTCAAAACCCAATAACACTCCTGAATCAGCTTCCCAAACTTTCAAATATCTTTGTGAGTGGTTTTTACTAACTACTTTTGCAATAAACTAAAGAATTGAAGAAAATAACTGAATGTGTTGTAAAGAATAATGAGAAACTAAGGTATTGATTTCCCCTATTGATGGAATCCCTTCTGTTTATGCACGTACAAATTGTCAATATTTCTCTATCAATCATGAACCCTATTTCTACCATAATTCTCTCCCGGGCAATTACAATAATTTTCTATTGCACTCTTCCGAGCTACCTTAGCTAGCTTTAATTAGCACAGTTCACTTTAGATTGCACCCAAGTTTTCGTTATTCCTAGTCCCACCTTTACGCCCACAATTATAGATTCCTCCAATAATCTAGGTGTGATATTGTTCAACAATAACCTAAATATGCACTCTTCCAAGTTATGCACACTAAATAAGCACAACTAATTGAGGATCCTATCAATTAACAACAATAAGAACAAAGTTGAACAAATAGAAATTTAGCTAACAATTTGTATTCACATAACCAGAAGTTCATCAATCAGTAGGTTCAATCAAAACCTTAAATAAAGATTTAGCTACTCATAATTAAGAAAGCAAAAGAGATAATTGATTTCATAAACAAGAATTAAAAATAAAAGAAAGATAGATGTTGAGAGAGTTCTCTCTTACTAGTTTGCTTGCAAAAGTAGTCAATAGTACAAAAGTTGCCTCTTTTGGGCGAATCCTAACAATATATATAGGGTTTAGGTTTTACAATTTTCGTTTACACTTAAGCCCCTAAATTTTCCGCCTTCCACCGCGGTTTGACCTTGTTCGCGGTGGAACCGCGGTGGATCATGTCTTCTGATTCTTCAAAACTTCCGCCGGTTTGTTCTACCGCAGTTCTGCCGAGGTCGCGGTGGAACCGCGGTCAAACAGTGCCGCTGAATATTCCGGGCTGTTTCAACACAATTCCTTGACTAGTTCCACACATGGCCTTTTTCACCTTCTTTTGACTCCAAAACTACTCTTTTAGCCTTCATCAACTCTCGTGTACCTATAACACACTAATAAGAGCATTTTGTCATCATAAATATTATCAAAATAATATTAAAGTGTGATTATTTAGGGCATAAATATAGTCAAATTCACCTATTATCAACACCCCACACTTAAACCTTTGCTCGTCCTCGAGCAACTTTAATCACACTTTTAGGTCAATTTTATCGATGTCTCCGCCAAAATATGTCACACAAGCTATCATTCAAGATTAACCTAAGTAATGCACAATCCTTACTCAATTGTAAACTCAAATGCTAACACATTATTGCTTACTCTAATTATTATCACAGACTTGCAAACTTACCCTTTTCTTCTTGAGTTACATGCCCTCACACAATCATACTGAGAGAAGTTCCCACACATAAGCAATTTAGAACATGGAACTTATATATATAGAAAAAATTTCACTCACCCTCAGCAAACAACATTTATATGTACACAGATACACCATAAGCTTGCCCTTAGTGTAATACTCCACTAATCGAGTTATTTAATCAAAGATCAAGAGGTCTTTAAGGGTTGTAATGTAGGCTATGGGACGGGTAGGATACTTTTGGTTATAGTGACTAACCTCCTTAAGCACTTTCTTTTTCACAACTTCCCTTTAAGCTTTTTCGTTATGCCCCCCTAACAATTCCTTCACTTTTTATTCACTTTTAATCCCCATTTTTCTTTTAGTGTAACTGACTTTCTTATTAACATGAATACGTCTCTCTTTTTTTCATTGCTTTGTAAAGCATTTATTGTACATTGCCAGTTTACCATTTTCTACCATTCATTCTTGATTTCCCCTTTTTCAATTTCCCCTCACCCCACACGTTCACTTTTGCATATTCGTTACAACTCAAGTGCTTCTAGGAGGTAGGTACAACAATGTATAATATAGATTTTGTGAACATTATAGAGTTATCGAAGAACAGGCTTAAGGCTCAAAGGGGTTAACTAAGATATTATGTACAGGTGAATTCACAGTTTTATTTATTTATTTATGGGGTTACACAAAGAAATGCGTCTATCATCTCTATAACTAAACAACTTCTATTTCGCTTTGCACACACATAGGGCAAATTTTAGGTATCATGTATAAACATATAATGCTGGTAAAAACTCACACGCACTTAGCATGCAACTCATTCAGAATCATGTTCATCTACAGAGTCCTATCAACGTTCAAGCAAGATGTATTATGCAATTTAAGGCATATCCTAGAATCTACAGTCAGGCTCAGATAATACACTCTCAAGTTCATTTTAGTTTTGCTAGTGTGCATACTTGGGGTTATATATTAACCTTCACCCTCTAATCCTAAAAAGGAAAATCTACCTAACCCGGTTCAATAAAAATCCTTGGAAAAGAACCGTGGCCAAAAGAAAAACCAAAGGGGAGGTCATACACTACCTAAAAAGAAAAGAAAGGAAACAAAAATTCCTACGTGGACTACTTCCCTCAAGAGTACTGTCCAAGTAGTCCGTCATCAGGAAGAGCCCTCTACTCATATTTTTGGATTTGTTTTTTTAAATTTTTGATTTTTTTTGTTTTTTTGTTCCGACTTAGACCCTTAAGAAACCCGTTGCCAAGTGTCCATCATCGGGCAAAGCCAGCCAATATATTATACAACTAAATCTACTAT
The DNA here is from genome assembly GCA_032618575.1 of Nicotiana noctiflora. Lineage (NCBI taxonomy): Eukaryota > Viridiplantae > Streptophyta > Magnoliopsida > Solanales > Solanaceae > Nicotiana > Nicotiana noctiflora. Next base: position 103,957 of record JASVEL010012694.1, read on the forward strand.
GTACAATATACAATACAGAATAAGTCTCCCACCCAAACTTAAAATCATGACATGTCCTCATGTCATAATAATCAATGTAAAGCATAGAAGGGTTAGAAGACTTACCTGGGACTCAATCTTAGTCGGAGATGGTGGCGGGGTCGACATTGCATGCTCGACCCAAAGCTCTGAACCATGCCATGAAACGGTTCTCAAACCTAGAATGCCTATGAGATATCACGTCCATGCGCATGTGCAGGCCATCCACAAAAGTGCATAAGTCCACAACTTCCTCCTCCAAAGACCTAAGCTTAGGTCTTGTGGACTGGGACCGGGATAAGCCAGCTCCATAGTGAGCTTGCCTAGAAGTATCTACGGAGTCAGTGAACCTCCGGGACTGGACAACCGGGACAGGGTCGTCATCGTCATCAATGTGAGTGGGGTCGTTGCCTCTACCCACCCGAATAATAGAAGCTTTAAACGGAGCTTTTTGTGGAAGCTCACCATCCGTAGGTAATACGGGTGTCAGGTGGGAGAGGCAAAGAGAAGTGACCAAAAAAGGGAAATAAAATTCCTTGGACTTTTAGGGTCCCTTAGCATCATCTCATCATAGATCAGGCGGGCAACATCAAACTCCCGTTGGGTGACAAAGCACCAAGTCAATAATGCCCGATTAATGTTTACATCTGTGGTGTTGCTGGAGGGCAGAAAATGGTTACAGACAACCGTAAACTAGCACTTGGCAAGATGTGTGAAACAGGTGGAGTTAAGAGTAATTTGGTCCTTGATCCAGAAAGGACAACCACTTACACATAAGGCCTCTATCATGGTGTCCCAAGTGACACCGGGCTTGTCGTGGTAGTAATCCACGTCACTGGTAAAAGCAGGCAGTCTCAAAGCTTGCCTAACACTAGGCACTTTGGCCCAAACATGCTTACCTTGCACGAAGACCTCCCTAGCCATGCCGTAGGTCTCATTTGCGTAGAAATCCATGACAAGCATCTTGTTGACGAGAGAAGGTTCATCAAATAAGAATTCCATGTCCCTGCGTCGAATTTCCTCGTACATGTCGGGCTTTTCAGCCCGGAGAGCCATCTTGTCAACGGAGATCTCCTGTAGCCATGCCTTGGTAGACTTGGCGCGAAAATCATTTTCTGCCTCCTCGTACTTAAAACGAGACTCATGGTAGGTAGGATGCCTAAATGAGCTCGCAGCATGCCTTGATCGCTTAGGAGATATAATCCTGCACAGAAGAAGCATACAAAATTTTTTATTACGTTAGTACTTCGAATGGTTACTCAGACTTCACCATCCGTTGACTACAAACGTACTTCTTTTAGTGCCATCATACCATGACCCCTAATTTGACCATATATTTCCAACAATTTCACTCATTCTCACCTAATGCACCCCACACTTACTTCCTTTTATCATTCCAGCATCACCTCACACATAATTACACCATCTCCAAATTTTTACAACAACAACCAACCCAACCTAAGCATCACATCCTTTAAAATTTAGCAACAACATACATTACAAAATAATTGGCCAAACCATGGCCCAGCACCAAGCTAATTAATCAACAACTAAATTTGGGTCTCCAAACCATCATAACAAATCACATTACATAATAATGGAAACCCAAACAAGGTAAATATCAAAAATCCCAAAAATTAAATTATATGTTGTTATATTAATGGGGCATATTAATATGTTCTACACTAAGCCTAGGTAGGATTTTAGCAAAAACTACAATTTTTAACTATACTACACTAATTAAACTAACAAAAAATAAGAAAGAGAAGAAAAAAAAAAGAAAAAGAAAAAATTACTTAAAGTAGAAGAAGAATATGGGGGGTAGTGATGGATGGTGGGGGAGGAGTGGTGGAGGAAGATGAAGAATTTGGGGGGGGGGGAGAAGGGAGAGAAAAAGAATTTTAGAGAGAGAGAGGGAGTATAGATGGGCGGCTGTTAGGTTTAGAATGGGGAGGGTTTGGGTAGATTAGGGTTATTAAAGAAGGGGGGGGGGGGGGAGTAAAAAATTAAAAAAATTTGAAAAATGTACATGGGCTGCTTGCGTTCCACCGCGGTCGCGGTGGAACCGCTATGCAGGAGATTCCAAAGGGGGTTCCCACTGCGGTTTGACCGCGATCACGGTCCAACAGCGGTGGGTTGGGTTCAGAGGGGACATTCCATCGTGGTTTCACCGCAGTCGCGATGGAACCGCGGTTAGAAGACTCCTCTGAATTTTTAAGCCTGGCAGCGACGTTTTTTTATTTATTTTTACATTTATTTTTTTTTCTTTTTTTCTTTATTTTTTTATTTTTTATTTTTTATATATAGACTAACTATAATAATTTATAATTATAATAATTTCGTGGGTTGCCTCCCACGTAGCGCCTGATTTAACGTCGCGACACGACTCAACTTAGCGCATTTTAAGGCTCGCTCGACCTTTGAGGTTCATCCAACCGCAATTTAACCGTCTCATTGGTGTCATCCATGCCAACGTGCAATTTCAACCGCTGTCCATTGACTCTGAAAGTGTGAGAGCCATCTTCAGATTGTATTTCCACAGCGCCAGACTGTAACACTTCAACCACCCGGAATGGGCCAGACCATCTTGATTTAAATTTTCCCGGGAACAACCGTAATCTTGAGTTATAGAGTAGTACCTTGTCCTCGGTTTTGAAGTTGCGCTCTATGATATTTTGGTCATGTAGCCGCTTCATCCTCTCCATGTATAATCTTGTGCTCTCAAAAGCCAGATACCGGAACTCTTCCAGCTCATGTAATTTGGTGACTCTTGATTTATCCGATTCATCCCAACTGAGATTTAATTGCTTGAGTGCCCACCATGCTTTGTGCTCCAGTTCAACGGGTAGGTGACAAGCTTTCCCAAACACTAATTTGTATGGTGAAATGCCAATTGGCGTCTTAAAAGCTGTCATGTACGCCCATAATGCATCATCGAGCTTTCTTGACCAGTCGTTCCTTGTGGCGTTTACTATTTTTGTCAATACACTCTTTATCTCCCTGTTAGATACCTCAACTTGCCCACTGGTCTGCGGGTGATATATATCGTACTTAGCCAACAATTTTTCAAATGCCCGATTACACAAGTGAGTGCCCCCGTCGATGATAATTGCCCTCGATGTCCCAAAGCGAGTGAAAATGTTTTTCTTGATAAATCCGACCACCACCTTAGCATCATTGGTGGGTAATGCTACAGCTTCCACCCATTTGGACACATAGTTTACAGCAACAAGAATGTACTTATTGCCATAGGAGCTGACAAAGGGACCCATGAAATCTATCCCCCAGACGTCAAATACTTCCACCTGTTGGATTGGGTTCATGGGCATCTCGTGACGCCGCGAGATATTCCTGGTGCATTGACATTCATTACACCCTTTCACCCATAAGTGTGCATCTTTAAATACCGTTGGCCAGTAGAATCCGGCCTCAAGTATCTTGACTGCTGTTCGAACTCCTCCGAAATGGGCACCATATGCTGAAGCATGACAAGCCTGCAAGACAGAAGATTGTTCGATCTCAGGGATGCATCTCTGGATCATATTATCAAGGCATATTCTAAACAAATAGGGCTCATCCCAATAGTACAGTTGGCTTTCATGAAAGAATTTTTTCCTCTGGACCGATGACAGGTCGTGAGGAACAATACCACTGGCCAAGTAGTTTGCATAATCTGCATACCATGGCGCTTCAAGGAGAATGGTAGCGAGCAAATGCTCGTCTGGAAAAGTTTCCAGAATTTCTCCACTCTCTTTAACAATTTTAGCTCCTTCAAGTGGTGATATGTGATCAGCGACTTGATTTTTAGTGCCCTTATGGTCACGGATTTCAAGATCAAACTTTTGCAGAAGCAGCAACCAACGAATTAGGCGCGGCTTAGAGTCCTTCTTTTCAATTAAGTACCTTAGTGCTGCATGGTCAGTGTATACTATTACCTTTGATCCTATGAGATAGGACCTAAACTTGTAGAATGCAAACACTACCACCAGTATTTCCTTTTCCGTCACAGTATAATTCAGCTGTGCTCCACTCAATGTTCTACTAGCATAGTAGATTGGATGCATCATCTTGTCTTTCCGCTAGCCCAGCACATCCCCCACTGCATAGTCACTTGCATCGCACATCAGCTCAAATGGTTGCTCCCATTTGGGGCCAATAATGATTGGTGCTGTGACCAGCCTCTTTTTCAGCTCCTCAAATGCAGTCCTGCAATCATTAGAAAATACAAAAGGATGATCTTTTTCAAGTAACTTACAGAGGGGATTGGCAATTTTGGAGAAGTCTTTAATGAACCTCCAGTAAAAATCGGCATGTCCAAGAAAACTTCTAATGGATTTGACAAACGTTGGTGGAGGTAGCTTTGCAATGACGTCAACTTTGGCTCGGTCCACCTTAATACCCTTGCTCGAAACCCGGTGCCCCAAGACCATTCCTTCTTGTACCATGAAATGGCACTTTTCCCAATTTAGCACCAAGTTGGTCTCAATACACCGTTTCAGCACTCTTGTCAGATTGACAAGGCATTCATCGAATGAATTCCCTACCACTGAGAAATCATCCATGAACACCTCCATGATATCTTCCACCATGTCACTAAATATGGCCATCATGCACCTTCGGAATGTGGCAGGTGCATTGCATAGGCTGAATGGCATCCTCCTAAAGGCAAAAATGCCATATGTGACGACCCAAAGGGTCATCACTTATTTTATTAATCATTTCGAGCTTCTGAGGTCTTGAAAACCTCATTTATAGTTGCCTCGATTTGCGTGCACAGTTCGGGCGCGAAGCTGGAAAAGTTTTATGTTGAAATATGTGAAATATGTGAAAATTTTGAAGAATTTTGATATTAATATTGATATGGTTGACTTTGGTCAACATTTTTGGTAAACGGACCCGGAGCCGTGATTTGACGGTCTCAGAAAATCCGTAGAAAAATATGGAACTTGGGCGTATGCCCAGAATTGAAATCCGAGGTTTAGAACCCCGGTAAAAGAATTTTTCTGTTAAATTGTTTTCTGAAAATGTTTAAGGAAAATGAAACTGAATTTTTAATAAAAAGTACTGGTATCGGGCTCGTATTTTGGTTTCGATGCCCGGTACAGGTCATATATATTGGTTAAGCGCTTCCTGTAAAGTTTGGTTGAAAACGGACGTCGTTTGACGTGTTTCGGCCTTAAATTGGAAATTTTGGAAATTATGAAATTTGAAAGAATTATTGAGTTTTAAGGCTCAATTCATTGATTTTGATGTTATTTTGGCGATTCGATCGCTCGAGCAAGTTCGTATGATGTTATTGAGTTAGTGTGCATATTTGGTTTGGAGCCTCGAGGGCTCGGGTGAGTTTCGGATAGGCATCGGAGTGGTTTTAGACTTAAGAAAAACTGCAGAAAATCTGCAGCAGGCAATCCTTCTTCGCGTTCGCGTCCCTCTGGTCGCGTTCGCGATGGCCAACCTCTTCTCTTCAACGCGTTCGCGTCCCACTGGTCGCGTTCGCGATGCCCAGCTGTTTCCATTCATCGCGATCGCGTACTACTTCACGCGTTCGCGTAGTGTAAATTTGAGCCAACCTTTTTTTCTCTACGCATTCGCGTGGACTAGTTCGCGTTCGCGTAGGCCAACCTGTAAGCCCCAGAATTTTCTTCTTCGCGTTCGCGACAAGCCCCATGCGAACGCGATGTGTAACACTTCTTCTTCATCGCGAACGCGACCGGGGTGTCGCGAACGCGATGAACAAACTTATGCCCAGCGAATTTAAGTCAGAAAACAGAACAGAAACGGGATAAAAATCCCATTTCTGTTCAACTCTCTTCTCCACAGCTCCTTGGGCGATTTTTGAGCGATTCTTCATCAAACTTCTTGGGTAAGTGGTTCTTAACTCTTTTTCTTCGTTTTCCATCAATATTATTTGAATTCCTAAGCCTAAATAGGTGTAAATGGGTAGAAAAATTGAGAATTGAGTATAGTAAGGGTTTTCAAAGAAATTGCGATCTAGACCTCGTTTTGGAGTCGAACTTAAGAAAAAATTGTATATTTGAACTCATGGAGGATTGGGTGAACTTATGTTGGTTCGAAACTTGAGTTTCGATTATGTGGGCCCGGGGTCAATTTTTACTATTCCAGACAGAATGTTGTAAAAATCATATTTAGCAATATGAACTAGTTTGTTAAGTAGAATTGATGATATTAAATCAATTGTGTATAGATACGATTGGATTGGAGACAAATTTGAAAGGAAAAGGCATTGCTACGGATTGAATCGTTCGTAAACTTTCGAGGTAAGTGTTTGTTCTATCCTAGTTTGAAGGAATAAGAATTTACTTGTGTATGAATTATTGATTAAGAGTTATTGGTGTCACACCGGTAACAGAGATAAATTATTGAATTATTATCAATTATTGGTTAAAATGCCGGTAATATATATATATATTTATGAATTGGGATCGTGTGGCGCGCCGACCACTTTTATAATAAGAAATGGGATCGTGTGGCACGCCGACCACAAAGTGATTTAAAATCTTGGCATTGGCCATAGTTGCTGGTAGCCTATTGATATATTTGGGAGCGGGTGGTACGCCTACCACAAGGTATAATTATTGATACAAATGGGATCGGATGGTACGCCTACCACAAGATATAACTTAATGTTACAGTTGGGAGCGGGTGGTACGCCTACCACGAGATATGAAAAGAAAGAGGAATTGAGACATGAAAGTAAGATTTAATTCTGTTGACTAGATTACTCTGGATATTATGAGTTATTGATTGTTATTTCAGAGCAGAGTATTTTCTTATAAATGTTTTGTACATGTATATATATTGAAACTGTACAGGTTTATGTTGGTGACTGGCCTTAGTCTTCGTCACTATTTCGCTGGGATAGGCCAGGCACTTACCAGCACATGTGGTCGGTTGTGCTGATACTACACTCTGTGCTCTTTTTGCGCAGATACAGGTTACGGACAGCAGCAACGGCAATAGCGATTGTGGATATTCCGACTTCTGAGACTACGAGGTAGCCTTGCAGGCGTCCGCAGGACCCGTTGTCTCTTCTATCTATGTATTTCATTCTCTTCTATCATGTATTCGAGATAAACAACTTATATTTCTTTCAGACAATTGTGTGTATTATTCTTAGAAGTTCGTGAGTATTGTGACACCAATCTTGGGTAGTGTATCATGTTTGGGTTTCTTTATCATATTTGATAAGATTGACTAAGTCTTCCGCTAAGTTTAATTATTCCGCTGTAATTTATATGTTTTAAATTTTAAAGTTTTAATAAGAGTTTGGTAACTAATGGAAATGTAAGTAATATCTGGCTTGCCTAGCTTCCACTAGTAGGCGCCATCATGACTCCCGATGGTGGGAAATCCGGGTCGTGACAAGTTGGTATCAGAGCACTAGGTTGCATAGGTCTCACAACTCACGAACAACCTTAGTAGAGTCTGAGGGATCGGTACGGAGACGTCTGTATTTATCCTCCAGAGGCTACAGAGTTAGGAAAATTTTCCCTTTATTCTTTCCGGTCGTGCGACTTGATCTTTCAAATGTTAATTGAACTTCTACTCTGTTCTTCCGCAGATGGTAAGAACACGTGCATCCTCATCTACTGACCAGCAGCCCGAGGTCCCAGCAGCGGCAGCTCCCGCTAGGGGCAGATGCCGAGGTCGAGGTCGTCCTAGAGGCCAAGGTAGGGGCGGAGCTCAGCCCCGAGCAGCAGCACAAGTGGCAGAACCTCAGGCTCCAATGTAAGTAACACTCTGCGCTCTTTTTGCGCAGATACAGGTTACGGACAGCAGCATCGGCAGTAGCGATTGTGGATATTCCGACTTCTGAGACTACGAGGTAGCCTTGCAGGCGTCCACAAGACCCGTTGTCTCTTCTATCTATGTATTTCATTTTGTTATCCCATGTATTCGAGATAAACAACTTATATTTCTTTCAGACAATTGTGTGTATTATTCTTAGAAGTTCGTGAGTATTGTGACACCGGTCTTGGGTAGTGTATCATGTTTGGGTTTCTTTATCATATTTGATAAGATTGACTAAGTCTTCCGCTAAGTTTAATTATTCCGCTGTAATTTATATGTTTTAAATTTTAAAGTCTTAATAAGAGTTTGGTAGCTAATGGAAATGTAAGTAATATTTGGCTTGCCTAGCTTCCACTAGTAGGCGCTATCATGACTCCCGATGGTGGGAAATTCGGGTCGTGACAAGTTGGTATCAGAGCACTAGGTTGCATAGGTCTCACAACTCACGAACAACCTTAGTAGAGTCTGAGGGATCGGTACGGAGACGTCTGTATTTATCCTCCAGAGGCTACAGAGTTAGGAAAATTTTCCCTTTATTCTTTCCGGTCGTGCGACTTGATCTTTCAAATGTTAATTGAACTTCTACTCTGTTCTTCCGCAGATGGTAAGAACACGTGCATCTTCATCTAGTGACCAGCAGCCCGAGGTCCCAGCAGCGGTAGCTCCCGCTAGGGGCAGAGGCCGAGGTCGAGGTCGTCCTAGAGGCCAAGGTAGGGGCAAAGCTCAGCCCCGAGCAGCAGCACGAGTGGCAGAACCTCAGGCTCATATCGAGGAGGAGGTTCCAGTCCCAGCAGCTCCAGTAGGCCCAGCTCAGGTCCCAGGAGGGGTTATGTTTTCACCGGATCTTCAGGATGCTTTGGTCCGGATAGCAGGTTTTATGGATCATGTCACTAGAGCGGGTTTATTACCGGTAGCACCAGCCACTTCTCAGGCCGGAGGAGGTAATCAGACTCCTGCTACGCGCACTCCGGAGCCAGTAATTCCCCAGGCTCAAGTTCCTGTGAATTAGCCAGTTGAGGCAGCTCAGCCGGTTATTGTGACTACATCTAATGATGGTACAGCTATGTCCGCTGACGCGTTATGGAGATTGGACAGGTTCACCAAGCTGTTCACTACCACATTCAGTGGCACTCCTTCAGAGGATCCACAGGATTTCCTATATTGCTGCCACGAGGTTTTCCGTACTATGGGCATTATGGAGACTAATGGTGTGGACTTTGCTACGTTTTGATAATCTGGTTCTGCCAAGACTTGGTGGATGGATTATTGTCTATCCAGGCCAGCGGGATCAGCATCTTTGACTTGGGGGCAATTTGCGGAGCTGTTCTTGGAAAAGTTCCTTCCAGCAACTCAGCGGGAGGCTCTGCGCAGGCAATTTGAGCGTCTTCATTAGGGTCCTATGTCTGTCACACAGTACGAGACTAGGTTCGTGGACCTGGCTCGTCATGCTATTATCATACTTCCCACGGATCGGGAAAGGGTGAGAAGGTTTATTGATGGCTTGAATCAGCCAATTCGACTACAGATGGCTTTGGGGGCAGGAACTGAAATCACTTTTCAGGAGGCAGCTAATGCAGCCCGCCGGATCGAGATGGCTCTGTCACGGGGAGCAAGACATGGATCAGATAAGAGATCTCGTAATTCGGGTAGATTCAGTGGTACCTCATTTGGAGATAAAAATTCTCATGATAGAGGCCATCCTCCTAGGCCTTATCAGTCAGCTCTTCAGGTTTCTCATGATGCTTCAGGTGATCGTAATTCTCGGCCACGCTACTCTGATCAGCAGCCTATCAGTGCACCACCACTTCGCTATTTTCAGCAGCCGAGGGCTTGTTTTACGTGCGGTGATCTTAGGCACATTGCAAAGTATTGCCCTCGAGCTTTTGACAGATCTCACCAGCAGGGTTCTCGTGCCATGATTCAGGCCCCAGTTCCCTCACAGCCTGCCCAGCCAGCTAGAGGCGGAGGTAGAGGACATAGAGGTGGAGGTAGAGGTCATAGAGGTGGAGCTCAGACCGATAGAGGTAGAGACCAGCCAGCAGCTGATCGTCCTAGAGATATTGCTCAGGGTGGTGGGGCACAGCCCCGATGTTATGCACTTCCCGCCAGACCAGAGGCTGAGTCTTCTGATGCCGTCATTACAGGTATTATTTTGGTTTGTGATAGAAAGGCATCAACATTATTTGACCCTGGGTCTACATATTCGTACGTGTCTTCCTATTTTGCACCGTACTTGATTCAGCCTAGTGATCCACTGAGTGTTCCTGTTCATGTGTATACACCAGTAGGCGATTCTATTGTGGTTGTTCGAGTTCATCGGTCATGTATTATAGTAATTGAGGGTCTCGAGACTCGTGCTGATTTATTGCTCCTAAATATGGTGGACTTTGATATTATATTAGGCATGGACTGGCTATCTCCATATCATGATATTTTAAATTGCCATGCCAAGATGGTGACTTTAGCTCTGCCGAATTTGCCTCGTATAGAGTGGAAAGGAATTTCAGGTCATACTAGTCGCAATGTTATTTCTTATATTAAGGCTCAGCGTATGGTTGGAAAGGGATGCTTGGCTTATTTGGCCTATGTCCGTGATTCTAGTGCTGAGGTTCCTTCTATTGACTCCGTGCCTGTGGTTCGCGAATTTCCTGAAGTATTTCCTTCAGACTTGCCAGGTATGCCGCCCGATAGGGACATTGATTTTTGCATTGACTTGGCTCCAGGCACTCAGCCCATTTCCATTCCCCCATATCGTATGGCTCCGCCAGAGTTAAAAGAATTGAAGGAACAGTTGCAGGATTTACTTGAAAGGGGTTTCATTAGACCTAGTGTTTCGCCGTGGGGTGCACCAGTATTATTTGTAAAGAAGAAAGACGGTTCGATGAGAATGTGCATTGATTATCGACAGTTGAACAAGGTGACTATCAAAAATAAATATCCACTTCCGCGAATTGATGATTTATTGACCAGCTTCAGGATGCCAAGGTATTTTCAAAGATAGATTTGAGATTTGGCTATCATCAGCCGAAGATTAGGGCATCCGATGTCCCTAAGACAGCGTTCCGCACTCGGTATGGACATTATGAATTTCTAGTCATGTCTTTTGGGTTGACAAATGCTCCAGCAGCTTTTATGGAATTAATGAATCGGGTGTTCCGGCCTTATTTAGACTTGTTTGTAATAGTCTTCATTGATGACATATTAATATATTCCCGCAGTCAGGAGGAGCATGCGCAACATCTCAGAGTGGCCTTGCAGACTCTGAGAGATAGCCAACTATATGCAAAATTTTCAAAGTGTGAATTTTGGCTAAGTTCAGTTGCATTCCTAGGTCATATTGTGACGGCAGCAGGTATTTAGGTTGATCAAAAGAAGATTGAGGCAGTCAAGAACTAGCCTAGACCGACATCAGCCACAGATATTCGGAGTTTCTTGGGATTAGCGGGTTATTATCGCCGATTCGTAGAGGGATTTTCATCTATTGCAACCCCGCTGACCAGATTGACCCAGAAAGGTGTTCAATTTGAATGGTCCGATGAATGTGAGGCGAGCTTTCAAAAGCTCAAAACAGCCTTGACCACAGCACCGTACCCACAGGTACGGGACCTTATACTGTTTATTGTGATGCTTCCCATATTGGGCTTGGTGCAGTGTTAATGCAGGATGGCAAGGTTATTGCCTATGCTTCGAGGCAAATGAAGATTCATGAAAAGAACTATCGAGTGCATGATCTAGAATTGGCGGCGATTATTCAAGCATTAAAGATCTGGAGGCATTATTTGTATGGTGTAGCATGTGAAGTATACACCGATCATAAGAGTCTTCAGTATTTGTTCAAGCAGAAAGAGTTGAATTTGAGGCAGAGAAGGTGGCTAGAATTGCTAAAAGATTATGATGTCACCATTTTTTATCATCCGGGAAAAGCAAACGTGGTGGCCGACGGGTTGAGTAGGAAGTCTGCCAGTATGGGCAGTCTTGCTTATATTCCAGTCAATCAGAGATCACTTGCTTTGGATGTTCAATCCTTGGCCAACCGATTTGTGAGGTTGGATATTTCTGAGCCTAGTCGAGTACTAGCTTGCACGATCGCTCGCTCTTCATTATTGGAGCGTATCCACGATCAACAATATTATGATTCTTATTTATGTGACCTTAGAGATACGGTGCAGCGAGGAGATGCTAAACAGGTCACCTTAGATGCTGATGGGATCCTGAGGATGCAAGGGCGCATTTGTGTGCCAAATGATGATGGGCTTAGAGAATTGATTCTAGAGGAAGCTCACAGTTCGTGCTATTCTATTCATCCAGGCGCAGTGAAAATGTATCGAGACTTGCGTCAACATTATTGGTGGCGCAGAATGAAAAAGGATATTGTGGCATATGTGGCACGGTGTCTTAATTGTCAGCAGGTTAAGTATGAACATCAGAGACCTGGCGGTTTATTTCAGAGAATTGAACTTCCTGAATGGAAGTGGGAGCGAATCACGATGGATTTCGTTTCCTGGACTTCCGAAGACTCGGAAGAAGTTTGATGCTGTTTGGGTGATTGTTGATAGGTTGACCAAGTCATCTCATTTTGTTCCTATTGCCACTACCTATTCATCCGAGAGGTTAGTTGAGATTTATATCAGGGAGATCGTTCGCCTTCATGGCGTGCCAATCTCTATTATTTCCGATCGAGGTGCACAGTTTACCTCACACTTCTGGAAGGCGGTTCAACGAGAGTTAGGCACGCAAGTTCAGCTAAGTACAGCCTTTCATCCCCAGACGGATGGTCAGTCCGAGAGGACTATTCAGATATTGGAAGATATGCTACGGGCGTGTGTTATTGATTTTGGAGGTTCGTGGGATCAATTCCTGCCGTTGGCAGAGTTTGCTTATAATAATAGTTATCAATCGAGCATCCGGATGGCTCCTTATGAAGCATTGTATGGTAGGCGGTGTCGTTCTCCGGTTGGATGGTTTGAACCGGGAGAAGCTCGGTTATTGGGTACGGATTTAGTTCAGGAGGCCTTAGATAAAGTTAAGATTATTCAAGAAAGGCTTTGCACAGCTCAGTCCAGGAAAAAGAGCTATGCAGATCGCAAAGTTAGAGATATAGCTTTCATGGTTGGGGAGCGAGTATTGCTCCGAGTGTCGCCTATGAAGGGCGTGATGAGATTTGGAAAGAAGGGCAAACTTAGCCCTAGGTTTATTGGGCCATTCGAGATTCTTGATCGTGTGGGAGAGGTGGCATATAAACTTGCCTTGCCACCTAGCTTATCAGCTGTACATCCAGTGTTTCATGTGTCCATGCTTCGAAAATATCATGGCGATCCGTCGCACGTGTTAGATTTCAGCACTGTCCAATTGGACAAGGATCTGTCATACGAGGAGGAGCCGGTAGCTATCCTAGATCGGCAGGTTCGACAGTTGAGGTCGAAGAGTTTTCCTTCTGTGCGAGTTTAGTGGAGGGGTCAGCCTCCTGAGGCATCGACCTGGGAGTCCGAGTCTGACATGCGGAGCCGATATCCTCATCTATTCCTTGACTCGGGTACTTCTTTCTTTTGTCCGTTCGAGGACGAACGGTTGTTTTAGAGGTGGAGAATGTGACGACCCAAAGGGTCATCACTTGTTTTATTAATCATTTCGAGCTTCTGAGGTCTTGAAAACCTCATTTATAGTTGCCTCGATTTGCATGCACAGTTCGGGCGCGAAGCTGGAAAATTTTTATGTTGAAATATGTGAAATATGTGAAACATTTGAAGAATTTTGATATTAATATTGATATGGTTGACTTTGGTCAACATTTTTGGTAAACGGACCCGGACCCGTGATTTGACGGTCTCAAAAAATCCGTAGAAAAATATGGAACTTGGGCGTATGCCCGGAATTGAAATCCGAGGTCTAGAACCCCGGTAAAAGAATTTTTTTGTTAAATTGTTTTCTGAAAATGTTTAAGGAAAATGAAACTGAATTTCTAATAAAAAGTACTGGTATCGGGCTCGTATTTTGGTTCCGACGCCCGGTACAGGTCATATATGTTGGTTAAGCGCTTCCTGTAAAGTTTGGTTTAAAACGGACGTCGTTTGACGTGTTTCGGCCTTAAATTGGAAATTTTGGAAATTATGAAATTTGAAAGAATTATTGAGTTTTAAGGCTCAATTCATTGATTTTGATGTTATTTTGGCGATTTGATCGCTCGAGCAAGTTCGTATGATGTTATTGAGTTAGTGTGCATATTTGTTTTGGAGCCTCGAGGGCTCGGGTGAGTTTCGGATAGGCATCGGAGTGGTTTTGGACTTAAGAAAAACTGCAGAAAATCTGCAGCAGGCAATCCTTCAACGCGTTCGCGTCCAGGTGGTCGCGTTCGCGATGGCCAACCTCTTTTCTTCAACGCGTTTGCGTCCTGTTGGTCGCGTTCGTGATGCCCAGCTGTTTCCCTTCATCGCGATCGCGTACTACTTCACGCGTTCGCGTAGTGTAAATTTGAGCCAGCCCTTTTTCTCTACGCGTTCGCGTGGATAAGCTCGCGTTCACGTAGGCCAACCTGTAAGCCCCAGAATTTTCTTCTTCGCGTTCGCGACAAGCCCCACGCGAACACGATGTGTAACACTTCTTCTTCATCGCGAACGCGACCGGGGTGTCGCGAACGCGATGAACAAACTTATGCCCAGCGAATTTAAGTTAGAAAACAGAACAGAAACGGGATAAAAATCCCATTTCTGTTCAACTCTCTTCTCCACAGCTCCTTGGCGATTTTTGAGCGATTCTTCATCAAACTTCTTGGATAAGTGGTTCTTAACTCTTTTTCTTCATTTTCCATCAATATTATTTGAATTCCTAAGCCTAAATAGGTGTAAATGGGTAGAAAAATTGAGAATTGAGTATAGTAAGGGTTTTCAAAGAAATTGCGATCTAGACCTCGTTTTGGAGTCGAACTTAAGAACAAATTGTATATTTGAACTCATGGAGGATTGGGTGAACTTATGTTGGTTCGAAACTCGAGTTTCGATTATGTGGGCCCGGGGTCGATTTTTACTATTCCGGGGCAGAATGTTGTAAAAATCATATTTAGCAATATGAACTAGTTTGTTAAGTAGAATTGATGATATTAAATCAATTGTGTATAGATACGATTGGATTGGAGCCAAATTTGAAAGGAAAAGGCATTGCTACGGATTGAATCGTTCGTAAACTTTCGAGGTAAGTGTTTGTTCTATCCTAGTTTGAAGGAATAAGAATGTAGTTGTGTATGAATTGTTGATTAAGAGTTATTGGTGTCACACCGGTAACGGAGATAAATTATTGAATTATTATCAATTATTGGTTAAAATGCCGGTAATATATATATATTTATGAATTGGGATCATGTGGCGCGCCCACCACTTTTATAATAAGAAATGGGATCGTGTGGCACGCCGACCACAAAGTGATTTAAAATCTTGGCATTGGCCATAGTTGCCGGTAGCCTATTGATATATTTGGGAGCGGGTGGTACACCTACCACAAGGTATAATTATTGATACAAATGGGATGGGATGGTACGCCTACCACAAGATATAACTTAATGTTACAGTTGGGAGCGGGTGGTACGCCTACCACGAGATATGAAAAGAAAGAGGAATTGAGACATGAAAGTAAGATTTAATTCTGTTGACTAGATTACTCTGGATATTATGAGTTATGGACTGTTATTTCAGAACAGAGTATTTTCTTATAAATGTTTTGGACATGTATATATATTGCAACTGTATAGGTTTATGTGGGCGATTGGCCTTAGTCTCGTTACTATTTCGCTGGGATAGGCCAGGCACTTACCAGCACATGGGGTCGGTTGTGCTGATACTACACTCTGCACTCTTTTTGCGCAGATACAGGTTACGGACAGCAGCAGTGGCAGTAACGATTGTGGATATTCTGACTTCTGAGACTACGAGGCAGCCTTGCAGGCGTCCGCAGGACCCGTTGTATTTTCTATCTATGTATTTCATTCTGTTATCTCATGTATTCGAGATAAACAGCTTATATTTCTTTCAGACAATTGTGTGTATTATTCTTAGAAGTTCGTGACTATTGTGACACCGGTCTTGGGTAGTGTATCATGTTTGGGTTTCTTTATCATATTTGATAAGATTGACTAAGTCTTCAGCTAAGTTTAATTATTCCGCTGTAATTTATATGTTTTAAATTTTAAAGTCTTAATAAGAGTTTGGTAACTAATGGAAATGTAAGTAATATTTGGCTTGCCTAGCTTCCACTAGTATGCGCCATCATGACTCCCGATGGTGGGAAATCCGGGTCGTGACAAGTTGGTATCAGAGCACTAGGTTGCATAGGTCTCACAACTCACGAACAACCTTAGTAGAGTCTGAGGGATCGGTACGGAGACGTCTGTATTTATCCTCCAGAGGCTACAGAGTTAGGAAAATTTTCCCTTTATTCTTTCCGGTCGTGCGACTTGATCTTTCAAATGTTAATTGAACTTCTACTCTGTTCTTCCGCAGATGGTAAGAACACGTGCATCCTCATCTACTGACCAGCAGCCCGAGGTCCCAGCAGCGGCAGCTCCCGCTAGGGGCAGATGCCGAGGTCGAGGTCGTCCTAGAGGCCAAGGTAGGGGCGGAGCTCAGCCCCGAGCAGCAGCACAAGTGGCAGAACCTCAGGCTCATATCGAGGAGGAGGTTCCAGTCCCAGCAGCTCCAGTAGGCCCAACTCAGGTCCCAGGAGGGGTTATATATTCTGACTTCTGGGACTACGAGGTAGCCTTGCAGGCGTCCGCAGGACCCGTTGTCTCTTCTATCTATGTATTTCATTCTGTTATCTCATGTATTCGAGATAAACATCTTATAATTCTTTCAGACAATTGTGTGTATTATTCTTAGAAGTTCGTGAGTATTGTGACACCAGTCTTGGGTAATGTATCATGTTTGGGTTTCTTTATCATATTTGATAAGATTGACTAAGTCTTCCGCTAAGTTTAATTATTCCGCTGTAATTTATATGTTTTAAATTTTAAAGTCTTAATAAGAGTTTGGTAACTAATGGAAATGTAAGTAATATTTGGCTTGCCTAGCTTCCACTAGTAGGCGCCATCATGACTCCCGATAGTGGGAAATCCGGGTCGTTACAAGTTGGTATCAGAGCACTAGGTTGCATAGGTCTCACAACTCACGAACAACCTTAGTAGAGTCTGAGGGATCGGTACGGAGACGTCTGTATTTATCCTCCAGAGGCTACAGAGTTAGGAAAATTTTCCCTTTATTCTTTCCGGTCGTGCGACTTGATCTTTCAAATGTTAATTGAACTTCTACTCTGTTCTTCCGCAGATGGTAAGAACACGTGCATCCTCATCTACTGACCAGCAGCCCGAGGTCCCAGCAGCGGTTCCTGCTAGGGGCAGAGGCCGAGGTCGAGGTCATCCTTGAGGCCAAGGTAGGGGCAGAGCTCAGCCCCGAGCAGCAGCACAAGTGGAAGAACCTCAGGCTTATATCGAGGAGGAGGTTCTAGCCCCAGCAGCTCCAGTAGGCCCCGCTTAGGTCCCAAGAGGGATTATGTTTTTGCCGGATCTCCAGGATGCTTTGGTCCGGATAGCAGGTTTTATGGACAATATCACCAGAGCAGGTTTATTACCAGGAGCAGCAGCCACTTCTCAGGCTGGAGGAGGTAATCAGACTCCTGCTACGCGTACTCCGGAGCCAGTAATTCCCCAGACTCATGTTTCTGTGATTCAGCCAGTTGAGGCAACTCGGCCTGTTATTGTGACTCGGGCTAATGATGGTGCAGCTATGTCTGCTGACGCGTTATGAAGATTGGACAAGTTTACCAAGTTGTTCACTACCACATTTAGTGGCACTCCTTCGGAGGATCCACAGGATTTCCTATATAGCTGCCACGAGGTTCTCCGTACTATGGGCATTGTGGAGACTAATGGTGTGGACTTTGCTACTTTTCGATAATCTGGTTCTGCCAAGACTTGGTGGAGGGATTATTGTCTATCCAGGCCAGCGGGATCATCATCTTTGACTTGGGGGCAATTTGCAGAACTGTTCTTGGAAAAGTTCCTTCCAGCAACTCAGCGGGAGGCTCTGCGCAGGCAATTTGAGCGTCTTCATCAGGGTTCTATGTCTGTCACACAATACGAGACTAGGTTCGTGGACCTGGCTCGTCATGCTATTATCATACTTCCCACAGATCGGGAAAGGGTGAGAAGGTTTATTGATGGCTTGGATCATCCAATTCGACTACATATGGCTTTAGGGGCAGGAACTGAAATCACTTTTCAGGAGGCGGCTAATGCAGCCCCCCGGATCGAGATGGCTCTGTCACAGGGAGCAAGACATGGATCAGATAAGAGATCTCGTAATTCAGGTTGATTCAGTGGTACCTCGTCTGGAGATAGAAATTCTCATGATAGAGGCCATCCTCCTAGGCCTTATCAGTCAGCTCTTCAGGTTTCTCATGATGCTTCTGGTGATCGTAATTCTCAGCCACGCTACTCTGATCAGCAGCCTATCAGTGCACCACCACTTCGCTATTTTCAGCAGCCGAGGGCTTGTTTTACGTGTGGTGATCTTAGGCACATTGCAAAGTATTGCCCTCGAGCTTCTGACAGATCTCAGCAGCAGGGTTCTCGTGCCATGATTCAGGCCCCAGTTCCCCCACAGCCTGCCCAGCCAGCTAGAGGCGGAGGTAGAGGACATAGAGGTGGAGGTAGAGGTCAATAGAGGTGGAGCTCAGACCGATAGAGGTAGAGACCAGCCAGCAGCTGATCGTCCTAGAGATACTGCTCGGGGTGGTGGGGCACAGCCCCGATGTTATGCACTTCCCGCCAGACCAGAGGCTGAGTCTTCTGATGCCGTCATTACAGGTATTATTTTGGATTGTGATAGAAAGGCATCAACATTATTTGACCCCGGGTCTACATATTCGTACGTGTCTTCCTATTTTGCACTGTACTTGATTCAGCCTAGTGATCCACTGGGTGTTCCTGTTCATGTGTATACACCAGTAGGCGATTCTATTGTGGTTGTTCGAGTTCATCGGTCATGTATTATAGTAATTGAGGGTCTCGAGACTCGTGCTGATTTATTGCTCCTAAATATGGTGGACTTTGATATTATACTAGGCATGGACTGGCTATCTCCATATCATGATATTTTAGATTGCCATGCCAAGACGGTGACTTTAGCTCTGCCGAATTTGCCTCGTATAGAGTGGAAAGGAATTTTAGTCATACTAGTCGCAATGTTATTTCTTATATTAAGGCTCAGCGTATGGTTGGGAAGGGATGCTTGGCTTATTTGGCCTATGTCCGTGATTCCAGTGCTGAAGTTCCTTCTATTGACTCTGTGCCTGTGGTTCGCGAATTTCCTGAAGTATTTCCTTCGGACTTGCTAGGTATGCCGCCCGATAGGGACATTGATTTTTGCATTGACTTGGCTCCAGGCACTCAGCCCATTTCCATTCCCCCATATCGTATGGCTCCGCCAGAGTTAAAAGAATTGAAGGAACAGTTGCAGGATTTACTTGAAAGGGGTTTCATTAGACCCAATATTTCACCGTGGGGTGCACTAGTATTATTTGTAAAGAAGAAAGACGGTTCGATGATAATGTGCATTGATTATCGACAGTTGAACAAGGTGACTATCAAAAATAAATATCTACTTCCGCGAATTGATGATTTATTTGACCAGCTTCAGGGTGCCAAGGTATTTTCAAAGATAGATTTGAGGTCTGGCTATCATCAACTGAAGATTAGGGCATCTGGGGTGCACCAATATTATTTTTAAAGAAAAAAGATGGTTCGATAAAAAGATGGTTGACAAATGCTCCAGCAGCTTTTATGGAATTGATGAATCGGGTGTTCCGGCCTTATTTAGACTTGTTTTTAATAGTCTTCATTGATGACATATTAATATATTCCCGCAGTCAGGAGGAGCATGCGCAACATCTCAGAGTGGCCTTGCAGACTCTGAGAGATAGCCAACTATATGTAAAATTTTCAAAGTGTGAATTTTGGCTAAGTTCAGTTGCATTCCTAGGTCATATTGTGACGGCAGCAGGTATTCAGGTTGATCCGAAGAAGATTGAGGCAGTCAAGAACTGGCCTAGACCGACATCAACCATAGATATTCGGAGTTTCTTGGGATTAGCGGGTTATTATTGCCGATTCGTAGAGGGATTTTCATCTATTGCAACCCCACTGACCAGATTGACCCGGAAAGGTGTTCAATTTGAATGGTCCGATGAATGTGAGGCGAGCTTTCAAAAGCTCAAGACAGCCTTGACCACATCACCGGTATTGGTTTTACCCACAGGTACGGGACCTTATACTGTTTATTG
This sequence comes from Nicotiana noctiflora, assembly GCA_032618575.1. Classification (NCBI taxonomy): domain Eukaryota; kingdom Viridiplantae; phylum Streptophyta; class Magnoliopsida; order Solanales; family Solanaceae; genus Nicotiana; species Nicotiana noctiflora. The sequence continues at coordinate 124,111 of JASVEL010012694.1, forward strand.
TGATGCTTCCCGTATTGGGCTTGGTGCAGTGTTAATGCGGGATGGCAAGGTTATTGCCTATGCTTCGAGGCAGTTGAAGATTCATGAAAAGAACTATCCAGTGCATGATCTAGAATTGGCGGCGATTATTCACGCATTGAAGATCCGGAGGCATTATTTGTATGGTGTAGCATGTGAAGTATACACCGATCATAAGAGTCTTCAGTATTTGTTTAAGCAGAAAGAGTTGAATTTGAGGCAGAGAAGGTGGCTAGAATTGCTAATAGATTATGATGTCACCATTTTATATCATCCGGGAAAAGCAAATGTGGTGGCCGACGCGTTGAGTAGGAAGTCAGCCAGTATGGGCAGTCTTGCTTATATTCCAGTCAATCAGAGATCACTTGCTTTGGATGTTCAGTCCTTGGCCAACCGATTTGTGAGGTTGGATATTTCCGAGCCTAGTCGAGTACTAGCTTGCACGATCGCTCGCTCTTCATTATTGGAGCGTATCCACGATCAACAATATTATGATTCTTATTTATGTGACCTTAGAGATACGGTGCAGCGAGGAGGTGCTAAACAGGTCACCTTAGATGCTGATGGGATCTTGAGAATGCAAGGGCGCATTTGTGTGCCAAATGTTGATGGGCTTAGAGAATTGATTCTAGAGGAAGCTCACAGTTCGCGGTATTCTATTCATCCAGGCGCAGCGAAAATGCATCGAGATTTGCGTCAACATTACAGGTGGCGCAAAATGAAAAATGATATTGTGGTATATGTGGCACGGTGTCTTAGTTGTCAGCAGGTTAAGTATGAACATTAGAGACCTGGCGGTTTATTTCAGAGAATTGAACTTCTTGAATGGAAGTGGGAGCGAATCACGATGGATTTCATTTCTGGACTTCCGAAGACTCGGAAGAAGTTTGATGCTGTTTGGGTGATTGTTGATAGGTTGACCAAGTCATCTCATTTTGTTCCTATTGCCACTACCTATTCATCCGAGAGGTTAGTTGAGATTTATATCAGGGAGATCGTTCGCCTTCATGGCGTGCCAATCTCTATTATTGCCGATCGAGTTGCACAGTTTACCTCACACTTTTGGAAGGCGGTTCAACGAGAGTTAGGCATGCAAGTTCAGCTAAGTACAACCTTTCATTCCCAGACGGATGGTCAGTCCGAGAGGACTATTCAGATATTGGAAGATATGCTACGGGCGTGTGTTATTGATTTTGGAGGTTCGTGGGATCAATTCCTGCCTTTGGCAGAGTTTGCTTATAATAATAGTTATCAATCGAGCATCCAGATGGCTCCTTATGAAGCATTGTATGGTATGCGGTGTCGTTCTCCGGTTGGATGGTTTGAACAGGGAGAAGCTCGGTTATTGGGCACGGATTTAGTTCAGGAAGCCTTAAATAAAGTTAAGATTATTCAAGAAAGGCTTCGCACAGCTCAGTCCAGGCAAAAGAGCTATGCAGATCGCAAAGTTAGAGATATAGCTTTCATGGTTGGGGAGCGAGTATTGCTCCGAGTGTCGCCTATGAAGGGCGTGATGAGATTTGGAAAGAAGGGCAAACTTAGCCCTAGGTTTATTGGGCCATTCGAGATTCTTGATCGTGTGGGAGATGTGGCATATAAACTTGCCTTGCCACCTAGCTTATCAGCTGTACATCCAGTGTTTCATGTGCCCATGCTTCGAAAATATCACGGCGATCCGTCGCACGTGTTAGATTTCAGCACTGTCCAATTGGACAAGGATCTGTCATACGAGGAGGAGCCGGTAGCTATCCTAGATCGGCAGGTTCGACAATTGAGGTCGAAGAGTTTTCCTTCTGTGCGAGTTCAGTGGAGGGGTCAGCCTCTTGAGGCATCGACCTGGGAGTCCGAGTCTCACATGCGGAGCCGATATCCTCATCTATTCTATGACTCAGGTACTTCTTTCTTTTGTCCGTTCGAGGACGAACGGTTGTTTTAGAGGTGGAGAATGTGACGACCCAAAGGGTCATCACTTGTTTTATTAATCATTTCGAGCTTCTGAGGTCTTGAAAACCTCATTTATAGTTGCCTCGATTTGCATGCACAGTTCGGGCGCGAAGCTGGAAAATTTTTATGTTGAAATATGTGAAATATGTGAAACATTTGAAGAATTTTGATATTAATATTGATATGGTTGACTTTGGTCAACATTTTTGGTAAACGGACACGGACCCGTGATTTGACGGTCTCAGAAAATCCGTAGAAAAATATGGAACTTGGGCGTATGCCGGAATTGAAATCCGAGGTCTAGAACCCCGGTAAAAGAATTTTTCTGTTAAATTATTTTCTGAAAATGTTTAAGGAAAATGAAACTGAATTTTGATTAAAAAGTACTGGTATCGGGCTCGTATTTTGGTTCCGACGCCCGGTACAGGTCATATATGTTGGTTAAGCGCTTCCTGTAAAGTTTGGTTGAAAACGGACGTCGTTTGACGTGTTTCGGCCTTAAATTGGAAATTTTGGAAATTATGAAATTTGAAAGAATTATTGAGTTTTAAGGCTCAATTCATTGATTTTGATGTTATTTTGGCGATTTGATCGCTCGAGCAAGTTCGTATGATGTTATTGAGTTAGTGTGCATATTTGTTTTGGAGCCTCGAGGGCTCGGGTGAGTTTCGGATAGGCATCGGAGTGGTTTTGGACTTAAGAAAAACTGCAAAAAATCTGCAGCAGGCAATCCTTCAACGCGTTCGCGTCCAGGTGGTCACGTTCGCGATGGCCAACCTCTTTTCTTCAACGCGTTTGCGTCCTGTTGGTCGCGTTCGCGATGCCCAGTTGTTTCCCTTCATCGCGATCGCGTACTACTTCACGCGTTCGCGTAGTGTAAATTTGAGCCATCCCTTTTTCTCTACGCGTTCGCGTGGATAAGCACGCGAACGCGTAGGCCAACCTGTAAGCCCCTGAATTTTCTTCTTCGTGTTCGCGACAAGCCCCATGCGAACGCGATGTGTAACACTTCTTCTTCATCGCGAACGCGACCGGGGTGTCGCGAACGCGATGAACAAACTTATGCCCAGCGAATTTAAGTCAGAAAATAGAACAGAAACGGGATAAAAATCCCATTTCTGTTCAACTCTCTTCTCCACAGCTCCTTGGGCGATTTTTGAGCGATTCTTCATCAAACTTCTTGGGTAAGTGGTTCTTAACTCTTTTTCTTCGTTTTCCATCAATATTATTTGAATTCCTAAGCCTAAATAGGTGTAAATGGGTAGAAAAATTGAGAATTGAGTATAGTAAGGGTTTTCAAAGAAATTGCGATCTAGACCTCGTTTTGGAGTCGAACTTAAGAACAAATTGTATATTTGAACTCATGGAGGATTGGGTGAACTTATGTTGGTTCGAAACTTGAGTTTCGATTATGTGGGCCCGGGGTCGATTTTTACTATTCCGGGCAGAATGTTGTAAAAATCATATTTAGCAATATGAACTAGTTTGTTAAGTAGAATTGATGATATTAAATCAATTGTGTATATATACGATTGGATTGGAGCCAAATTTGAAAGGAAAAGGCATTGCTACGGATTGAATCGTTCGTAAACTTTCGAGGTAAGTGTTTGTTCTATCCTAGTTTGAAGGAATAAGAATTTAGTTGTGTATGAATTGTTGATTAAGAGTTATTGGTGTCACACCGGTAACGGAGATAAATTATTGAATTATTATCAATTATTGGTTAAAATGCCAGTAATATATATATATTTATGAATTGGGATCATGTGGCGCGCCGACCACTTTTATAATAAGAAATGGGATCGTGTGGCACGCCGACCACAAAGTGATTTAAAATCTTGGCATTGGCCATAGTTGCCGGTAGCCTATTGATATATTTGGGAGCGGGTTGTACGCCTACCACAAGGTATAATTATTGATACAAATGGGATCGGATGGTACGCCTACCACAAGATATAACTTAATGTTACAGTTGGGAGCGGGTGGTACGCCTACCACGAGATATGAAAAGAAAGAGGAATTGAGACATGAAAGTAAGATTTAATTCTGTTGACTAGATTACTCTGGATATTATGAGTTATTGATTGTTATTTCAGAGCAGAGTATTTTCTTATAAATGTTTTGTACATGTATATATATTGAAACTGTACAGGTTTATGTTGGTGACTGGCCTTAGTCTTGTCACTATTTCGCTGGGATAGGTCAGGCACTTACCAGCACATGGGGTCGGTTGTGCTGATACTACACTCTGCGCTCTTTTTGTACAGATACAGGTTACGGACAGCAGCAGCGGCAGTAGCGATTGTGGATATTCCGACTACTGAGACTACGAGGTAGCCTTGCAGGCGTCCGCATGACCCGTTGTCTCTTCTATCTATGTATTTCATTCTGTTATCTCATGTATTCGAGATAAACGACTTATATTTCTTTCAGACAATTATGTGTATTATTCTTAGAAGTTCGTGAGTATTGTGACACCGGTCTTGGGTAGTGTATCATGTTTGGGTTTCTTTATCATATTTGATAAGATTGACTAAGTCTTCCGCTAAGTTTAATTATTCCGCTGTAATTTATATGTTTTAAATTTTAAAGTCTTAATAAGAGTTTGGTAACTAATGGAAATGTAAGTAATATTTGGCTTGCCTAGCTTCCACTAGTAGGCGCCATCATGACTCCCGATGGTGGGAAATTCGGGTCGTGACAAGTTGGTATCAGAGCACTAGGTTACACATGTCCATATGGGCATGTGAAGGAGGTCTTCTCTCTATCCTCAGGGGCAATTGAGATCTGATTGTACACCGAGTACCCATCCAAGAAGCAAAAATGTGACCTCCCTACCAACCTGTCGAGCATCTGGTCAATGAAGGGAAGTGGGAAGTGGTCCTTACGGGTGGCTAGATTCAGTTTCATGTAGTCCATGCATATCCTCCATCCGGTGACGGTTCTTGTTGAGATTAATTCATTGTTTTCATTTTGCAAAACCGTCATGCCAACCTTTTTGGCACACATTGAACTGGGCTAACCCAGCTACTATCAGAGATTGGGAAAATAATTCCCGCGTCTAGCCACTTTATCACTTCCTTCTTCACCACTTCCTTCATATTCGCGTTCAACCTTCTTTGGTGTTCCCTGGAATGTTTGTGTCCCTCTTCCAGGAGAATCTTATTTATGCAGTAAGTGGGGATGATCCCCTTTATATCTATCATGGTCCAACCAATGACAATTTTACATTCCTTGAGTACCTGTATAAGCTGTTGAGCCTGCACATCTAGCAAACCAGATGAGATAATAACAGGTAAAGTGAAGTTAGGGCCCAGAAATTCATACGTGAGATGAGCTAGTTAGGGCCCAGAAATTCATACGTGAGATGAGCTGGTAATGGCTTAAGTTCCAGCTTTGGTGTCTCCTCAATGGATGGTTTTGCTGGAGGGGTCTCTCTCTTTTCTAAGTGTAGAGGTTCAAACTCCAACTCTCTATCCCAAAACCCCTTGCCTTCCAGTGCTAACACCCACTCCGCCAGACTTTCACTATTTACCTCCTTTATGTTCATTAGGCATGCCTAAAGTGGATCTTCAACTGTCAACTCTACATCGTCTGTCTCCATTATCACATCTACTGCATCAATGAGAGAGCAATTCGCGAACTCACTAGGGCGCCTCATAGATTTTTGTACATTAAATATGATCTCCTCATCATTTAGCCTCATCTTGAGCTCCCTAGTTTCACAATCAATCAATGCTCTCCTCGTGGCTAAGAATGGTCTTCCTAAGATTATAGGAATCTCCTCATCCACCTTACAGTCAAGAATCACAAAATCGGCGGGAAACACAAACTTCCCCACCTGGATAAGCACATCATCTAATATCCCGAATGGACGTTTTATCGTCCTGTCAGCAAGATGTAATAACATAGAAGTGGGTCTGGCTCTTCCGATGCCCAGCTTCTTATAAATCACCAAGGGCATAAGATTTATGCTAGCCCCAAAATCATACAATGCCTTAGCAAAGGCAAAGTTCCCTATAGTGCACGGAATAGTGAAACTACCTGGGTCAGATAGCTTCTTAGATATGGGTCTAGATACCACTGCGCTACAAGTTTGAGTAAGAGTCACGGTGGCCAAGTCTTGGAAATCAAATTTCCGCGACATCAAGTCTTTCATCATCTTAGCATACCCAGACATCTCTTTCAAAGCTTCAATTAAGGGAATATTTACCTGGATTTGCTTGAGCATTTCGAATAATCTCTTGTATTGCTCCTCTTTCTGGTGCTTGGCCAACCTTTGAGGAAATGGGGCTGGAGGCCTCTTTTTCCCAATCACTTGGGATTTTTCTTTCTCTACTACCTGTTCCACAACTGGTTGTTCTACTAGTTCAGCTACTTTCTTCGTTTCCTGCTGCACATCATTATTTTCAGCTACTGACTGGACTATAACTTTTGTCAACCCTGTGGGCTTATCCAGTTCAATGGGTATTGGAATGAGTGTCTCAGCCTGCAAATTGCCTCTATTATTTTCTGCTCACCATCAAGATCTCTACCGTTTCTCAGACAAACTGTCATCAGCTGCTTTGGGACTTGATCCTTTGGGTTTGTTTGAGTGTCTGCAGGTAATGTCCCTTGAGGACGATTGTTTAGTGTCATAGCAAGCTGGACCACCTTCACCTCTATATTATTAATAGTTTCATCATGTTCATCTATCCTATCATTGTCTTTGGCATGTGACCCAATTACCTATTACATCATAACTTCCAACCTTGCGAACCCATCGTCATGTCTACCCCCATGTTTTGGTGGAGGTGGAGGATACCCCTGCTGCTAATTGTTGAAGGCATGAGGTCTAGGATATGGAGCCATATTATTGGGTGGCCTCATACCTCCTGCATTATATTGTGGCTGAGAGGGCCTATACTGATGTGGAGCCTGCTGACCCCAATTCTGGTTTCCCTGTCGCTGCCCTCCATAATTTTCCACGTAGTTCATGTCTTCATGCTGGTGATGATGTTCCTGGTCTGAAGCCCATGGATTACTTATGGGTTGGCTAATGCAAGATGTGCATAAACCCCCATTGGTAGTATCTACAATATGAACCTGCTGTTTAACCCCAAATTCTTCCACCTTTTTCGTCAGGATGCTCATCCGTGTCAAAAGAGTAGCCATGTTCTCTTCCATAGTGTTGGAAGGATTCAGAGGTACAGAGTGTACCACTGGAGTAATAGGAGCATTCCTGGTTGTCCACCCGGAGTTCTGAGACATCTTGTCAAGCAAATTCTGGCCTTCTCTCCATGTCTTGCTCAGAAAAGCCCCACCTGCTAAGGCATCTAATATATTCTTCATGCTATTCGAGAGCCCCATGTAGAACCTTTGACCCAACATCTGTTCGGGAACCCCATGGTGAGGACACATAACTAGCATACCCTTAAATCTGCCCTAAGTCTCATGCAATGTCTCCATCGGTTTTTGCTTGAAGCTCACAATCTCATCAATTTGCTGAGCTGTTTTGTTAGGTGGATGAAACTTGTTGTGGAATTTCTTGAATAACTCATCCCGTGTTGCTATAGAGTTAATGGGAAGTGAGTTGAGCCATACCTGTGCAGCCACTGAGAATGGAAACAGCAATAGCCTGATTGCCTCCGGTGTCACATTTGGTTGCCTTTGCGTCTTGCATATAGAAAGAAACTTTTTCAGGTGCTGCTGTGGATCTTCAACATAAGTTCCAGAAAATAGTCCCTTGTTTTGCAACAAGTGTAGCATGTTGTTGGTAATCTGGAATGACTCAACTTTAATCGCTAGCACAATAATGGCAATTGCCAAATTATCAGCGATTGGTTGTGCCCAGTCAAATAATGCAACTTCATGCGCATCCTGCAACTCCTGTAGATTCAACCCAGCTTGCTGGTTTGGATCGTTTACGTCTCCCATGTCAATATCTAGTTTCAGTGGTTGTTGAGATTGTTGAAGTTGTCTAATTGCCCTGTTTCGTACCCGAAATGTTTGCTCTGGGTCTGAGTGTCCTTCAATTAGTTCTCCAGTCCTTGCAGATTTCCTAGGCATGCACATGAGCACCCAATTCAACAATCATCAAAATTTTCAATTTAGAGTGTGTAGAGAGAATCTGACTACACAAGAATCTTGCAGTTGTGTCAATGGCAATTGATAATTTCGTTAACTCGTCGGAAATGACGCTATAATTTGATCACGCCCAACTATACCTTAAAAAGGACAATACGGTCGTTGTCAATATAACTCGGTTTTATAAGTCCGGAGTCGAATTCCACAAAGAGTTAACCTATCAATTACAACCTTAAAAATCCAATAATACTCTTGAATCAGCTTCCCAAACTTTCAAATATCTTTGTGAGTGGTTTCTACTAACTACTTTTGCAATAAACTAAAGAATTGAAGAAAATAACTGAATGTGTTGTAAAGAATAATGAGAAACACTAAGGTATTGATTTTCTCTATTGATGGAATCTCTTCTGTTTATGCTCGTACAAATTGTCAATATTTCTCTATCAATCATGAACCCTATTTCTACCGTAATTCTCTCCAGAGCAATTACAATAATTTACTATTGCACTCTTCCGAGCTACCCTAGCTAGCTTTAATTATCACATTTCACTTTAGATTGCACCCAGGGTTTCGTTATTCCTAACCCCACCTTTACGCCCACAATTATAGATTCCTCCGATAATCTAGGTGTGGTGTTGTTCAACAATAACCTAAATATGCACTCTTTTCCAAGTTATGCACACTAGATAGGCACAACTAATTGAGGATCCTATCAATTAACTACAACAAGAACGAAGTTGAACAAATAGAAATTTAGCTAACAATTTGTATTCACATAACCTAGAAGTTCATCAATCAATAGGTTCCATCAAAACCTTAGATAAAGATTTAGATACTCATAATTAAGAAAGCAAAAGAGATAATTGATTTCATAATCAAGAATTCAAAGTAAAAGAAAGATAGATGTTGAGAGAGTTCTCTCTTACTAATTTGCTTGCAAAAGTAGTCAATAGTACAAAACTTGCTTCCTTTGGCTGAATCCTAACAATATATATAGGGTTTAGGTTTTATAATTTTTGTTTTTACACTTAAGCCCCTGAAGTTTCTGCCTTCCACCGCGGTTTGACCGCGTTCGCGGTGGAACCGCGGTCAAACAGTGCCGCTGAATCTTCTGGGCTGTTTAAGCACAATTCCTTGACTTGTTCCACACATGGCCTTTTTCACCTTCTTTTGGATCCAAAACTGCTCTTTTAGACTTCACCAAGTCTCGTGTACCTCTAACACACTAAAAACACTAATAAGAGCATTTTGTCATCATAAAAATTATCAAAATAACATTAAAGTGTGATTATTTAGGGCATAAATATAGTCAATTCACCTATTATCAGAGCTCTTCACAAGTACTAATAGGTTATTGATAAGTTTGGGAAATTTGACATTCTTATAGTTCATAAATAAAATTACATATGTTTGAAGGGTTGATATTCAGAATGTATATTCATTTATCTAGGATTTAATTTCTATTTTTAAAATGAATTAGTAAAAACGATTTTCTTATAAGCTTTTGGTTAATTACTTTAATGATTTCCTTAGCAAGTGAGGGTAGCAAAGTCATTATCGCCCAATAGAACAGTATAGAATAACCTGGAACATTCTAGCAGGGGTTTAAGTGCATTTTTATTAAAAATACCCCATACTTAACTGAAATAATTGAAAAATATTAGGGGTGGGAAATCTGAATAATTAATTCAAATTTCCCTCCCAATCTACTCTATAAATAGGTTGTTTCAGGCCTAATTTAGGGGGTTGGAAATTTTGAGAAGAGGTTCGAAAATTAAAAAGGAGAATTTTAGAGTTTGAAATTTCAGAGTACTGAAATCTCTGAAATCTATACACTGAAATGCTATTGGCTTTCGATTAGTTGTTAACTCGAGTGTTCTTCTAGGAATCTCTGTTAGGTCGTCTTCATTGGTCTTATTCGACTTTGCTGAGTTTTCAATCTGCTTGAGTTGATTTACTGGGTTATATTCCGGAATTTGGTTTGCTGTGTTGATTCATCTCTGTTGCTGTTGCTGTATCGTTATTGCTGTTGCTGATTTTCCTTCTTCTCTAACTCTAGACTCATCAATTTGTTACTTGAACCAGGTACACTACTATGACTTGGAGTTCTAAATGAGCTGCTGATTGGAGAAATAAAATGATAGTCATGTTTTAGCTAAATCAATCGTCTATTTATTATTTCATTATGTAGTATAAAGGTACTTAGATCCTTGTAATTCATTTAGGACTTGATTGTAATAATTAGTGGACTGGACGTATGCTTTTAATTCGGTAGTAGCAGTAGTGATATAAATAATAGGATAAATAAGCTAGGTAGAGAAGATCACTTAAATCTAAGACTAAAACTGGTACAAACATAGTTAAAACGCTTGGATTTGAAACTATCAAATTAGATGTGAGGTATTAATACTCGGATATTCTATTAATTCAGTTCCGAATCTAGATCAGTTAATTGTAAAAGTATAAGTAGTTTCATATTTTCAAATTATGTTACTGTTTGTAAATACTTAAGTTGATTTAGCTATAAATTTGTTTTGAGATTCTGCAATTTGATAATAGTAATTCGAGCATGTTTAGTTAAAACTATAATACTATTTTCTCCAGTTAAGTGAAAGAGATAGAAATAATTCTATAATTAGTGTCATAATAACGATTTGAATATTAGATTCTGCCAGTTGAATAACAACATTGATATAAAATTACTATGTTAGAATTCTAAATTAATTGTTAAATATTGAAATCAATAGTGACTAAATGTAAATTGACATTTTGTAGAAACTGTTAATTATTACCTTCGTAAGTGCTGATTAAATGATAGTCAGTTCTTGCCTTGCCTTAAATGTGACGGATTTTGGCCCGAGTATGAAATCAGGCCCTGATCAAAATGAAATGGCATTAGTGCCTTCGAACAAGAGCAAAAATATTCGCTGGGCTTCAGTGGCCCAGTACCTCTCTGCAGATCGTTAAACCGGTTTATGGTCCATGCCCAGTAATAAAATATGGCCTGGACGCTGATACATAATAATATGAAATTAATTTGAAAACAATTATATTAGGATGAAAACAGAAATAGAGAATGTAGTATACTTTAGGATGAACCTTAATAAAAACGGAGATGAGCCTCGCCAAATCACAAATGCATAGTTGCGGGGCCCTCCATAATTTCCTATTAAAAGTGTTAGATAACGGAAAGACCGTTTAGTGAATTTTACGGTCTATCCAAATGTTAACAAGATGTAGATACTTTAGGCACGATTTATAATAAATATACATTCCTAATACAAGTGCACATTTATGTGACCCAAATCCAAATCTTGACGAAGTTGAAATGTACTAAAGTCACAGGCGTACTGGTGCAGTGTGTCTCGAAATACATTTTTGCGACGTTGCAATTGTTCTAAATACGATAAAGTGGAACACTAATAAGACATAAAAGCGAAACATATGTAGGAATCAGATAAAAACAAAAACAACAGTTGAGCGACCGTGCTAGAACCACGGAATCCGGGAGTGTCTAACACCTTCTCCCGGGTTAACAGAATTCCTTATCTGGATTTCTGATTCGCGGACTATGACAGAGTCATAATTTCCTCAATTTGGGATTCAATTAGTGACTTGAGACACCATTAATCTCTCAGGTGGCAACTCTGAATCTTAATAAATAAATCCCATTCCGACTGTCCTTTAAGTGGAAAAATTTCTTCCCTTTTTGGTTATTATATCCGTTTCTCGGGGGGTGTAGTAAAACCAAAATGGGGTATTTGTGTAAAAGCATGAGAAAAAGGAGGTGTGACAAGTGTCCTTTCATGCACTCAATGTTTTCAGTTATTTATGCATGTTCAACCTTTGTGACCTCTCATGTTTTTCTATTTTTGCAGCCAGGTGTCCACGCCCCAATTCATGCCAGATATTAGGGTGTGGTTGTGGAGACTGATCCCACTCGCGGAAGAGTTCAGGAGGTGGGCGGCGTTTACCATGATGTACGGTCTTCCAGGTATTGCATTAGCTTTTGGTTTGGCAATTTTACTCTTTGGTGTTATGCTTTTTGACATACCCTTCCTTGGTTAATATTTTGGTAGCCCGGAGTGTCCCACGAAGGAGGAGAAGATGTCACGCTGCAGCTTCCTCATTGGTGGACTCCAACTATGAGCACGTAGTTCAGGAGCATATAAATGGGGACATTCCTGAGGTTACTCGACCTGAGGGTGAGCGTGCGACTGTGGAGATACCTAGCGAGGATGTTTCTGATGTCGTTCGTTCTGAGGCCGAGGATACAATTCGGGAGCTATCTACCGAGGACGCTTCTGAGACTACTAGGCCTGTAGTCGAGCTGCTAGTTCAACCTACAAATGAAGAGACCCCTTCGCCCACATCTCATCCTGCCGAAGAGGAGTCTTCAGAAGGCGACGAGCCGCTGGAGTGGAAAAAGGCGTTGATTGCTTTTTGGCAAAGGTATAGCCGTGGAGCGCAGGAGGGCGGTTATCCGCCGTCCTAAGTCGAGGATGATCTTTATGGGCAATGCTATTCGCCCTAAGAGGGTGGCCCTTCTGAGGGAAGTCGTAGTCGATACTGCTTCCCCACAAGTCGAAAGAGGAGATATACCATCATCGAGGCGGCTACTGGCGGGGAAAGAACGGATTCCGAGCAAGCTCCCACATCAACAGATGTACCGCGAGGGGATTATGCTCGAGTTGACATGGAGGTGATGGGGCCTAACCATCGGATTGTGATCCCAATAGGGTATAACCTGTTACTGTATAGTGCACAGGCCGCGGTAGACATGACATTGCTATGCGCGGCTGCTGAGACTAAGACCTTGAAAGATGTCAGCGACAGGGACTTATCCTGCCGAGTCGCCGGCGCAGCTTTGCAGGTAAGCTTTGTCGTTATTTCTTATTATTTTACTGTACGCCTTTAGGCTTGCTCTGACTTGTGTTTTGTTCCTCTTCTCTTTTTTTTAGACCCTCATTTTGGAAGTAGAGAGGGGTCGGCGTGAGCAGAGAAGGAATGCCATCCTTAGGAGGGCGATGAGGAAATACAGGGAGGTCCGAAACAAGCACAAAACGCTGGCGGACCTCTATGCCTAGCACCTACAGTTTCGTGTGTTTCGCGAGTGTTTAGAGCAGGCAGAGAATTAACTGCGAAAGCGTACGGCTCAGTTCGAGCGGGTCGATGCAGACTTAATGGCAGTCGTGGCTCGAAATACTGAGTTGGAGAATCTTCTTCGACTGAAGGAGGAGGAGTTGGAGATCGGTCGTGGGGCGATGGTGGAGGCTGCTAAATTGCGTGCCAAAGTTGACGCCTTAACCGCCGAGCTCAGGGCCAAAGCAACTGAAGATGATGCTCTTAGCAGGTGACAGCGGCCGATCCTGCCAATGATGTATCACGTAAAGTGCATGATATGTGGGTGTACAATCAGGCTATGCAGACAATTTTTGAAGAGCTGCGGGCCGTCGGCAGGGCTACTGAGCCGAAAGTTGAAGATTAGCGCCGTCTGGTTAGGGTCGCCCGAGAAACTTGCGGGTATAACCCTGAGTCCCCAGGCCCGACGGGATATACTTTTACGAACGTGAATCAATTGGGCACTGGGTCCTGGATTTCTTTGTTGTTATGAGCCAAGGGTGGCGATGAGCGTGGCGACAGAATAGCTGGTGCACCTGGTGAAGACCGGGGTGGTGGCGATGAGCAGGGTGGTAGTAAGCGGTATTTTTGTTTTGATTTTGTAGTCGGAGAGACGTGATTCTAGTAAATTATTTGTACATGTAATTTTTGGAGTAAATGGAAATCATACATATATATTTTTGCATTCATGCCTTCTTTCCATACTTTTTATCTTGCGTACTCATTGCGTGGTGTCGATTTTTGTCGAGTTAATTTGTCGTAGTTGGGCTGAGTTGACTCTAGACTTAGCCGCTTGTTTGCTTTAGGGCATCTTTTGTCTTTCCCTTGGTTCTGATCATGTCGGGTTGGTCGAATTGAGTCAGTTGCTCTGGTATTGGCCTTAGCTTTTTGTGCATTTATAGGTGGTCGTAGCCTCTTTCTATACCGTGGGCGACCTTAACCTTTTATGCATTTATGGATGGTCCTATCCTCTTTGTAAGCTGTGGGCGGCCTTAGCCTTTTATGTGTTTATAGATGTTCGTAGCCTCTTTGTACATTGTGGGCGGCCTTAGCCTTTTATGCGTTTATGGATGGTCGTAGCCTTTTTGTACATTGTGAGCGGCCTTAGCCTTTTATGTGTTTATAGATGGCCGTAGCCTCTTTGTACGCTTGGGGCGGCCTTAGCCTTTTATGTGTTTATAGATGGCCGTAGCCTCTTTGCATACTGTGGGCGGCCTTAGCCTTTTATGCGTTTATGGATGGTCGTGGCCTCTTTGTTCGCTGTGGGTGGACTTAGTCTTTTATGTTTTTATAGATGGCCATAGCCTCTTTGTACGATGTAGGCGGCCTTAGCCTTTTATGCGTTTATAGATGGCCGTAGCCTCTTTGCATACCGTGGGTGGCCTTAGCCTTTTATGCATTTATAGATGGTCGTAGCCTCTTTGTACACTGTGGGTGGCCTTTGCCTTTTATACATTAGAGATGGCCGTAGCCTTTCATACATTGGAGATGGTCGTAGCCTTTCGTACATTGGAGATGGCCTTAGCCTTTCATACATTGGAGATAGTCGTAGCCTTTCATATATTGGAGATGGCCGTAGCCTCATACATTGGAGATGACCATAGCCTTAGTCCCTATGATATGCCTTTTGTGCTAATTGACAGAATGATTGGCATGTCAGATTAGCCTCGTAAGCACTTCCGAGCATCTGCTTTGTCGCCTCGTTAAAAACCTCTCCAAGAAAACTGAGACAAAACTCGGATGAGGGAAAAAGAGTATGACTAGGGGGATACTCTTTTAGAAATGGAAATACTTTAGGTGAGAGATTGTCCAGTTATTTTGGAGCATTTTCCCTTCCGTGGTCTCTAGTCGAAATGAGCCTTTATCTACTGTTGCGGTGATTTTGTAGGGTCCGTCCCAATTGGTTCCCAATTTTCCTTCGATGGGGTCTTTGGATTCTAGTTTCTTGGCTTTTAGTACGTAGTCGCCTACTTTGAGCGGTCAAATTTTTGCTTTCTTGTTATAGTATCTTTCGATTTGCTGTTTCTCGGCTACCAGCCTAATATGGGCCATTTCTTTTCTTTCTTTGGGTTCATCGAGGTTTTGGAGTCGATTTGTATCATTCTCTACTCTACTTGTGTGTGAGTACCTTAAACTTGGCTCGGCTACTTCGACTGGTATGATGGCGTCAGTCCCGTAGAGCAGCGAGTAAGGCGTTTCTCCCGTGGATGACTTGGGGGTGGTTCTATGTGCCCTTAGTACCTCTGGTAGTAGCTCGGGCCATGCCTTTTGGCGTCATCGAGCTTCTTTTTTAATATATTCAATATGGTTTTATTGGACGACTCTACCTGGCCGTTGGCGGCAGGATAATATGGTGTTAAGAGTATTCTTTTGATATTCCATTTGTCAAAGAAATCGGTCATTTTATGTCCGATGAACTGTTGCCCATTGGCGCAGGTGATTTCTCTGGGGATGCTGAAACGGCATATATTGTTCTTCCAGAAGAAGACGATGACCTCTTGCTCGCGAATTTGGGTGTAGGCACCTGCCTCTACCTAGTTGGAGAAATAGTCAGTTAAAACTAGTAAAAAGCGTACCTTTCCTCATCCGGCAGGTAGCGGTCCGGTTATATCCATCCCCTATTTGATGAAGGGCCATGGCGCAGTGTCCGAATGTAGAGGTTCTCCTAGTTGGTGTATCAAGGGGCAAACGTTTGACACTTTTCACATCCGCGGACGTACTTCGCGACATCTTTTTTTTCATAGTAGGCAGGTAATACCCAGCTCGTACTAGGCAACGCACGAGTGCTCGATTGCCCGTGTGGGCGCCACAATGGGCTTCGTGAACTACCTCCAGTACCGGTATTGTCTGATTGGGTCCAAGGCATTTGGCTAGGGGTCCTCTAAAGGTCCTCTTGTAGAGGTTGTTGTTTATTATCCAGTATCTTGCTACCTGCATGCGGAGCTTTTATGCCTCCTTCTTGTCGGGCGGTAGGGTTTCGTCCTGTAAATATGATAGAAATTGGTTGCACCAATCCCAAGTTAAATGCAGGGAGAGTACCTCTGTGTGATCGATTATCGAGCGAAGGAAAGTGGCGATGCTCTCTTTACTTAGGCTTTTGTTGGCCGTAGCCAGCTTAGCCAGGCCGTCTGCTTCGGCGTTGTGCGCTCTAGGAACTTATTTGAATCAGCATTCTTCGAGCTGCATCATTAACCTGTGGATTTCCACTTGATACTTCTGCAACCTTTGTTCCTTGATATGGTAAGTCCCGGTGACTTGATTTATCATGAGTTGAGAGTCACAGTGCAAAACGAGCCAGCGGGCTTCGTATCTTATGGCTAATTTTATACTTGCAATAACGGCTTCGTATTCTGCTTCATTGTTATTCATCTCGGGGCATCGTATGGACTGGCGAATGATTTCGCCCGTGAGGACTTTGAGGATGAGTCCCAGTCCCAATCCCGAGGCATTTGCGGCCCCATCTATATAGAGTGTCCAGAGGTCGGTATTTTAGGTGGAATGCATGGCCTCCTTTTCTGCCTCCGGCAATATTTTGGCGCTGAAATCAGCCACGAAGTCGGCGAGGACTTGCGACTTGATGGCGATTTTAGGGATATATGTGATATCATGCTCGCTAAGCTTTATGGCCCATCTGGCGATCCGGCCCGATAGCTCGAGCTTGTGCAATATGCTCCTAAAGGGGATCGTGGTCACTACTTTAATGGGGTAGCATTAGAAATAGGGTCTCAGCTTCCTTGAAGTCTTGACCAGTGCCAGGGCCAATTTTTTGAGGTATGGATACAGCGTCTCAGCGTCCACTAGAGTTTTGCTAATGTAATAGATAGGTGATTGCGTACCTTTTACTTCGTGAACCAACACTGTGCTAACGGCGACTTTCGATACGGCCAAATATGTCAGTAAGGGTTTGCCCGATTCTGCCTTCGACAGTAGTGGTGGTGATGACAGATACGCTTTCAGCTCTTGCAAGGCTTTGACACATTCTTCGTTCCAGTGGAATCCATTTTCTTTTCTTAGGACGTTGAAGAACTTGTGACATTTGTCCAAGGATCGAGAGATGAATCGGGAGAGGGCAACTATCCGACCTGTGAATTTCTGGACCTGTTTTTTGTTGTTTTGCACTTCAGGTATAGAAGCGATCGCTTTGATTTGGTCAGGGTTGACTTCGATACCTCTTTGGGATACGAGAAATCCTAAAACCTTTCCTGACGCCATGCTAGAGGCACATTTTTTCGGGATTCAGTTTCATCCTTTACCTTTTTAGTATCTCGAAGGCCTCTTACAAGTGGTTGATGTAATCTTCCTTTTTAGCGGACTTCACTAGCATGTCGTCGATGTAAACCTCCATAGTTTTGCCGAGCTGTTCTTTGAACATGTTGGTGACTAGTCTTTGATTCGTGGCCCCGGGGTTTTGAGCCCAAAGGGCATCACTTTGTAATAATAGGTCCCCTAATGTGTGATGAACGTGGTTTTCTCTTGGTCTTCTTCAGCCATTAGGATTTGATTATAACCATAATAAGCGCCCAAAAAACTTAGCAGTTCATGTCCGGCTGCGGCATCGATTAGCTGGTTGATGTGTGGGAGGGGAAAGGAGTCCTTGAGGCATGCTTTGTTCAGGTCGGTGAAGTCCACGCATATTCTCCACTTCCCGTTCTTCTTTTTAACTATTACTACGTTGGCGACCCACTGCGGGTATTTTGACTCTTTGATGGAGCCGTTGGCGAGCAATTTGTCATTTTTTCACGGACTGCCTTGTTAATTGCCACGTTGAATTTTCTTATGATTTGTCGCATCGTCGGATGCAGTAGGTCGACGTTTAGTTTATGGGTAGCGATATCCGGCGAGATCCCTGGCATGTCTGCATGGGAAAAAGCGAATAGGTCTACATGATTAGTTAAAAATTCACGATACTTACTTGGGTCAGTGAGCCCGTGGTCGATGTAGGCCTTCTTTTTGGGGTTGTGGCTATCGAGCTAAATCGGATTGAGGTCCTCAATCGTCGCTTGGTAGGCCCCCACATTGTCTGGGTCTCTGATGGTATCATTCGTCGGGTCAATTTTGGTCCCCGACATGGCTAATTGCTATGCTTCTGCGCTTGCTCCTCTTAGCTGTCGGGTGTGGGCGCAATCCTGTGTTATCTTGTAACACTCTTGTGCTGTGCGCGGCTCCCCTTTGATGCTGAATATTCCCCATGGGGTAGGGAACTTGACCACCTGGTACAAACTTGAGGGGACTGCTCGCATGGCATGTATCCATGGGCGCCCAATGATAACAGTGTATGTCGTTTCTTGGTCCATCACGTGAAAGGTTATTTTCAATGCGATCCCCCTCCCCTGCAAGGACGGGCAAAATCACTTCTCCTGATGTACGTTCTACTGCATTGTTAAAACCGGTTAATGTTATACAACGGGGAATTATCCTATCCTCGAGTCCCATCTGTGAAGGGACTCTTGGATAGATGATGCAAGCGCTGCTTCCGTCATCGATCATGACTCTCCTGACGTCTGTATCAACAATACGTAAAGTAATCACTAAAGCATCATAATTGGGAAAACACAAACAGTCGGCATCAGACTTATCGAAAGTGATACTCCCTTCGAAGTCATCATACCGTTCATGGGAGATAGTTCGTTTCAGCTTGTGCGTGTTGGCGAATTTGACATGGTTGATAGCAACTTCTGTGCCGTCTCCGACGATCATGTTTACTGTCCGTGTCGGGGAAGGTGGCTTTGTTGGCCCGCGAGATTATTCTCGTCCGCGCGCGAAATTGGCTTTTCTTTTGTCTCTAAGCAGATCCTTTAGATATCCCTGGTTTAGCATTCTGACGACTTCCCGTTGCAGGCCTATGCAATATTTGGTCCTGTGTCCTCGCTCTTGGTGGAATTCGCACAGAACATTTGATTTCCTCGTGGCCGGGTCTGACTTCATTTTCTGAGGCCATTGTACCTTGGTGCCAAGCTTTTCCAGTGCGTACACTATTTCTGAAGGAGAGACACAAAAATCATGTAATGAAAGAAAATGGGGCATACCTTTTTCGCTCCTAAGTGGGGTGAGATGTCCTTTTAGTGCATCTGTATGTCGAGGAGGCAGATGGGGAGACCTCATGTATGGCTGATGTCGTTCCTTATTGGGGCGAGGGGGATGTTCTCGGTGTCCTTCATGACGTCGATCTTTCCTTATGTCTGATTGTATAGTTATTAACCGTCGGGTCGACCCGTTGAGATCGTCTTCATTCGCTCGTACCTCAGTGTAGTAGGCGTTGTGGATCTCGTCCCAAGTTGTGGGAGGATATTTCGTGAACCGATTCAGTAGCTTCTTTGTTGCTCTGGAGCCGTCCCTGCTGAGTCCATCCTAGAAGGTAGCGACCGCCATGCCTTCCGACACGTTTGGCAGGCTCATCCTCACCTTGTTGAATATAGCGAGGAAGTCCCTAAGGCCCTCGCCCGTGGTTTGCCTGACGGTGAAGATGTCGTTCACTCTTGCCTCCGCCTTCTTTGCACCAGCATGTGCGGTGACGAACTTGTCTGCCATCTCTTGGAATGTTGAAATTTCTTTGACAGGCAGTTGGGAGTACCATGTTAGGGCTCCTCCGTCAGCATCTCGCCGAACTTCTTCAATAACACAGATGGTACCAGCTCTTTTGATAGGTCGTTACCTTTCATGGCGGTAACGTAATGGATGAGGTGATCCTCGGGATCGGTGGTCCTATCATACACCCTTAAGTAAGGGGGCATCTTGAAAGTCTTTGGGAGGAGTAGGGGTGGCTTCCTCGGAGTATGGTTGTTCCACGAATCTTACCAATTCGCGTTTAGGTAGAAGTTTAGGTGTTCCGGGGATCTTGTCGACCCTATCCTGATGCTCTTTTATTTGGTCGTGGAGAGCCTTGTTTTCGCTCTCCATTTCTTCCATTTTTCTCAGAATGGACGCCAGCGTGCCGTCATGGGTTTGTGTTTTCGATGGGTTGGTTGGTTGTTCGCGCTTCTTCTTGCTCGTCTGCTGTAGTAGAGGTATCATTGTTGGTATTGCTTTAGTGTGACCCTGTGGTGATTATTCCACTAAGCCGCTCAGGGTACTCGTCAACCATTCTTCCAGTAATTTTCTAACTGCCGAGGGTGCTTCTTTTGCAGCGGATGCGGAAGCTTCTTTGTCCTGCAAGGTCGCAAGATTCCTGGATGGGGAAGGTGAATCTTCTATCTGTAGTGCAGTATCGGGGGTGATGTTGGTGATAGCGTCATTGCCGACCTCGTTCAGAGAGCTCAGGAGGTTGGTTGTGACCCCCATTATAGCTTTGGATCTGGTGTTGTTTTCGGCCATTTCTGGATTTTTGTGGGATATGGATGATGTGGTTATCTGATCTTTGGGTGTATACTATAGGTTTGATTCTTGAAATTTCCACTGACGACACCAAATTGTTTGACTCAAAAGTTACTGATTACTTTATGAGTTATGAACAATCAAAAAATGTGAGAAAAGGATAAATCGTAATCAAATATAATAAACCCCGGAGAATGATATATATCGTTTATATTATGAATCTTAGCAGAAATGACGAAGTTATGAATGTTATCGATGATTATCACTGAGAGGATAAAAAGGGAGAGAATAATAAAGAAAGAATAATCAGAAGTTTATATAGAGGAAATGTTTTCTCGCTAAAGGTACAATTCGTCCAGGGGCAGCTGACGTCCTTAAAATGTAAAGAGGGGAGGGGGAGGGGCGCCTTCATATGCAAGTTGGTGTCACGCCTTTGTTGTTAAGGACGTGGGCGAGGGTTGTACCCTCGATATCGCGTAGTATTGGGGGAGATGTACTCGGCCCTTATCAGTTACATCCAATTCAAATCTATACAAAATCAAAATTACTTACTGTTTACTGTGGTCGAAACTTTCGACTCGCACAATTTTATTTGCCAAACGACAAGAAAACTGTCGGAAATCTTTTATTTCAATTTGTATATGAGTATTTCTTTTAACGAATTTTATGTGTAAAGGAATACAAAGTATATAGGGAACTGGCTGGGGGAAGTGACAAATCTATGAAATATAATCGAAATAAAGCAAATGATCGATGAAGAGTTGGATTATACCAAGCAATTTCGTTATTTGAAAGTCGTTATTTTTCGTCTATCAAAATAGTTGGAAAAGTAGCTATTCGATTACTTTCCGACTAATTTAGAGTAGTTAAAAAATGTATATTATATATTTAATTAAATTTGTTATTTAAAATTTTCGATTGTTGTCATCAGAAACTGTGAGGTCCATGTGGTCAAAAGTGATTTGACTTTAACTTCATGTGTTACACTCCGACTACAATAGTCAAAAAATTATATGCTCGAAATCTTTTGCAAAATTTTTCGACAATAGTAGTCGAAAACATAGTCGGCAAAATTCTAAAAAAAATATAAATATAATTTTTCCGATTACTATAGTTGAAGATTTACGACTGATATTTTATAATCGGAAATGATAATCGTAAAAAAGCTTTTTTCCATTAGTGTGCATACTTCATCCCATTTCGCCAATACTCTTTTGTCTTAGAAATATCAATGAATCTCTTAACTACCTCATGTTTGCTTTTGATCATTGAAAAAGAAATGAAAATTTGAGGGCATGTTTCTATAGCTTTCCTTTGTTACACCCTTACTTCAAAAAATATATTCTAGCAGCAAGAAGCATACCTAAAAAAGGCGGTCCATTGCACGAAATTTCAAGCATTAACGTATGATTTAGAAAAGCGTCACATTCTATTATATTTTGATACAATTATAAGTGGTTGATTACACGATTTAAACTTGTATGGGGTCGAATCGGATATAATGTGAGTCTAGTACGTATCCCTATACGGCCGTAGACGTCGAATGGTATCTTCCTTCACGTCCATACGATAAAAGGGAGTACGCCTCCGACTATAGAGGCGTATCGACAAACTCGCCCGTATAGGCGCCCCGACTCCTCCGCCTAATTCTATTACTATAGTAACGGTAGTTCTGAAATAATGTAATGTGTTGGTGGGGGGAGGGGGCTTCCTTCTATATAAGGAATGGTCTTCCTCATTTGTAAGGCAAGTGTTATTATTCAATAATAATACAATCTCTCTCTATCTATCATTCTCTCTATCTATCATTCTCTCTCTATTGTTGGCTAGGTTTAACACTTCACTAAGTTCTCTTGCGATTTCATAAGAACAATCTACATACGAAACATAGATCTGTCTTTGAATATATTACCGTTGATTTCGATTTACCCTCTCATATAACCTTCGATTGTCCCTAACTCAAAAGCAACTGATAATTTTTGAGCCAAATAATTTGGCGCCGTCTGTGGGGATTTCGAGAATTAAACTTGTAGTATACAACCAAAAGATCCGATCATCAGAAAAAACCCAGAAATGGCCGGAAACAACGCCCGATCCAAAGCTATAACGGAAGTTACCACCAACCTCTTGAGTTCCCTGAACGAGGCCGGTGGTAGCACTGTCGTCAACACCACCCCTGATATCACACCCGAGGCGGAAGTCTCACCTTCCCCCTTCGGGAATCTTGCAACCTTGCAGGAGAAAGACACCCCCACTTCATGAGAAGCACCCCCAGCGGTCAGGAAATTACTAGAGGGATGGCTAACCAACACACTGAGCGGCTTAGTGGAAAAACCACCACGGGGTTATGAAAATGCAGCACCAACACAAGCAACACCGCCGCTGCAGACGAGCAGGAAGAAACATGAACCAACAGCCAACCCTTTGAAACGCAAACGCACGATGACACGTTGGCCTCCATTCTGAGAAAGATGGAAGAAATGGAAAGCAAAAATCAGGCCCTCCGTGACCAAATGAAGGAACACCGGGATAGAGTTGACAAGATCCCCGGAGCACCTAAACTGCTACCCAAACAGGGTGTAGGAAGGTTTGTAGAGAAACCCTACTCCGATGAAGCCGCCCCCCATACCATTCAGAAGACTTTCAAGATGCCCCCTACCTGAGGGTATTCGACGAAACCGCCGATCCCGAGGATCATCTCATCCACTATGTCACCGCTGTGAAAGGTAACGATTTGTCTAAGGAACAGGTACAGTCTATGCTACTGAAGAAGTTCGGCAAAACATTGAACAGAGGAGCCCTGACCTGGTATTCCCAACTACCCGCCAAAGTAATATCAACCTTCGAAGAGATGGCGGATAAGTTCGTCACAGCGCATGCCGGCGCTAAGAAGGGAGAAGCAAGGGTAAACGACATCTTCGCCGTCAGACAAACCACGGGCGAAGGTCTTAGGGACTTCCTCGCCAGGTTCAACAGGGTAAGAATGAGCCTACCGAATGTGTCGGAGGGCATGGCGGTAGCAGCTTTCCAGAACGGACTCAGAAGGGACGGCTCTAGAGCAACCAAAAAACTGCTAAGCCGGCTCATGAAGTATCCCCCTACAACTTGGGACGAGATCCACAATGCCTACTGTACTGAGTTACGAGCAGACGAAGACGACCTCAACGGACCGACCCGGCGGCTGACAGCCATACATCCAGTCACGAGGAGAGATCAACGACAGGAGGGACGACGGGAACTCCCCCGCGCCGTAGTAAAGAACGACACCAGCCTTACATGAGGTCTCCCCTTCTGCAGCCTCGCCATGTAGACGCACTACAACACCATCTCGCCCCACTCAGAAACGAATGAGGTACGCCCCCTTTTATTTTCATCACATAACTTATTTGTTTCTCCTTTAGAGATTCTGTACGCACTAGAGAAGCTCGGCAACAAGGTGCAATTGCCTCAAAAAATGAAATCGGACCCTGCCACAAGAAAATCAAACGTTCTATGTGAATTTCACCAAGAACGGGGGCACAGGACCGAAGACTACATTGGCCTACGACAAGAACTCATCAGGATGCTAAACCAAGGGTATTTGAAGGAGCTGCTCAGTGACAAGGGGAAAACAAATTTTGCACGCGGACGAGAACATTCCCGCGGACCCCCAAAACCACCATCTCCGATGCGCACAATGAACATGATCGTCGGAGAAGGGGATGATGTCGCCATCAATCACGTCAAATTCGCCAACACACACAGACTGAAGAGGACCATCTCCCATGAACGGTACGATGACCTCGAAGGTAGTATCACCTTCGATAAGTCTGACGCTGACGGTTTGTGTTTCCCTCATTATGATACTTTAGTTATTACTTTACGTATCGTTGATACGGACGTCAAGAGAGTCATGATCGATGACGAAGCGGCGCCTGCATCATCCATCCGAGAGTCCTCTAACAGATAGGACTCGAGGACAGGATAACCCCCTTCTGCATAACTCCAATTGGTTTTAACAATGCAGTAGAGCGCAAAACAGGAGAAGTGACTCTACCGTCCTCGTGAGGGGAATCACCCTGGAAACCACCTTCCATGTGATGAATCAAGAAACATCATACAATGTCATCATTGAGCACCCATGGATACATGCCATGCGAGCGGTCCCCTCGAGCTTATATCAAGTGGTCAAGTTCCCTACTCCATAGGGAATATTCAGCATCAAGGGAGAACCGCGCATAGCGCAAGAGTGCTATAAAATAACACAAGACTGCGCCCACACCCGCCAACTAAGCGGGGCGAGCGTAGAAGCATAGCAATCAGCCATGTCAGGGACCAAAGTGGACCCGACGGCTGACGCCATCAGAGACCCAGACATTGTGGAAGCTTTTAAAGCTACGGTCGAGGATCTTGACCCGGTTCAGCTGGATCGTAACCTATCCCGAAAGGAAGGCGTACATCGGCCACGGGCTCGCCGACTCGGGTAAGTATCATGAATTTTTGACTAACCATGCAGACACATTTGCTTTTTCCCATGCAGACATGCCAGGTATCGCGCCAGATATCGCCACCCATAGGCTCAACGTGGACCCAGTACACCCACCGGTAAGGCAAATCAGGAGAAAGTTCAACGTCGCAATCAACAAGGCGGTCCGCAAAGAAGTGGATAAACTGCTAGCCAACGGCTCTGTCAGGGAGTCAAAATATCCACAATGGGTCGCCAATGTGGTGATGGTAAAAAGAAGAACGAAAAATGGAGGATGTGCGTGGACTTCACCGACCTGAACAAGGCATGTCCAAATGACTCCTTCCCCCTCCCTCACATCGATCAACTAATCGACGCCACTGCCGGACATGAACTACTAAGTTTCTTGGACGTATATTCCAGCTATAACCAAATCCTGATAGCCGAGGAAGATCAAGAGAAAACCACATTCATCACACACCAGGGTACCTACTGTTACAGAGTGATGCCCTTCGGGCTCAAGAACGCAGTGGGCTACTTACCAAAGACCGGCCACTAAGATGTTCAAAGAGCAACTTGGGAAAACCATGGAGGTTTACATCGACGACATGCTTGTGAAGTCCGCAAGGAAGGAAGACCACATCGACCACCTACGAGAGGCCTTCGAGATACTGAAAAATGTGGGATGAAGCTGAATCCCGAGAAATGCGCCTTTGGCATGGCATCATGAAAGTTTCTGGGGTTTCTTGTATCCCAAAGAGGGATCGAAGTCAACCTAGATCAGATCAAGTCAATCGCCTCAATACCCGAAACACTCAATGTGAGCACGTAATTTTTACCCCACGCGAGCTACTCCCAAATGAAATCAAAACAAAATGGCTTGTTTTATTGTGTGCATTTTTGTGTATTTTTGTGAATTTTTGCATTCGAGGGCTCATACTTATTTGTCTAAGTAAATAATTAATCACAAAAAGAAAAAATATATATGTGCATTTGTGTTCTTTGTCAATTGGCTGATTTTACATTGAATTAATGAAGCATATTTTTACTACTCAATTTTGTTTTCAAAATGGCTTTTATTTAAAGTGACTATTGGTGAAGCAAGAGGCTAAAAAATGCAAGCTCTCCAGGCCCAAATGATGTGTTTCGCCCGGTCCGTTCAATGAGTCTCTAAGACTCATGAAACGACGCAGCAGGGCATTGAAGCTACGTCGTTCTAGCACTGGAAGATCTCGACCGTAGAGCCATCTCTAATCCAACGGTGGAGATCGCTTCGCCCTCACCCGTTCCAGGTAACCCGATCCAGGTCCGGACCCAACCCAGTCCCTCACAGACACACAAACGACATCGTTTGGATAAGTGAGAAGATCCAGGCCGTTGATCTCATTTGATCAAACGGCCAGGATTAAATCCCAGCCCCACTATATATACCAAAAGACCTACCCAGCCCCCCTAAGCCAGACCCCCCCTCACCTTCATCGTCTCTCTTAGAGACGAATTAAGCTTCCGCCGTCCACCACCGTGCTCCGCCTGCCGGAAATCGCCTCACGGCGGTTCCGGTAGGCCAAACCACCCCAAATTTACACCAGCCCTTCTCCTCACCTCCCTCTCCTCGAATCCGGCCTTCGTTGGTCTCGAATCTGTCTCAAACGCGTCGAATATTGGATCGAAGGTCGCCGGGATTTGAAATTCTATCCCAAACCACCCCAAACTCACCCCAAGCCCTCCCATGACCTCCCTCATACCCCTACTAGCCCTGGCTCGGCTCGAATCTTGCCAGAACTGGTCGAGCCCCAAAAACGGCCACATAAACCCTAAAAATCCAAAATGGGGTCTTCGTCCGAAATTGATAGGAGGTTGAGGTCTAATGGACCTTAATCTAGGTGTTCTCGACCGAGAACACCCCGATTAAGGCCCATTTGGCTTCAACGATTCAAGTCTGAGGTCAAGCCTGGGCCTTTGTTGATTTCAGAGGTGTTCCTCCTCTTTCTTTGCTCTGCATTGATTTCTCTGTGTGTTGTTTGGTTCATGTTTGTTTATAAATTTTCTAGCATTCTTTCTCTCTATCCCCGGACCCTTTATTTGGTCAATTTCTTTTCTTACTCATTTTTAATCAATTGTTAGTTGTTGTGACCATCTTATGTGTTAAATTCGATTAGCGTCGTTAATTAAAATCTGATATCCCCTGAGTCTGCCCATAAACCACGAATCACGAATTCGTAGGTCGATCGTTTGTTATCGATTATATGTGTTGTAATCGACTAATCGAATGTTGACGATTAGCTTCGTAGGTCTGTTTATTAGCTTTTATGGCAGAAATTGATTACATATGGAACCACTGTTGGATTGTGTTTATTTGTGATTAGGGATTGTTTGGATATAGCTGTAAGATAACTAATCAGAAGTGGCATACTTTAGGATTAAAATGCCCTGCACAGCCTAGTGGAACCTGCTGTTACAGCAGGGCACTCAACCCGGCTTGCACTTAACATTTAAATTAATTAAAGCCCACACTTAAACAAGACTTAGTGGTTAAAACAGAGAATATAATGGGCTGGCAGAGAAGAGGATGGGCAGAGTTGGTTTTCTGATTATTGTATCTTAGAGTTTCTTTTTGTTTTTCAACTATAAGTATAGGGTTAAAAAACAAAGTGAGGGACTTCTTTTTTCGGAGGCAGAGAGATTAGAGTGAGAGTTCTTTTAAGAAGAGCATTCTGGCATTGAAAAATAAGGAAGAAGAAAAGAAGAAAAGAAAACATTTCCTGTGATAGAAAGGGGATCTTCTGGAAAACAGCATACATTAGAGAGGGAATTTTAAAGGGGGAGCATTCTGAAATACAGAGAGTAGAGTATAGGACATACAGGAGGGTCTCTAGCTTGAGTTGAAGTTTTCAGTTAATTCTAAAACTGAAAGATAGCTGGCATTCTCTGTTTTCTGTTACATACTCGGATCTAAATAATAGGCAGAAATTTTTGGGGTATTGGAATGGTTGTTTGAAGTCAATTGTGGTTCAATCAGTTGGGAACATACAAGTCCCCTGGGGCATTTCAGAAGTATAGGGGTCTGTTTGATTTGGAATTCTTTGTTGTTGGTCTCTTTGAAGTAGTTGAGCCTTTGGCCATTGATTTCTCTCTTTGGAGTCTGTTTGCTGGGACATTTTGGTTGCTGTTGGTTACTGCTATACTGCTGATTGCTCTAATGTGTGTCACTGCTCACTCTTCTTCCTATTTCCATATTCCAGGTACACATCCCTATCATTGTAGCTTCTTGATTCGAAAAGGAAATGAAGCCTGAAGCTCTTTTTTAAATCTGTTTAACACATGTAGTTGTTCAATGTTTCTTATGTTTGTATGAGTACATGTAATTAAATCTGTCTTACTGGTTTGGGTTGTGAAGAATGCATTCAGGGATAATTAAACTATTAGTGCTAAGATGGAAATGTATTTAGATCAAAAATACACTGTCATTGGATATGTATAGAAATCTGAATTATTCATGTTGTATCTATGCTTAAATCTTCTCTATTCATGGGGTGTGATTTCCAAATCTGTCAATACTCGATCTTGTGTTAAAATTGAGATTAATCATCTGTCTAAGTAGAAAGTTTAGGGTCATTTGAACCCCGTGAGGAATGATATCTTGAATTCGCAAAAATAAGTGCCAGTTGCTCTTTGAATGATATCTTGAATTCAAAGTAAGTTTTTCATGTAATTGTTCACCATAGTCTTGAATCTGCTCATTTAGCTATCTAGTCGTATGTTTACTCGAATCGGTTATAGTTGAGTATGACTTTGTCACATTATAGAAATTGGTTCGCTATTCTTCAACTGAACGACGTAATTAGATTAAAGGAATCGGGGGTGCATTTCATGTGACCCGACTCCAATTTCGAACAAGGTTAAATAAAGCGTGTCAGGAACCACGGGCGCATTTCATGTAGTGTGGCTTGTAACATGTTTTAAATAATCTTGAATCAACTCTTAAATAAATATAGCGGGACGTAGTTCGCTCCAAGTTAGAATTAGAGGTGTGCTTCGCCTAACAAGTGATACAAATCGCGGGGCCCTCATAAATGTATATATAAAATACTTAGATTTCGAGATGTGCCGTTTCTTAGCGAATATCATGGCCTTCTCAAAAGTGTAAATAAGTAATCGCTCTAGGCGCGTATTTTAATAATTTTTACCTTCTTAAATACGGGTGTGCATTTCATGCGGCCCAAATCCAAATCCCAAAAATGTTGAATAAGAATGTGTCGAGGATCCGGGTGCATTTCATGTGACGTGATTCGAAACATATTTTTTTTAGGCAACATTCTCTTTCGTACATAATAATAGTAATAAAAGCGGTAAAGGGATATTAATTTGCATTAAGTGCATAACTGTAAAAAATCAGATAAATAAGCCGAATATGACAGTTCAGCGACCGTGCTAGAACCATGGAATTCGGGAATGCCTAACACCTTCTCCCGGGTTAACAGAATTCCTTATCCGGATTTCTGGTTCGCGGACCATTAAATAGAGTCAAACCTTTCCTCAAATCGGGTTTCAAACCGGTGACTTGGGACACCATAAATCTCCCAAGTGGCGACTCCGAATCTCTCAATAAATGAACCCCGTTTTGGTTGTCCTTTAATTGGAAAAACTCTTTTTTTATATATCGCGCCCTTGCGGGTCAGCGGAAAAAGGAGGTGTGACACCGCTGGCGACTCTGCTGGGGACTAAAAACCCAGAACCACTGGTTCAGGGTTTAAGAATTCGAGCTTTGAATAATTGTTTATATTTGGCTTATTATCATCTGATTTTATTATATGTTTGTATTTAATGTGCTAAATGTTGTTTTTACCGCTTTGATATTTTTGTGAATTGTACATATAAACTGTGCCGAAACCAATCTCCTCTCCGAGTCTTCTAAATCATGAAGAAGGGTGCACTTCGTGTGACTTCTTTTCTGTATAGTGTTTAATTCCCACTTTAGAACGAGGTTTGGATAAGTTGCAAAACCGGTGAAGCTTCTGTATTCCCGGGTTGCTGCCTCCCCTTCGGCTCGAGCTGTCCGCTCGGGTAAGCCAAGTCTAGAACAATAAACCCAGGGTTTTAAACCTAGAATAACAAAGCTTCATGCCGGATCCCTAGTAGGAACGTTTATTTGCATCATGTTGCATTTGACTTAGGGGACTCAACACAGGGGTTGGGTCCGTCTAGGACAGTTGACCTGAAATGAAAAGACCATCCTGCTGCATCCTGTTTGTTTTACGCATTTATTTGTTTCAGACTTGCAGGCTAACCAGTTTTTTTTTGTATTGAGAAAAATGAAAAAAAATATAGTTTCAAAATATATATATATATATATATATATATATAAAAAAAATAGTTTATTTGTTTTTTTAAAATGGATAAATAAATAATGTAGTTTGTTTTATCAAAACCGAACTACGTGGGTTTGATTCTCATTGGATGTGAGATACGTAGGCAACCTTTATCAGGTCCAACTTCACCTTTTGCAAAAATAGCCAAAATATCAAAACTATCTTTTCATACTAAATAAGTCGGTGATGCTATTTTCAAAGAAAAGCCGATTGTTCCCGAAAGGGACGCCGGAAGGCTGATTTCATATAAACGGCCACCTTTGGGGTCAATTTTTGATTTCGATCAATTCAGCCTTAAAATCTTCGTCCCCGAGACGTTGAAAGGCCGTGATTGAAAACTGAGTTTTTTTAGCAAAACAAAGTTGTTTTTCTTTACTTAAATCACCTTAATAAATGTGCAGGATGAGCACGAATCAGAATAAATCATTTTCAGTCTTTAGCGAGGCCCCTCAGCAGCTCAACATATGGTGGAACGATTTGGAAGACAGTAGCAAAAAGATAGTAGAGAGAATTTTGGGAGGCTTTGTTAATCTGCTAAACATCAAGCCGAGGAAAGACATCATCGAGGCACTGATATCATTTTGGGATCCGACCCGCAATGTGTTCCGCTTTGTCGACTTTGAATTGACACCTACGCAAGAGGAGATTGCAGGCTATGCAGGATTAAATGGGAAATTAAGAGGGCAATACCTGCTTTCACCAAGACCGGTATCTCCGCATGGGATTCTGGATTTGCTAAGCATTAGTCGGAAGGTGAAAAATGATGATTTATTAGGAGGATGTTGCAATCTCCAATTCCTATACCAACGGTACGGCACTCCTCGGGGTTTTGAAGAGTCAAACCTTGGACTAACTCACGCAGGGAATAGAACCAAGTGGGAGGCCAGACGAATTCTAGCATTCATAACGACATTCTTGGGGATTGTGATTTGTCCACGCGAAGATAAGAAAATAGAGATAAGTCTTGTAGGAATAGCCGATGTTGCAATCAAAAAGGCTACCAGCACGGTAGTCCCTTTGGTTTTGTCCGAAATCTACCGAGCCTTGACTATATGTCGAGAAGGGGGCAATTTCTTTCAAGGATGCAATCTGTTACTCCAATTGTGGATGCAAGAACACCTCCATCACCGGACACAATACATGAACCATGGGTTGATTGGGAAAAACTGTATCAGGGGTTTTGAAGAACGGATGATAGGCGCTGTATTCCCTGAAGGCGTCGAAGCATGGCTTGCACGACTAAGCTCAATAGAAGCCGATCAGGTTGAATGGGCGTTCGGGTGGTTACCCGATACTGAAGTCATATATATGGCAGCCGAGGAGTGTTATATTCTGCTGATGGGGATCCGCAGTGTCCAACCATATGTTCCTCATCGTGTATTACGTCAACTAGGAAGGTTTCAGGTTATTCCTACTGATCAAGATCTGAGAAAGCACGCCATTGAGCTGAGCCCAGGAGTCGTATTCCCCGAAGAAAAGATTAGAAAGCTGTGGCATGAATGTAGATTCCTTGAGCCTAAAACTATGGTTCGGGAACTAGCTAAGGGTGAGGTGGATCCAAAGCACAATGTGTGGTTCGGGAAAAGGTTTCAGATTCGTCGGAAATGTTCTAAAAGAGCCCATGTCCAACAGTTCACGGAAGATTCACAGGAGCAATGGAATTGGCTAGCAAAGGAGGAAGGGTACAGGACGAAGATTGGTAGGATAGAACAGCAAGTCCGGGACCTTCAATTCGAGAAGAATATGCAAGCTGCCGCCGACGAAGGAGATAAAAAGAAGTTGGCGCAAGAAAATGACTTTTTGAGAGCTCAAATCTAGCAAATGAAAAGGGATGCTGACAGACAATTGAGGAGTCGGTCAGACGAAAAATTGATAAGGAGTTTAAAAAATCAAGTCACAGATGTCCAAAAGGAATTAGAAGAGTCAAAGGCCCAAACAATGAGGATCCGTACTAGCTGGAAGAGGGAGGCACATCAACAGGCACTTCATATACAGCAAGTGGAAAAAGATTATACTGAGGTCATCACCAATCTAAGAGAAGCAAATGTTATCCTCAGGGAACGGGTCTTCAAACAAGCCCGGGATGCCAGGGCAGACCTCGACCGTTGCCACAATTTGATGGCCCGACTGCAAGAACAAGTGGATAGGCTCTTAGATCGGGTCACCAACAATGCTCGAAGATTGGGGGCGAAGAACCAGCGGATAGAACAACTACTCGGAGAAAGGGACATGATCAAAGACAGAATTGGAGAGATCGGGCATTATGTCACCATGAAGTGTTTAGCTTGTGAACAAATGCCCCGCGCCACCCTTTTTGCTTTGATTATGGACTATGTTCATCAGATCATGAGAGAGTTAAGGAGACTGCACAGGGACCTCACACCAAGGCCCGCGGCAAGGCCGGACGATGCCTCGCGGGCCCCCAGGAGTTTAAGAGCATTGGGCTATTGATTAAAAGATGTATTTTTTATTTTTGTTGACATTTTCAGTATTTTATGTTTGTTGAGTCAAGCATTTCTCTTTTGTTGTTGATTATTGTAAGACATGTTTTGTGACCGTAAAGGTTTTTTTTCCATTATGAGGATTCCGGAATTTCGCCACAATCTTGTTACCAGAACTACGCTCGGTCTGATTCACGCAGGGACGTGATACGTAGGCAATCCACATAAGATTCGACCACCACTAGAAAGAAAGGAAAAGAACATGAAGGTTAATAACAATAAGGTTTTCAAGGATAATTGAAAAAAGAAAAAAAAGAGAAAGAAAAAAAAAAGAGAAGAAAAGAAGCTGGAATGACGCATGTGATGAGTACATATAGAAAGGGTCATTTGGTTAGGTGCATTGCATCCAACGTGCTATAACATATCTGTTAAACTCGGTAAACTAACAAGTTTGTTGCATTCCAGAAAAGTTTAGCAGTTGGTTTGACAGAATATACTGGCCGGCCACCATTACCGTACTAGATCTAAAGGGCCAATTCCAGCAAGCATGTCTAGTTCCGGTAAAAGTCTCGAGGAAGAGAAATCAGAGATACAGATCATGAAAGAAGAGGTAGATCGGTTGAAACGACAGATAACAGAGATGCACCTAGCGTGGGCTAGGGGACAGTCTTCACCAAACCTCCCTACTCTCGCATCAGCTCCCGAACATCCACCCCTTGATCCTTCGACAAGCGCCCCACTCTATCCATACTATCAAGGGGAAAACCCTTATGCCACCCAAGTTCCACCAGCCAAACAAAATCCTCCTCCGGTCACCCCTGTTTTTGTGGCACCCCCACCTGCTACTCTACAAAAGTCGTCCGGTGAGCCGCATGTTCAAATCCATGACAATTCTTACTATCCTCCCGAGCCTACCTTTAGGGCTCCTGAACCGCATCCACACACCCCTCACTGGGATAACCCGGCAGAACCAGAAAAGCACTTCCAAAGTTCGGAACATGAGGAAGTTATTAGAAAAGTTAAAACCCTGGAGCAGTCCTTCAGGAATATGCACGGTTTGGGCAACCAGGTCAGTGTCGCTTACAAGGATTTGTGTCCATTCCCGGATGTCCAGTTGCCAGCCGGGTTCAAAATGCCCAAGTTTGACCTATACGAGGGGCATGGTGATCCGGTAGCCCATCTTCGAGGGTTTTGTAGTAAAATGCGAGGAGCCGGAGGACGAGATGAGATTCTGATAGCTTACTTCGGTCAGAGTTTGGGGGGATCCGCACTAGAGTGGTACACTAGGCAGGATCCCAGCAGATGGTTTACATGGGATGATTTGGCTCAAGCATTCATTGGCCAGTTCCAGTACAATCTTGAAATAGTCCCGGACCGCTTATCATTGCTAAAGTTAGAGAAGAAACCCGCCGAAAGTTTTAGAGAATTTGGTTTCCGCTGGAGGGAACAGGCAGCAAGGGTAGATCCGCCTATGAGAGAGAATGAGATGGTAGATTACTTCCTGCAGACACTAGAGCCAACCTATTTCGGACATCTGGTGACGTCCGTCGGTAAGTCATTCACCGAGGTGATAAAGATGGGGGCTATGATCGAGGAAGGTTTGAAAGCTAATAAGATCATGAGTTATTCAGCGTTAAAGGCCACCACCCAAGCTATTCAAAGTGGTACCGGAGGAGTGCTTGGGAAAAAGAGGAAAGAAGAAGTCACGGCGGTCGAGTCCGGAACATGGTTCAGAAACAGAGGCCCCGCACCCCAGTATAACCCGCCACAGCCTCACCACCAAAATTACCTCCACAATCCATATAACCACCCGCAACACTACTATCCAGCACCTGATCCCCATTTTACTGTCCATCACGCTTAGTCATATGCCGCACCTCCCGTCCACGCACCATGGCGTGCACCAAACCCGCAAAACAATTATCCACCTCCAAGAGCCT
The DNA here is from genome assembly GCA_032618575.1 of Nicotiana noctiflora. NCBI lineage: Eukaryota > Viridiplantae > Streptophyta > Magnoliopsida > Solanales > Solanaceae > Nicotiana > Nicotiana noctiflora. The sequence continues at coordinate 158,765 of JASVEL010012694.1, forward strand.
ACAGAAACCCCACGGGCGCGAGTTTTCGTCCGAACCAAGCATTCAAGAGCGACAGGGCGCCAAGGCCAAAGACTTTCACTCCTTTGGGAGAGTCTTACACCAGTTTGTTCCACCGATTGAAGCAAGTTGGGTTGGTAAATCCGGTCGAGGCTAAGCTACCAAACCCTCTTCCAAAGAATTTGGATCATTCAATAAATTGTGCATATTGTTCAGGATGTCCGGGGCACGACACCGAAAAGTGTTGGAGGTTGAAAACAGCTATCCAGGAACTCATCGACACTCGTAGGATTGAGGTCCGGACTCCAACAGAACCCGACATCAACCGAAATCCACTCCCAACTCATCATGAGACCAACATGATCGAGCTGGTACGGGTAGAAGAGGGAAAGGAGAAAACCTCGCAGACTGTAATGATGATCAAGTCTAGTGGGGTAGGAATGAAAAAGGGGCCAAGCCTTGATGAGTCACTCATTTGCAAGAAGGACGTACAAGGGGGGTTGAAAGCAGAAAGGGGAAACGCAAGCGAAGTACCGGTGAGGCCGGGGGAAGCAAAAATAGTTGTACCAGGGGTAGCAACCAAACCCGTCTTGACGGTAGCAGGTGTTCGAGTGGATCCTTTCATCATCAAGCCAGTAATACAGTTGCCAATAGCTGATAGCAAAGCTATTCCATGGAATTATAATCGGGTCACGACAACCTACAAAGGAAAGGAAGTTAAAGAGGAAGTTTGCGAAGCGCAAGGTTTGACCCGCTCGGGGAGATGTTTTGCCCTTGCGGAATTGAGGAAGATCACTCCGGCAACATTGAAAAAGCCGGTAACTGACGAAGAGGCAGAAGAATTCCTGAAAAAGATGAAGCTGCATGACTATTCTGTCTTAGAGCAGCTGAAGAAAACCCCTGCGCAAATCTCATTGCTATCCCTGCTGATACATTCTGAAGAACATCGGCAAGCTCTGATGAAAGTTTTGAAAGAGGCCCATGTACCTGATAAAATCTATGTGAGTCATTTGGAGAAGATCACCAATAGGATCTTCGAAGTGAACAGGATCACCTTCACCGATGATGAGTTGCCCTGAGGAAGGCACCGAGCACAATAAGGCTTTATATCTTACGGTAAAGTGTGAGGAGTCGGTGGTTACCAAAGTCCTAGTCGACAATGGGTCCAGTGCGAATATTTGTCCTCTCTCTACGCTGAACAAGTTGAAAGTGGACATCGGCAGGATACGCAAGAACAACATATGTGTCCGAGGGTTTGATGGAGGAGGCAAGGCATCGGTCGGGGACATAGTGTTAATCTTGACAATCGGACCGGTGGAGTTCACCATGGAATTCCAGGTGCTGGACATGGTAGTTTCATATAACCTTCTGATAGGGCGACCATGGATCCATGCCGCAAGAGCAGTTCCATCCAGCCTACACCAACTAGTCAAGTTTGAGTGGGACCAACAGGAGATCGTAGTCCATGGAGAGAATGATCTACAACCGGGCACCATCGTCCCCTTTGTTGAGACAGAAGAGGATGTTAGGCCATGGGTATACCAGATTTGCGAGGTGGTATCCGCCAACCGAGTTCCAGAAGGGGAATGCATTCCCAATGACAGAATAATTACTGCAGACGTCATGGTGGCTCATGAAATGTTGAGAAACGGTTTCATACCCGGCAAAGGTTTAGGTGCATCTCTGCAAGGAATCATACAACCGGTATCCGTGGTCGAAAATGTGGGAACCTTCGGCTTGGGATTCAAGCCAACATCAGAGGACATCCAGCGAGCCAAGAGGAATAAGCAGAAGACATGGGTGCTCCCGAAGCCTGTTCCGCGCCTTTCCCGATCTTTTGTCAGGTCTAGAGTAAGAGGACATCCGACGACAAAGGTTCCCAGTCCTATGGTTAGGCCAGACAAAGAGTTCTTAAGAAAGTTTGAGGACTTATTCACAGACGTATGCATGGTAGAGGATGGCGAAGGATCCAGCCATGCCGATATACGGTTTGTGGGATCGAAAGCAAAGTTGAATAATTGGAAGGCTACTCCTCTCCCTGTCCGGAAGGAGTCTTGGTAGTTTGTTTTGGATTGTTTTCTTTCGAAATTTTGTGTTGGGATTGTCCACGAAGTAAAATCCGTTTGTTTCAGTTCATTTTGATTTGAGTTCGCAAGTTTGTTTTTCCTTGTACTGTTCCCATTAATGAAATTTTGTTCCTTTCGTTTCTAATTTTGTTTATTTTCCTTATTTTTACTTTTCTGAGCAGCTTTCTTTCAACTGATCTTAATGATATGGCGTGCTTAAAGATTAATCAACCCAGTCTAGAAAGTCAATCGGGTTTGGAAATAATAACGCATGGAATAAGAGGCGACGAGAGTGAATCGGAATACGGCGATGATGAAGCCGTAGAAGAAATCGGTGAAGAATTAAGTCACTTCGAGGAAAAACCCAAACCAAATCTAAATGATACTAAGGCTGTTAATCTGGGGGACACAGATGACGTCAAAGAAACCAGAATAAGTGTCCATATTGAACCCAACCTGAGAGAAGAGTTGATCAAAACACTCATGGAGTTTAAAGATATTTTCGCATGGTCGTACGACGACATGCCAGGACTCAGCACTGATCTAGTGGTTCATAGATTACCCACTGATCCGGCATGTCCTCCCGTCAAGCAAAAGCTGCGGAAATTCAAGACGGAGATGAGTGTGAAGATTAAGGAGGAAGTAACCAAGCAGTTGCAGGCGAAAGTCATTCGTGTCACTCGATACCCTGAATGGTTGGCTAACATAGTACCGGTGCCAAAGAAAGACGGAAAGATCAGAGTATGCGTGGACTACCGCAATCTCAACAAGGCGAGTCCTAAGGATAATTTCCCGCTTCCCAATATCCATATCCCGATTGATAATTGCGCCGGACGTGAAATCGGATCCTTTGTGGACTGCTACGCGGGATATCATCAGATCTTGATGGATGAAGAGGACGCAGAAAAGACGGCTTTTATCACACCGTGGGGGACTTATTGCTACCGGGTGATGCCGTTCGGTAGGGCAACATACATGAGGGCGATGACTATGGTATTCCATGACATGATACACAAGGAAATTGAAGTGTACGTGGATGATGTGATCATAAAATCTAGACGTCAAGAAGACCACGTTGCCGACCTCGGGAAGTTCTTTCAAAGACTTCGAAGATATGATATCAAGCTCAATCCGGCCAAATGCGCATTCGGAGTTCCATCAGGAAAGTTGCTAGGATTCATCGTCAGCCGACGGGGCATTGAGTTGGACCCATCCAAAATCAAGTCCATTCGGGAGCTACCCCCGCCAAAGAATAAAACAGAGGTAATGAGTCTGTTGGGAAGGTTAAATTACATCAGTAGGTTTATTGCTCAGCTTACAGCAACCCGTGAACCCATATTCCGTCTGTTGAAGAAAGACGCTGCGATAGAATGGACGACAGAATGTCAGGAAGCGTTTGACCAAATCAAAGGGTATCTGTCAAACCCACCCGTACTAGTTCCGCCTGAACCGGGTAGACCCCTGATTCTCTATCTAACGGTCTTGGAGAATTCGTTCGGCTGCGTGCTGGGGCAGCACGATCTTACTCGTCGAAAGGAACGGGCCATTTACTACCTCAGTAAGAAATTCATGGTCCACGAGGTTAAGTACACGCATTTGGAAAAGACATGCTGCGCCTTGACTTGGGTAGCCCAAAAGCTGAAACATTATTTGTCTTCTTACACCACTTACCTCATTTCGCGCTTGGATCCGTTGAAGTATATTTTCCATAAACCTATGCCTACAGGGAGGTTAGCAAAATGGAAAATATTACTTACAGAGTTCGACATCATGTATGTGACGAGGACGGCTATGAAAGCTCAAGCCCTAGCCGATCACTTAGCTGAGAATCCTGTCGATGACGGATACGAACCTTTGAGGACGTATTTTTCGGACGAAGAAGTATTGCAAATTGATGGGTTGGAATTAACCGAGGATCCAGGGTGGAAGCTTTTCTTCGACGGAGCGGCGAACGCAAAAGGAGTCGGAGTAGGGGTTGTGCTCATCTCTGAAACAGGACATCATTATCCTGTTACTGCTCAACTGCATTTTCATTGTACCAATAATATGGCTGAGTACGAGGCATGTATCTTAGGGTTGCGATTAGCGGTGGACATGGATGTACGGGACGTCTTGGTCTTGGGGGACTCGGACCTTCTGGTACATCAGATTCAGGGAGAATGGGAAACCAGAGATTTAAAGCTTATCCCATATCGTCAGTGTTTGCATGATTTGACCAAACGCTTTCGATCGGTAGAATTCGGGCACATCCCAAGGATGCATAATGAGGTTGCCGACGCGTTGGCTACTTTAGCGTCAATGCTACATCACCCGGACAAGGTTCGTGTCGATCCGTTACATATTCAGGTTCAAAATCAACATGCTTATTGTAATATGATAGAAGAAGAGATGGATGGTGAGCCATGGTTTCATGATGTCAAAGAGTACCTCGGGTTAGGAGTATACCCAGAGCAGGCAACTGGAGATCAAAAGAGAGCTATTCGGCGATTGGCAAACGGATTTTTCCTTAGTGGAGGGGTGCTGTACAAAAGAACCCCGGATTTGGGATTGTTGAGATGTATAGATGCAAGTCAAGCCACAACAGTGATGACAGATATACACTCCGGAGTTTGTGGGCCACACATGAGCGGATATGTATTGGCAAAGAAGATTCTTCGAGCAGGATATTATTGGCTCACTATGGAGCGTGATTGTATAAGTTTCGTGCGAAGATGCCATCAGTGTCAGATACACGGAGATTTGATTCATTCTCCACCGACTGAATTGCATACAATGTCGGCACCATGGCCGTTTGTTGCATGGGGTATGGATGTTATTGGACCTATAGAACCTGCGGCTTCCAATGGTCATAGGTTCATTTTGGTAACGATCGATTATTTTACCAAGTGGGTGGAGGCCAAAACCTTCAAATCAGTGACCAAGAAGGCGGTGGTGGACTTCGTACATTCCCACATCATCTGTAGGTTTGGAATTCCAAAGATAATCATCACGGATAACGGTGCCAATCTTAACAGCGGATTGATGAAGGAGGTATGTCAACAGTTCAAGATTACACACCGAAATTCCACACCATATCGTCCCAAAGAAAATGGTGCGGTTGAGGCAGCAAACAAGAATATAAAGAAGATATTGAGGAAGATGGTAGAAGGGTCTAGGCAATGGCATGAAAAGTTACCATTCGCACTGTTAGGTTATCGCACTACCGTCCGAACCTAGGTAAGTGCAACTCCTTACTTGTTGGTGTATGGGACTGAAGCAGTAATACCAGCAGAAGTTGAAATTCCATCCCTCCGAATTGTCGCTGAAGCTGAGATTGACGACGATGAATGGGTCAAAACCCGATTGGAGCAATTGAGTTTGATCGATGAAAAGAGATTGACAGCAGTATGTCATGGCCAATTGTATCAAAAGAGAATGGCGAGAGCATATAACAAGAAGGTGCATCCCAGGAAATTTGAAGTGGGACAGCATGTGCTGAAGAGAGTTCTACCACATCAGGCCGAAGCAAAAGGCAAGTTCGCTCCAAATTGGCAGGGACCATTTGTTGTGACTAGGGTATTATCCAACGGCGCGCTATGTCTAACCGATATTGAGGGAAGATGCACTGATATGACTATCAATTCTGATGCAGTCAAGAGATATTATGCGTAATTCTTTAATGCATTTGTAAACGTTTGGTTTCGTTTGTTTGTAGTTGGCATTTTTCGGAGAATGAAATGACAGAGGCAATTTTTCTACTACCCAAACACTTTAACCCTTGTTTTCCCCTTTGAGCCTTAATTATTCTTTCATATGCCCTCTTTCGGAATCATCAAAGAAGATGTGTAACAAAATAGAAAAAGAAACAAAGAAAAGACACAAGAATAGTGAACTACGTTTGACCTGATTCCTCAAGAAGGATACGTAGGCGCCACACGGCTCGGTCATAATAAAACAAAAATCAAAGATTCCCCAAGCAACAAAACTGGGGCAGAAGCCATGGTTTCATTTGAAAAGACGATGTGAATTCCGAAAGTTGTAATGAGCTAACCGTGGAGGTGAAACCTCTTTTCTTTAGCCTCACGCACAAAAACCACATTAATGACCGAAAAAGACCTCTCGATCAATATTTGAGAAATGCCATGTCATGCGAATGAAAGCCAAGAGCGACACTCCGATCCTCGATTGAATCCAGGATGCGCAAGACAAAAAGGGATAATGCTTAAGAGGGAATCTCGTGGGTAATACCCCAGCCCGGAAAGAAAGCGAAATGAGAGAGCCTTAACGGTGAAAACCCTCGCGGGCACCTTGAGGCGAAGAAAGCTAAGAGAAATAAAATGAGAGAGTCTTACGGTGAAAACCTTTACAGGCACCCTAAGGCGACGGGAGATCGAGAGAAATGAGAGAATCTCATTAGTGAAAACCCTTGAAGGGCACTATGAGGTGACAAGGCGAGATGGTTACAAGGTGTCTGCATGAGACAAGGTTGGGACATTCGTTTGCTTCTAGCAGAACGCGGCCATCAGAAAGCGATTGACATAAATAGACTGGGTAAATTAATCTCAAGGGCGCGGCATAACCATTGGATCAGTTATACATTCAGATAAGTTTTTCCCAATTTGGAGTTCAGAAAAGTTTTCCCTTTCTTTTGTCATTCGCTGTCAGCATTCTTTATCTATCATTTTTCCCTTCTTTTGTTTTCGAAAATTGATTTTTCAAAGCTCACTACCAAGTCTCCCAAAGCGGTACAATGAAGATGAATAGGCGTGGAACGAGGCAATAAGGCAAAAGTCGTTCCGATATTAAGACTGGAACGACAGGTTGATTGGAAGGTTCACAGGAATTATGGAGTTCGATGGACACATATTACACATCCGGAAGATGATTTCTCACAACAGATCATCGACTAAAAGGGTCGGATCAAACTGAAGGTTGGGATAAAAGGGAGAGATGGGAGACCATCTGTGGAAAGAACATCATCCCCAGCAAGTGTCAACGTCATCCCCAAAAGTTCGAGGGAGGCCAAGCAGCTGAAAGAGAAAGGGAAAATTGCCCCGACAAGAGTGGCACGACCACTCATTGCATTTTGAAACTAACAATTTTTCTTTGATTTAAAGCAGGAAAAGAGGGTTCGTCGGCGGAAAAGCATGCCACGTAGAAGGTCATCAAACTGGGGCAGAAAATTTTCTCCCATTGTGAAAATTTTCTTGAAAGCAAATACCCAGTGGATAAGGATAGCGAGATTTCGGGAAATACCGGTTCCGAGCAGAATAGTTTGGAGAGAGGCCAGGCGACACGAGGGGTTGATTTTTGAGCCTGGTATCATCCCCAGCAGTTGTCGGGAAAATGAAACACTAACTCCGAGATTCCCCCAGCAGCATTATATCCCATAAGTTCTTCAAGGAAGCAAAAGCGTGAGCCCCGGAGGAGGTCTGGGAAGAAGGAAAAGGAAAAGGGGTCCCCCGCCAGGGTAATCCTCAGTTAACGACATTTCAATCCCCGGCGAGTCCGAGAGAGAACGAAGGGTGAAAGAAATAGAAAAAGAGGAAGTAAAGAATACTTCCCCAGCAGCATCATCCCCAGCAGGTGAGTAAACAGTTCCGAAGATATCTCCAGCAGCCAAAGGAAAAGTAACACGACCCCGTGGGAAAGAAATCCCAAGACAAGGTAATTCAGAAGAAAAGGGTGGCCCAAGAGACGATGCGGGAAGAAGAAAATGGTACAAGAAACAAAGGAAGGCGATAAGGATGGGATGAAATTAGTGAGTTGTAATTGAAGTCAGGGAGCCCGCCTGAAGAATGGAGTGGCGATTTAGTTTTGAAGTTGTAATTGAAGTCAGGGAGCCCGCCTGAAGAATGGAGTGGCGATTTAGTTTTGAAGTTGTAGTTGAAGTCAGGGAGCCCGCCTGAAGAATGGAGTGGCGATTTAGTTTTGAAGTTGTAATTGAAGTCAGGGAGCCCGCTTGAAGAATGGAGTGGCAATTTATTTTGAAGTTGTAATTAAAGTCAGGGAGCCCCGCCTGGAGAATGGAGTGGCAATTTATTTTTGAAGCTGTAGTTGAAGTCAGGAAGCCCGCCTAAAGAATGGAGTGGCGATTTAGTTTTGAGTTGTAGTTGAAGTCAGAGAGCCCGCCTGAAGAATGGAGTGGCGATTTAATTTTAAAGTTGTTGTTAAAGTCAGGGAGCCCGCCTGAAGAATGGAATGGCGATTTACTTTAAAGTTGTTATTGAAGTCAGGGAGCCCGCTTGAAGAATGGAGTGGCGATTTAATGTTTAAAGTTGTCGTTGAAGTCAGGGAGCCCGCCTGAAGAATGGATTGGCAATTTATTTTTGAAGTCGGTTGAGGAAAGCGGTAGAGTATAACGGAAATCCCCAGCATGAATCCGAATTCATAATCAAAAGGAAGGCAACAAGGATCCGAAAGATAGGTTCAGACTTCGAAGGAGAATAGTTCGAAGATCACAAAGAAGGGACCAATGGTCGGAGTTTGGCAATCAAGATAAGCCGAAATAACGAGTGTCAGAAGAAAAGAAGCATATGAAGAAACATCAGAGCCAGCAGGATGGCAAGGAACATGACAAGATCAAGTTGAAAGGATAGATAAGAATTGGCAATACTGTAACTTAGTCTAGCTTCTTATTTTTGTTTAGCACGGGGTAATAAGGAGATCAGTTAAGCAGTGACAACAGCAGCAACAACAGTAACAGCAAGATCACAGCAGTCATGGTAGTCCCAGCTACCAAAAATTTCCCGAACTACATTGACCTAATTCCCTTTTAGCCAGGGATATGTAGGAGACCTTCTGAAGCAAAGGTTCGGTCAAAAATTTTCCAAAAAAAAAATGCTTCATACGGAGTGCTTAAACGGGCAAAAGTCGCTCGTATCCGCTCACTTGTCTTTGCACGAAAACTCTTCATGTTTCCGCGCAAAGAGGGGCAGCTGTGAGCACGTAATTTTTACCCCACGCGAGCTACTCCCAAATGAAATCAAAACAAAATGGCTTGTTTTACTGTGTGCATTTTTGTGTATTTTTGTGAATTTTTGCATTCGAGGGCTCATACTTATTTGTCTAAGTAAATAATTAATCACAAAAAGAAAAAAATATATATGTGCATTTGTGTTCTTTATCAATTGGCTGATTTTACATTGAATTAATGAAGCATATTTTTACTACTCAATTTTGTTTTCAAAATGGCTTTTATTTAAAGTGAGTATTGGTGAAGCAAGAGGCTAAAAATGCAAGCTCTCCAGGCCCAAATGATGCGTTCCGCCCGGTCCGTTCAATGAGTCTCTAAGACTCATGAAACGACGTAGCAAGGCATTGAAGCTACGTCGTTCTAGCACTGGCAGATCTCGACCGTAGAGCCATCTCTAATCCAACGGTGGAGATCGCTTCGCCCTCACCCGTACCAAGTAACCCGATCCAGGTCCGGACCCAACCCAGTCCCTCACAGACACACAAACGACATCGTTTGGATAAGTGAGAAGATCCAGGCCGTTGATCTCATTTGATCAAACGGCCAGGATTAAATCCCAGCCCCACTATATATACCAAAAGACCTACCCAGCCCCCCCTAAGCCAGACCCCCCCTCACCTTCATCGTCTCTCTTAGAGACGAATTAAGCTTCCGCTGTCCACCACCGTGCTCCGCCTGCCGTAAATCGCCTCACGGCGGTTTCGGTAGGCCAAACCTCCCCAAATTTACACCAGCCCTTCTTCTCACCTCCCTCTCCTCGAATCCGGCCTTCGTTGGTCTCGAATCTGTCTCAAACGCGTCGAATATTGGATCGAAGGTCGCCGGGATTTGAAATTCTATCCCAAACCACCCCAAACTCACCCCAAGCCCTCCCATGACCTCCCCCATACCCCTACTAGCCCTGGTTTGGCTCGAATCTTGCCAGAACTGGTCGAGCCCCAAAAACGGCCACATAAACCCTAAAAATCCAAAATGGGGTCTTCGTCCGAAATTGATAGGAGGTTGAGGTCTAATGGACCTTAATCTAGGTGTTCTCGACCGAGAACACCCCGATTAAGGCCCATTTGGCTTCAACGATTCAAGTCTGAGGTCAAGCCTGGGCCTTTGTTGATTTCAGAGGTATTCCTCCTCTTTCTTTGCTCCGCATTGATTTCTCTGTGTGTTGTTTGGTTCATGTTTGTTTACAAATTTTCTAGCATTCTTTCTCTCTATCCCCGGACCCTTTATTTGGTCAATTTCTTTTCTTACTCATTTTTAATCAGTTGTTAGTTGTTGTGACCATCTTATGTGTTAAATTCGATTAGCGTCGTTAATTAAAATCTGATATCCCCTGAGTCTGCCCATAAACCACGAATCACGAATTCGTAGGTCGATCATTTGTTATCGATTATATGTGTTGTAATCGACTAATCGAATGTTGACGATTAGCTTCGTAGGTCTGTTTATTAGCTTTTATGGCAGAAATAGATTACATATGGAACCATTGTTGGATTGTGTTTATTTGTGATTAGGGATTGTTTGGATATAGCTGTAAGATAACTAATCAGAAGTGGTATACTTTAAGATTAAAATGCCCTGCACAGCCTAGTGGAACCTACTGTTACAGCAGGGCACTCAACCAGGCTTGCACTTAACATTTAAATTAATTAAAGCCCACACTTAAACAAGTCTTAGTGGTTAAAACAGAGAATATAATGGGCTGGCAGATAAGAGGATGGGTAGAGTTGGTTTTCTGATTATTGTATCTTAGAGTTTCATTTTGTTTTTCAACTATAAGTATATGGTTAAAAAATAGAGTGAGGGACTTCTTTTTTCGGAGGCAGAGAGATTAGAGTGAGAGGTCTTTTAAGAAGAGCATTCTGGCATTGAAAAATAAGGAAGAAGAAAAGAAGAAAAGAAAACATTTCCTGTGATAGAAAGGGGATCTTCTGGAAAACATCATACATTAGAGAGGTAATTTTAAAGGGGGGAGCATTCTGAAATACAGAGAGTAGAGTATAGGACATGCAGGAGGGTCTCTAGCTTGAGTTGAAGTTTTTAGTTAATTCTAAAACTGAAAGATAGCTGGCATTCTCTGTTTTCTGTTACATACTCGGATCTAAATAATAGGCAGAAATTTTTGGGGTATTAGAATGGTTGTTTGAAGTCAATTGTGGTTCAATCAGTTGGGTACACAAGTCCCTTGGGGCATTTCAGAAGTATAGGGGTCAGTTTGATTTGGAATTCTTTGATGTTGGTCTCTTTGAAGTAGTTGAGCCTTTGGCCATTGATTTCTCTCTTTGGAGTCTGTTTGCTGGGACATTTTGGTTGCTGTTGGTTACTGCTATACAGCTGATTGCTCTACTGTGTCTCACTGCTCACTCTTCTTCCTATTTCCATATTCTAGGTACACATCCCTATCATTGTAGCTTCTTGATTCGAAAAGGAAATGAAGCCTGAAGCTCTTTTTTAAATTTGTTTAACACATGTAGTTGTTCAATGTTTCTTATGTTTGTATGAGTACATGTAATTAAATCTGTCTTACTGGTTTGGGTTGTGAAGAATGCATTCAGGGATAATTAAACTATTAGTGCTAAGATGGAAATGTATTTAGATCAAAAATACACTGTCATTGGATATGTATAGAAATCTGAATTATTCATATTGTATCTATGCTTAAATCTTCTCTATTCATGGGGTGTGATTTCCAAATCTGTCAATACTCGATCTTGTGTTAAAATTGAGATTAATCATCTGTCTAAGTAGAAAGTTTAGGGTGATTTGAACCCCGTGAGGAATGATATCTTGAATTCGCAAAAATAAGTGCCAGTTGCTCTTTGAATGATATCTTGAATTCAAAGTAAGTTTTTCATGTAATTGTTCACCATAGTCTTGAATCTGCTCATTTAGCTATCTAGTCGTATGTTTACTCGAATCGGTTATAGTTGAGTATGACTTTGTCACATTATAGAAATTGGTTCGCTATTCTTCAACTGAACGACGTAATTAGATTAAAGGAATCGGGGGTGCATTTCATGTGACCCGACTCCAATTTCGAACAAGGTTAAATAAAGCGTGTCAGGAACCACGGGCGCATTTCATGTAGTGTGGCTTGTAACATGTTTTAAATAATCTTGAATCAACTCTTAAATAAATATAGCGGGACGTAGTTCGCTCCAAGTTAGAATTAGAGGTGTGCTTCGCCTAACAAGTGATACAAATCGCGGGGCCCTCATAAATGTATATATAAAATACTTAGATTTCGAGATGTGCCGTTTCTTAGCGAATATCATGGCCTTCTCAAAAGTGTAAATAAGTAATCGCTCTAGGCGCGTATTTTAATATTTTTTACCTTCTTAAATACGGGTGTGCATTTCATGCGGCCCAAATCCAAATCCCAAAAATGTTGAATAAGAATGTGTCGAGGATCCGGGTGCATTTCATGTGACGTGATTCGAAACATATTTTTTTTAGGCAACATTCTCTTTCGTACATAATAATAGTAATAAAAGCGGTAAAGGGATATTAATTTGCATTAAGTGCATAACTGTAAAAAATCAGATAAATAAGCCGAATATGACAGTTCAGCGACCGTGCTAGAACCATGGAATTCGGGAATGCCTAACACCTTCCCCCGGGTTAACAGAATTCCTTATCCGGATTTCTGGTTCGCGGACCATTAAATAGAGTCAAACCTTTCCTCAATTCGGGTTTCAAACCGGTGACTTGGGACACCATAAATCTCCCAAGTGGCGACTCCGAATCTCTCGATAAATGAACCCCGTTTTGGTTGTCCTTTAATTGGAAAAACTCTCTTTTATATCTCGTGCCATCGCGGGTGCGGAAAAAGGAGGTGTGACACCAAAACCCAGAATCCGGTCTAGAAGTTGATAGGTCGAATAGCTGCCCTCTCCCGCTTTATATCCCGATCCTCAGACAAATGCCATAAATTCTTCAGCGTGTTGAGAAAGGACAACGGATTCCACTGGAATGACGAATGCGTCAAAGCCCTACAAGGACTGAAGGCATATCTATCGTCGCCACCATTGTTGTCAAAAGCAAAACCAGGTGAGCCTCTACTGACATACCTAGCCGTATCAGAATTTGCGGTTAGCAAGGTACTGGTTCATAAAGAAAAAGGTACGCAATCGCCTATCTATTACATTAGAAAAATCCTAGTAGATGTTGAAACTCGATACCCACACCTCGAGAAATTGGCTTCGGCACTGGTCACGACTTCTCGAAAGCTGAGACCCTACTTCCAATTCTATCCCATCAGAGTAGTGACCACTTTCCCCCTCAGAAGCATCTTGCACAAGCCCGAACTATCGGGTCGGCTCGCCAGATGGGCCATAGAGCTCATCAATCATGATATCACTTACGTTCCCAGAACCGCTATCAAGTCACAAGTCCTCGCCGACTTCGTGGCCGATTTCATTGTCAAAATATCACCAGAAGCGGAGAAGGAATCCCTACAGGCCGCTTCAAATACCGACCCCTAGATCCCCCACACCGACGGGGCCGCAAACGCCTTGGGATCGAGACTAGGACTCATCCTCGAAGTCCCTACGGGAAAAGTTATTCGCCAGTCCATACAATGTCCCGAGATGACTAACAACGAGGCAGAATATGAGGCCATTATTGCAGGTATAAAATTAGCCATCAGGTACGGAGCTCGTCGACTTGTCCTACACTGCGACTCACAACTCGTGGTAAATCAAGTCACTGGGACTTACCAGGTCAAGGAGCAAAGGCTATAGAAATATCGGGCAGAAATCTGCAAACTTACGGCACAGCTCGACGAATGCCGCTTTGAACATGTTCCTAGGGTGCATAACGCCGAAGCAGACGGACTGGCTAAACTGGCTGTTGCCGCCACCAACCTGAATAAAGAAAGCACTGTCACCCTCCTTCACTCAACAATCGACCATACTGAGGTACTCTCCCTGCATCTGACTTGGGACTGGCGCAATCAATTCGTATCATATCTGCAGGATGGAAACCTACCACCCGACAAAAAATAAGCAAAAAAGCTTCGCACACAGGCAGCAAGGTACTGTATGATAAATAACGACCTCTACAAAAGGACATTTGGAGGACCCCTGGCTAAGTGCCTAGGCCCCAACCAGACGATGCTCGTATTGGAGGAGGTTCACGAAGGTCATTGCGACGCTCATACAGGCAACCGAGCGCTCGTACAGTGTTTAATACGGGCTGGGTATTACTCGCCCACCATGAAAAAAGATGCGGCAGAAAATGTTTGCCAGTGCGAGAGATGCCAGAAGTTCGCCCCTCTGATACATCAGCCGGGGGAACCCCTTCATTCGGTCACTTCACTATGGCCCTTTATCAAGTGGGGAATGGACATCGTTGGACCGCTACCCGTCGGACGGGAAAAGGTAAGCTTTTTATTAGTTTTAACTGACTATTTCTCCAAGTGGGTGGAAGCAGGTGCCTACGCCCAGATCCGCGAACAAGAGTTCTTCGCCTTCATCTGGAAGAACATTATATGTCGCTTCGGCATCCCTAAAGAAATAACCTGGGACAATGGATGACAGTTCATAGGGCAAAAAACAACCGACTTCTTCGACAAATGGCGCATCAAGAGAATTCTTTCAACGCCATATCATCCAGCCGCTAACGTCCAAGCAGAGTTATCCAACAAAACCCTATTGAACATTTTGAAGAAAAAAACTCGAAGACGCTAAAGGATTATAGCCCGAGCTACTGCCAGAAGTACTATGGGCGCACAGAACTACCCCCAAATCCTCCACAGGAGAAACTCCTTACTCATTAGTCTACGGAACTGATGCCATCAGACCGGTCGAAGTCGGTAAGCCAAGCCTAAGGTACTCTCACATGAGCGGGGAGGAGAACGACGCAAATCGACTACAAGATCTCGATGAAGCCGAAGAAAGAAGGAAAATGGCCCACATTAGGCTAGTGGCCCAAAATCAGCAGATCGAGAGATACTACAACAAGAGAGCAAAAATCCGGCCATTCAAAGTAGGAGATTATGTGTTGAAAGCCAAAACATTGGCATCAAAAGACCCTAATGAAGGAAAGTTGGGCACCAATTGGGACGGACCCTACAAAATCACCGCAGCAGCAGATAAAGGCTCCTTCAGAATAGAGACCATGAACGGGAAGACGCTCCAAAACAACTGGAACATCTCCCACCTCAAGCATTTCCATTTCTAAAGAGTATCCCCCAAGTCGTACTCTTTTTCCCTCATCCGAGTTTTGTCCCAATTGGGTTTTCTCGGAGAGGTTTTTAATGAGGCAATGAAGGAGATGCTCGGGAATGCTTAATAAGCCATCTCCAAGGCATAAAAGGCTACGTCCATCTCCAATGTATGAAAGGCTACGACCATCTCCAATGTATAAAAGGCTACGGCCATCTCCAAGGTATAAAAAGCCACGGCCATCTCTAATGTGTGAAAGGCTACGGCCATCTCCAATGTATGAAAGGCTAAGGCCCTAACAACGTAAGGAAAGACTACGGTCATCCTCGACAAATGAATGGCCACGGCCACTCATAAACGCAAAAGGCTAAGGCCCTAACAACGTAAGGAAACACTATGGTCATCCTCGAAAAACGAATGGCCACAGCCACTCATAAACGCAGAAGGCTAAATCCTTAACAATGTAAGGAAAGACTACGATCATCCTCGACAAACAAATGGCCACGGCCACTCGTAAACGCAAAAGGCTAAGGCCCTAACAACATAAGGAAAGACTACGGTTGTCCTCGACAAACGAATGGCCACGGCCACTCATAAACGCAAAAGCTAAGGCCCTAACAACGTAAGGAAAGACTACGGTCATCCTCGACAAACGAATGGCCACGGCCACTCATAAACACAAAAGGCTAAGGCATTAACAATGTAAGGAAAGACTACGGCTGTCCTCAACAAACGAATGGCCACGACCACTCATAAATGCAAAAGGCTAAGGCCCTAATAACGTAAGGAGAGACTATGGTCGTCCTCGACAAAAGAATGGCCACGGCCACTCATAAACGCAAAAGGCTAAGGCCCTAACAACATAAGGAAAGACTACGATCATCACCGATAAACAAGAGGCCACAACCACCTATAAACATAAAGGGCTAAGGCCCTAACAGCGTATAAAAAGACTACGGTCATATCCGATAAATAAAAAGCCACGCCACACACAAAATAGAAGTCGCAAAAGATGACATAATAACACAATAGTTCCTATGAAGTCATCATAAATCATCATAATAAATTACAAATTTACAACATAGCCTCGATTACAAAAAGAGAAAAAGTCATATCTAATCGTCCTGGCCCCCACCACCTTCCTCTGCACCGTCCGCACCGTCAACATGGCCCCCATCACCTTCGGCCCGAAACGCCCTAGAAATCCAAGACCATGTGCCCAGATGGTCCAAATCCGCAAAGGTACATCCCAATTGGTCCGGAGAGTCGGGGTTATACCCACAAGCCTCACGTGCGACCCTAACAAGGCGGTGATGAGTTTCGACATCTGCCTTAGTGGCTTTACCGACGGCCAGCAGCTCCTCAAAAATAGTACACCTCACCTCCGGATATACAAACATATCGTGGGCCTCACGTGACATATCGTCAACTGAAACAACAGTTTCCGCCTACTGAGGGGCGACCACCTTAGCCGTTGCGTCCCTGAGCTCGGCGGTAAGATCATCAACCCTAGCACGTAACTCCGCTGCCTCCGCTATTGCCGCATGGCCCAAGTCTAGCTCTCCCTCCTTATGCTGGTGGAGACTCTCCAATTCGGTATTTCGGGCCACAGCGGCCATCAAGTCTGCGTTCGTCCTCTCCAGCTGGGCCGTGCACTCCCGCAGCTGATCCTCTGCTAACTTCAAAGCCTCACGGGAAACCCGAAACTAAAGGTCCTGGGTGTAGAGTTCCGCCAGCGTCTTGTGCTTACTACGGGCCTCCCGGTATTTCTTCGATGTTTTCCTAAGGGCAGCATTCTTTTTTCGTTCTCGTCGGCCTCGCTCCACCTCCAAGATGAGGGTCTGAGAAAAAAGACAAAGAAAAGAAATAATTCAAGACGACACAACGCCTCAGGCTCGTCAAAGAACTATAAAAAATAATAACCAAGTCATACCTACAAGGCAGCGCCAGCGACTCGACGAGACAAATCTCTGTCGCTCACGACCTTCAAAGACTCTGTCTCGGCAGCCCCACACAGCAAGGACATGTCCGCCGCAGCCTGCTCGCTGCCCAGCAGCAGATTGTATCCCATAGGAATCATAAGCCGACAGGTAGGACCTATCATCGCCATATTCACCTGGGTATGGTCTTTCTGCGACACGTCCGCAGAAGTAGGAGCCTGTCCGGGAGCAGCCCCTTCCTCGCCAGCAGTCGGCCCAGCGGCAGGCGACGCGCGGTCATCCTCAACATGTGGAGAAGCGATATTTCCCGCAACCTCCCTCAAGAGGTCCGCCCTCTCCGGTCGGATGGCGTCGCCCATAAAAACAGGCCTCGATTCGGGACGGCGAGTTATCACCTCTCTCAGCTCCATGGCCACGCCTTTTCCAAGGAGCAGTCGACGCCTCTTTCGCTCCAATGGCTCATCATCCTCTGAAA
The DNA here is from genome assembly GCA_032618575.1 of Nicotiana noctiflora. NCBI lineage: Eukaryota > Viridiplantae > Streptophyta > Magnoliopsida > Solanales > Solanaceae > Nicotiana > Nicotiana noctiflora. The sequence goes on from JASVEL010012694.1 coordinate 176,362, forward strand.
CGTATTCTTCAACAAAAAAAGGTGGAGGCAAAGGGCTCTCTCTGGATGTCGGTGCGTTCACCAACTGTACCACGGGGCAAGAAGTCCCGGGGTCATCCGCAAAAGCTGGCTCCTGAATTACAGCTCCGCCTTCGCAATGAACGGCGTCAGAAACATCAGCACTGGATGCCTCCACATTGGCTTGATCACCCTCATGGCGAGCATCCTCAGAGACAATCTCTCTCACGTGAATCACGTGTTCAAAACCGGAATCCAACGACGAGGAAGTGGCAGCACGGCGTCTCCTTCTCCGCGGTGCACTCCAGGCTGCCAACACGGTAATAAGAATGTATCAGAAAATGCGACATCTAAATAAGATGTGAGATCGCCAAATCCAGAACCACTACAATACCTGGGAGGCCGTATTTTGCGGTAAAGGCAGCCCACGTCCTGCACTCCTCCGTGAAGGGGATCAACCGCCCCACCCAAGTTTTAATGTCAGGTACGTACTGGGGTGTACGCACCCTTGCTGCATACATAAAACATAATGAGACGATGAAAGGCCGAGCAGGCATAAAGTAAGTAAACTTAAGGGGTAACACTTACGTTCGGCATTCCATGCCTCAGGGAATCCAGTTAGGTTCGACCAAATCCGAGGTTCAGAAGAAGAAATATTTCAGCCAGATCTGATGATTGGGTTTGTCGTCCGTCTCGATGACCCAGGCCCTTCGTCCCTCGATTCTTTAGCTGGAGCATCGTCCCTCTCATGAATCCGGGACTGAACAGCTACAGCAGATGGTAAACCGTGACGTCTAAACCGGCCCTCTCGGTATAAGTCATCAGAATACGGCGTATCTTCCATGTATAAGGGGTAAGCTGAGCCGGACATATATTGTAGAACCGGCACAACTCTTCCGCCAACGGATAAATGGAAAGGCTACACCCCATTATAAAGGGATATTCATAGAAGGCATAGAACCCGGCTCTGTGCACGTTGGCCAGATCCCCTCCGGCCGTTTGCATAATGGCCGCCTCCGGAATCGGCAAGACACTCGGAGTTCATTTAGGAGAGGTTCAGTAAAAGTGAACCTTTCCCATGCAGGGGTAGCCCCCTTTGTTGGGAAATCCCATCGAACGTGTAGTTCGCGGGGAAGCAGTTTATCCATGGAAAGAGGGGTGAGAGGTTTGCGGGGTTTCTTGATCCTAGAAGTAGCCTCACCCTCGTCTGTCCTGCGACGACGACCGCCCTTAGCCATTTTTAATCCTTCTATTCAAGGTATAATAGCAAACCACGAGGTCAACACGAAAAGCTGTATTGCTATAAGAAAAAGATGAATGACAGGAGTATAAGGAACCTTTTGCGATGATCCAAAGAATAGAAAGTCTTGAAATCCCTCACTATTTATAGCAGGCCAGTACACGGGATTCGAAGAGGTTTGTATCAGAAAAGGAGGCGGGAAACCGAAACGTCAAATCACCTTTCTGGCCTGCCTTGGGAGCAACTGCAATCATGATGCACGTCGTCAGCAAACGACGGTTCAGAAGAACGTGCCACGTGTTCACATGCGGATAGATCCAAGACGGGTCGACTTTTTCCACCTATTGTAGACATATGCCGAATACATCTCCAATAGGTGGAGGGACTAACTGTATGGAGTACAATCGGATATAATGTGAGTCGAGTACGTGTCCCTATACGGTCGTAGACGTCGAATGGTATCTTCCTTCATGTCCATACAATAAAAGGGAGTACACCTCCGACTATAGAGGCGTATCGACAAACTTTCCCGTATAGGCGCCCCGACTCCTCCGCCTAATTTTATTACTATAGTAACGGTGATTCTAAAATAATGTAATGTGTTGGTGCGGGGGGAGGGGAGGGTGGTCTTCCTTCTATATAAGGAAACATCTTCCTCATTTGTAAGGCAAGTGTTATTATTCAATAATAATACAATCTCTATCTATCTATCATTCTCTCTCTATTGTTGGCTAGTTTTAACACTTCACTAAGTTCTCTTGCGATTTCATAAGAACAATCTACATACGAATCATAGATCTGTCTTTGAATATATTACCGTTGATTCCGATTTACCCTCTCATATAACTTTCGATTGTCCCTAACTCAAAAGCAACCGATAACTTTTGAGCCAAACAAAACTCATAATTTATATGTCACATAAAAATAATTTTACCATGATAATAATACTATAATAATCATGCAGGAAGGGTATGATGTAATGGAACAAAATAATGCTAAGATAACAAAGAGGGAAGAGCTAGAATTAAAGTTTTAAATAAGACTAATAATAACGTACGATATCCACTTTGTAACACTTGTCACACAAAGGAAATTTAAGAGCTCGTTTTGACATAAAAAATTTTACTTTTTTCGAGAAAAAATTTCTTTGTTTTTTTAAATCGTGTTTGGCCATAAAAATTTTTAATTTCACTTCAAGATGGATTTTGAAATGTTTCGAAAATTTTAAAAATTACAATAAATAATTTTTCAATTGTTTTTACTCAAATCACTCACAAAAATTCAAAAATAACCCAAAATTATATTCATGGCCAAGCACAATTTTAATTTTTAAATACCATTTTCATTTGATTTTTTTTTTTGGAATTATACAATTCTTATGTCCAAACCCCACGAATTTTTCTTTTCTTTTTTTATCACTCGCCCTTTCTTTCTAATTTGTTTTCATTCTCTTCCTTATATTCTAAACCTTTAAGGCTACTCCATGCATGGATTAGGATTATGGTAGTTCTTAATATCATCGCTAGCAAATAGCTATTAAAAAAATATGTAATTAGTAAATTTTCCTTTATATACGCACTCAAATACTTTAATTAATTTGTTATAAATAAAATTCTATTTATGGTGAATGTCTATATTTAGAGAGATTCTAGAGTTTATTACTTGGTGGCTAAGTCATCCTCTCCATATATATAGAAGGTTCTATTCCATTGTCATTCATCCCAAAGTTCAATAAGAATTTTCTCTTCCTACTTTTTTTTGCAATATTGTTCTTTTTTTTATTATTTCATAACACATTATCAGTACGAGACTCTAACCATTGAGTAGAAGCTTTGGGATTGAGCATACTCATTGTCAATTGTTCCATGAACTTCCTTCATGATTAAATTCTAGATTTAAGGTAAGTATTTTACCATATTTTTCTCTTTTATTTTATACTTTGACTTTAAATACAAGCAAAGACAACAAAGTTCGATTATAACTCTAATGGAGTTTGTAAGAAATTATAACCACCTGAAGTGGTAAAATATCTATGTCTTGCCATGATCAAATCCATGTATGATTGTGGGCAAACTATTGAAAATCCATCCCATTGAATTTGCTCCATTATCATTCCCTTTAGAGAATGAGATAGCAGTATGTGATAAGTCTGAAAGAAGACAAAATTACCACTATGAATGTATCAATGGATGTGGACATGACAATAGACGAAATTATAATCGTAATTATTGTGATATTGAGAATAATAAGGATTCTCAAAATAATCCTTCAATATGTGAAAGTAATATTAATCATCGATTTGACATGAGATTTTATAATGTACATATAGATGATTATGGTCCATTCATGATATGAACATGACAACATCTCATTATGAATACATATTCATTCTTCAAGAATATGAACGTGCAAGTGGTAGTGAATATACCACACTCACCTCTAAAAGGAGGGTTGAGATGATATAAAAAAAATGTCATAATAGCATGAAGTCATTGATCACATACCTATTGTACGCCAAAATATTTTGGCAATGTGATTACTAAAGGACAACAATAATGCAAGAAATGTATCTTACATAAAATTTTGACCATAACCATAATGGTGTAACTTTGTCTTTAAAAGCTTATTCACCATATAGATGTTGATGAAACCAAACTAATTGAGAGCTCTGGAAGAGCCAATTATACTATTTTGGAGGATACAATTGATTACCAATAAGATATTGTGTTGTAGTAAGTCTCAAAGAAACTTATACAGCTTCCAAAATATACGCGAAAGCGGTTGATTATATTGGGATTATAAATAAAGGAAAGATTTAATATCTTCTGTTACTACAACTTGTAGCATTTGTAGTGGAATAATACGCATGTGAAAAGTTACCCATTTTATTCTCTAACTTTACTACACAAATAAAAGAATACCACAATAAAATTAATGTTTATTGATATAAAAACTCATATCATATAACCTTATAGTTTATTGACAATTAGACATGTCATGGTAAATCTGAATTTTGTCATTATTGATAATTTCTCCAATTGGTATAGTTGGTCTAGTCATATCAATTTAAGTATGGTGTGCAACAATAATAGAGAATTCACATGAGTAAATCTTAAAGAACTAAATAGTTATTTACGAATTATCTTATGTTACTTATCCTTATTAATTAATAGACCAACAAAAATTGGGATTGAGTCCCATGAATATTAAAAATATCAAAGGTGAATACATTCACTTGCCATGTATATCACATAAGATGCATCTATGAGATAATTACATGTGTGATTATTTATTAACCCGCAACATGGTATTTGCAATGTAACTTGTTCATTAATTTAATTTAGAGCATTTTCCAAACTTTCTATTTAAGAAGTTCATCTTGATAAGTTGGTTTACATCATAGCTGATTTAGCAAAACGATTTATTGAGTGCCTTAACTTAATAGCCAAATAATTGCTTATGAGAATACAGTTTTGTATATCAGTTTGATATTTGTTATATACGAAAGTATATTATTTTCTCCTTTCATAAGTGGTCCATGGTCAGGAACCAAATAATTTCATCTTATTATTATTGATGTGCAGTATATATTTTGATTAACACTGTAACACACAAAAATGAGTTCTCAAATTTGAGGGAACAAGTTAGTTTTTCTAGCATGAGGGGGAGACAAGATGAAACAGTTGAGAAAAAGTTACGAGTAATGAATTATCATGTGTATATCTAGATCCCAGAATAAAATAATATGAACTTGAAATTCATAAAAAATAATTCATCTGCAATATATTGCAAAACATGTCAGACGGATTTGCTGACCCAAACAAAGTAACTACATTCTTATTTGCAAATGCTCATATTAAGTCCTAGAAGGACAAAGTATATGGTACGCTTAAAGTGTATGGACATATCGGTTTCAAATAAAATTCTTGATGAAAATATGAGCAAATGATTATAATAAAGGATGCAAGTGATCTATAAGATCACATGACATAACACTTTATAAAATCTCATGAGAGAATTAGGTACCTGATTATATGAATGAAATAATCTCTATGTTCTGTCATTATGAAAAAATATTGGAAACGATATAAATGTTTGTCGACGACATCTATCATAGCGCTAGGATGGGGATCCTAAGTCTATCGAATATAGAAACACAAAAATATTGGCCAAATGAAAGAGCCACAATTCAAGTAGAATTGATATCATATGAAAGATAAGTTGTTTTGGACCTGCTGTTCAAACACCTTAAAGAGTAAACTCAATGGTAGCATGACATGAAAAGTTTATATGCATCTAAAGTCTATTTAAATGGCTTATTTGACTATACTTATATGATAATCCCCAAAGGATTTAAATTGTTTAAAGCATATAGAATTCATGATCACGAATTACTACATCCTAAGTGTAATTTGTGCAAATAGGTACCATGCTATAACTATAAGCATGAATATCATAGCGAAAATCTCTAAGGAGATATTGAAAGGGTCATTCCACGGTATTTTATGAAACATTACAAATCTATCAGGAATGATAATATCAAGGTGAAACATACTCATTCAGGTGATAAAATGACTAATTTGTTTATCAAAACTCTACCAATGACCTTTTGAAGATGGTACACAAGATTGGGATGCGAAGGCGATGTGAATTAATGCTCTCATTAGGGGGAGTTAATGTGCGGTGCACTCTTTTTTCCTTACAATATTTTGTCCTACTGGATTTTCCTTGCAAGATTTTTAACGAGGCAACCAAAATGAGTATTGTTAGATATGTGTACTCTTTTTCCTTTTCTAAATTTTTTTTGTTTCCATTGAGTTTAATTTTAGTTATGGTTTAAACGAGCACATTATCTGTTGAAAAGACATTCAAGGGGGGAGTATTATAAATAGAATTTTATTTATGGTGAATATCTTTATTTAGAGAGTTTTTAGGGTTTATTACTTGTTGGCTAAGTCACATCTCCCTATAAATAGAAGGTTCTATTCCATTTTATATTATTTGATAGCATAATTGACATTTAATGATTTGTTGAGTCGTTTTACCTAAAACGTAACTGTTAGAAATCCAAATCATCACTTCATGATAGTCAAACTTAACCATTTCCCAATTTTCAATAAATAGATATGTGAAAAAACGGATCATGTTAATTAATGGTCCGATAAAAAGATTGTACAAGTTCATTGTAATCTGAGATTCAAAACATATTATTACTCCCCCCCCCCCCCCAAAACCCAAAAAAAAGTTAGTTACAAGCTAATCAAGGTAGACATTTACCTACTCTTTGGCGCGATTCATTTTAATTAATATTTTTTTTGGTTATTTTCACACATATTAAAGAATTCATATTTTAGTATTAACATAATTAACAATAAAACTAATTGTATTAATCTTTATTCACTGAAAATAAGACAAATACTCATAAGCTCTTTAATCCGAGATCAATTTAAAAAAAGAAAATAATTCCTTCTTGATATTTAAAAAATTAAATATTATGGACCACAAACGAAGATAAAAAATTAGTTAAAGTGGACAGGATGGAGTATTACTTATTGACAATGGAGTACGATACATTGATATCATTGTTATGCAAAAAAATGAATGTGATGAAACATTCCGTCATACCTAAAGTTACCGGAAGATATCCGTATTCCGTCACTCCGCAAGGGGTTGTTTTTTACTCGGAGTTTAACATCGACGATGATGAAACTTTGCGTGATTTTTTGAGGACTCCGGACGAATGTCGTGATTTTCTTGTAATCACAATGCTGGAGATGTACGCGAAGGTCGAAGACGTTCCTAAAAATGAGCTTGTGCGTAGTAGAGATAACCCCCAGTCATCGGGTGGTTATTATGGAACAACTTTTGCCGGACAAGTTCTAGATGAAAGAGTTATCTTCGATTTAAACTTATCACCGCCTGCTTTCCATAACTCACAAGACGACTGGTAAATTTTATTTATTATTTATGATAATTAAGTTTATTTTTATTAAATTGATTTAATAGTAACAATCGCATATTTAATAGAGTGTACCGGCCAGATATGAATTTAACAAGTGGCCCATCCGGTAGTCATGTCCAACATGGAATTTCATCACATTATGACTTGTAAGTTAAGTGGTTTACGTAAATTAGGAAAATCATTTATTAATTTATTAGCTTATATTTTTGTTGATTGTGCATTGAAGATGAGCAAGTTGAACTCACACAATTGCCGAAAAATGATGTATTACATCGGGACCTGGCAGATGCACAAAGTGAGGAAGAGAATAGTGACTACGACAATAATGCGGATGAATCCGGTGATGAGACACCATTTGATTGTGAGGATGGTGATGCTGAGGATGATGAGGAAGAACCTGGTTTGAACAGAGACCCCCCAAGACAAAAAGTGTATGAGTCTGAAGTGTCGTTTAATTCAAGAGAGATTCCTTACATTGATAATTTACCAACCATGCCGGATGTGGAAGCTCTCATACGGGATTTGGCAGGGTAGCTAGCAAGTCCTCACTATAAGGTGTCCAGATAAACTATCAAATAACAACACAAATGATTAGTATTCGTAACACAAAATTAAATAATAACTGGTACGTTTAGTTAGATTTTTACCTGTGCATCCTCGAGGAAGTCTAACACATCCTTAATGCCCGACAGATTATGATGGGCATCATATGCCCGCAAAAATCCACGCCGTATGACCCACCTAGAAGCTAAAGGAAGGTCTGGTAATGCGACGTCAGCTGGTATCTGTGGCAAAGGTGGCCTGAGCTGCACAAATCGCTCCCATACCCAAAACTAACACAGAAAGTTGATGTATACTATGAGATAAACTATATCTAGGTAGATTTGTAAGTAACAGATATTTTCATTGAATATGTTCTCACCTATAGAAGGGGTAGGAAGCCGCAAATATCTCTATATGTGCCTATTGAAGCCCGGCACATTTGCCTGTACAAGAATGCGAGGATAGCAGCAGCCCAACTGTATGTAGATGTATCCTCGAACCGTGTCATATGATGGAGAAATCGGAGGCTAACTAAATTACCCGAAGTGTTCGGGAACAAGACACCCCCAAATAGAAGGAGCAGCAGCAACCTAGTGTACTGGCTTACATCCTTCTCCTCTGACTCATCAGTAACATGAGGGTGGAGTTGCTCCAAGTGCTGTCGAATAGGGGATAAATGTACCCGACTGATCCCAGCCCTGGGATCCGCGGCCTCCGGCCTCAATCCTGTGAGCATCTGAAGCAAATCCCAATACGACTCGCACGGAAAATGCCTCATGGCCGCAGGAAAAAGAACAGGCAACCCATCGGCTGGCAGGCCGTATAAAACTTGTGACGACCCAAAGGGTCATCACTTGTTTTATTAATCATTTCGAGCTTCTGAGGTCTTGAAAATCTCATTTATAGTTGCCTCGATTTGCGCGCACAGTTCGGGCACGAAGTTGGAAAAATTTTATGTTGAAATATGTGATATATGTGAAAAATTTGAAGAATTTTGATATTTACTTTGGTCAACATTTTTGGTAAACGGACCCGGACCCGTGATTTGACGGTCTCAGAAAATCCGTAGAAAAATATGGAACTTGGGCGTATGCCCGAAATTGAAATCCGAGGTCTAGAACCCCGATAAAAGAATTTTTCTGTTAAATTGTTTTCCGAAAATGTTTAAGGAAAATGAAACTGAATTTTTATTAAAAAGTACTGGTATCGGGCTCGTATTTGGGTTCCGACGCCCGGTACAAGTCATATATATTGGTTAAGCGCTTCCTGTAAAGTTTGGTTGAAAACGGACGTCGTTTGACGTGTTTTGGCTTTAAATTGGAAATTTTGGAAGTTATGAAATTTTGAAAGAATTCTTGAGATTTAAGGCTCAATTCCTTGATTTTGATATTATTTTGGCGATTTGATCGCGCGAGCAAGTTCGTATGTTGTTTTTGAGTCAGCGTACATACTTGGTTCGAATCCCCGAGGGCTCGGGTGAGTTTCGGATAGGTAACGGGATGGTTTGGAACTTGAAAATGCAGCAGAAACTCTGCAATTTTTGCACAGAGATTTTCTTCTATGTGATCGCATAGGTGCAGCCGCGATCGCATAGAGCAAAGATCAGAGGTCCCAAAAATCCTTCTATGCGATCGCAATAGAGCCCATGCGATCGCATAACTTCAACTTTTCCTCCTATGCGATCGAATACTATCCTTCGCGATCGCTTAGAGTAAGACTGAGGCCCAGAATTTCCTTCTATGCGATCGCATAGTATTCCCTGCGATCGCATAGAGTAATTTCAGTTCATCCATTTTTCCTTCTATGCGATCGCATTGGTCCTCCGCGATCGCATAGAGTAATTTTGTTGTCCCCATTTTTCTTTTATGCGATCGCATCACAGGTCCTGCGGTCGCATAGAGTAAATTTTCGCCCAGTGAATTAATACCCAAAACAGAACACTTACGGGATTTTATCCCATTTTCACAAAATCCTTTCTTCTCCACAGCCCTCAGGCGATCTTTGGGGCATTTCTTCATCAAAGGTCATTGGGTAAGTATTGTTTAACTCGTCTTCTTCATTTTTCATCAACATCAATCAAATTCTTAGGCCTAAACATGTGTAAATTGGTTGAAAAATTAGAGAAATGGGTATAGTTAGGGCTTTCAAAGAATTTGCGATCTAGACCTCATTTTGGTGTCAAACTTAAGAACAAATTGTATATTTGAACTCATGGAAGATTGGGTGAACTTATTTTGGTTTGAAACTTGAGTTTCGATTATGTGGGCTCGGGGTCGATTTTTACTATTCCGGGCAGAATATTGTAAAAATCATATTTAGCAATATGAACTAGTTTGATAAGTAGAATTGATGATATTAAATCAATTGTGTATAGATACGATTGGATTGGAGTCAAATTCGAAAGGAAAAGGCATTGCTACGGATTGAATCGTTTGTAAACTTTCGAGGTAAGTGTTTGTTCTATCCTAGCTTGAAGGAATAGGAATTTAGTTATGTATAAATTGTTGACTAAGAGTTATTGGTGTTACACCGGTAATGGAGATAAATTATTGAATTATTATCAATTATTGGTTCAAAACCGGTAATTATAAATATTGTTGATGCAAAGATTATTGGTTAAATGCCGGTAATGTATATATTTATGAATTGGGATCGTGTGGCGCGTCGACCACTTATATGATAAGAAATGGGATCGTGTGGCACGCCGACCACAAAGTGATTTAAATCTTGGCATTGGCCATAGTTGCCGGTAGCCTATTGATATATTTGGGAGCGGGTGGTACGCCTACCACAAGATATAATCTATTGATATAGTTGGGAGCGGGTGGTACGCCTACCACAAGATATGATTACTGTTATAGTGGGGAGCGGGTGGTACGCCTACCACGAGATATGAAATGAAAAAGGAATTGAGACATGAAAGTAATATTTATTTTGCTGACTAGATTACTCTGGATATCATGAGTTATTGACTGTTATTTCATAGTAGAGTTTTTCCTTATAAATGTTTTGTATATACATGTATATTGCAACTGTACAGGTTTATGTGGGTGACTGGCCTTAGCCTCGTCACTACTTTGCCAGGGTTAGGCCAGGCACTTACCAGCACATGGGGTCGGTTGTGTCGATACTACACTTTTGTGATTTTTGCACAGATCACGATACCAGAGCAGCTTTTGGACCACAGCAGTAGTATACTGAGCGGGAGCTGATTTCAATCCAGGGACTTACGAGGTAGCCTAGCTCTCTTCTATCTATGTTTTTCATTCTGTTATCTCATGTATTCGAGATAAACAGCTTGTGTTTCTTTCAGACAATTGTGTGTATTATTCTTAGAAGTTCGTGAGTATTGTGACACCAATCTTGGGTAGTGTATCATGTTTGGGTTTTCTTTATCATATTTGATAAGATTGACTAAGTCTTCCGCTAAGTTTAATTATTCCGCTGTAAATTATATGTTTTTAATTTTAAAGTCTTAATAAAAATTTGGTAATTAATGGAGGTGTAAGTAATATTTGGCTTGCCTAGCTTCCACTAGTAGGCGCCATCATGACCCCCGATAGTGGGAGATCCGGGTCGTGACAAAACCTCTACGTCCTGCAACGTAATAGTGGCCTCGCCAATGGGAAGATGGAAGGTGTGCGTCTCCGGTCGCCATTGCTCAATGATGGCCGTGATCAATGAATAGTCTAGCTGTATCCGACCAATGCAAATAATCCTATAGAATCCCATCACCTCCAAGTGATGGACGACTCTAGGATGTAAATCTTGCACACTGAGGAATTCCCACAAGATATCGACTCTCCGAGCCCGGAATGTCTGTCAATAACTGCCCATCCCAGATGAACTCAGATTGATGCTGGGGCTGTAGGCCTAATAGATCTAAGCTTCTAGGGCCAGGATGTATAGGCGCATCCATGTCATCGACTGTAAAATTAAAAATTTTAATAACTTACAAAATTTACATATTAAATAATTTAATTGTATAAATTGCTGATAATATGGGTCCCAGCCTCGATATTTTTGAGGCCCATCGGCACCAAACTATTATTAATAGCTATATATTTTTTTATAAATAAAAGTTATATTTAGAATAATTTAATTGTACAAATTGCTGATAATATGGGTCTCGGACTCGATATTTTTGAAGCCCATCGGCACCAAACTATTATTAATAGCTATGTATTTTTTTATAATTAAAAAATATATTTAGAATAATTTAATTGTCTAAATTAAATATTTTTGAGCTCCCGGGCTCGATATTTTTGAGCTCCCGGGTTCGATAATTTTTAATAACTTAATTTTAAGGCCCAGCGGTACCAAACTATTATTAATAGCTATGTATTTTTTTTATAATTTAAAGTTACATTTTAAATAATTTAATTGTACAATTTGCTGATAATATGGGTTCCGGACTCGATATTTTTGAAGCACAGCGGTACCAAACTATTATTAATAGCTATGTGTATTTTTATAATTAAAAAATATATTTAGAATAATTTAATTGTCTAAATTAAATATTTTTGAGCTCCGGGCTCGATATTTTTGAGCTCCCGGGTTCGATAATTTTTAATAACTTAATTTTAAGGCCCAGCGACACCAAACTATTATTAATAGCTATGTACTTTTTTATAATTTAAAGTTATATTTTAAATAATTTAATTGTACACATTGCTGATAATATGGATCCCGGACTCGATATTTTTGAAGCCCAGCGGCAACAAACTATTATTAATAGCTATGTGTATTTTTATAATTAAAAATATATTTAGAATAGAGCTCCCGGGCTCAATATTTTTGAGCTCCCGGGTTCGATAATTTTTAATAACTTAATTTTGAGGATCAATGGCACCAAACTATTATTAATAGCTATGGGTCCCGACTCGATAATTTTTGAGCTCCCGGGTTCGATAATTTTTTAGCTCCCGGGTTCAATAATTTTTGAGCTCCCGGGTTCGATAATTTTTAATAACTTAATTTTATAACTTAATTTTGAGGATCAACAATCCATGCTAAATACTACACAATACTACACTACAAGGCTCTAAAATTTCCTAGCCTAAAAGAGTCTATATTTTACTACGCTAAAAAGGTCCGTATTTTACAACTAACAAATAATATAAATTACACAAATATATATAAACAACTAACATGTAATCTAACTAAAACTAACATGTAATCTAACTAAATTAGACAAATATATATAAACAACTAACATATAATATTTCGGATAAATTACACATACTAGTTGGGAAAATAACATAAAATAACTAAAACTAACATGTAATCTAAAATACAAACAAAATAATAGTAATATGAAACATACCTCGAATTTGATTTTTTACGGATGAAAAATATGAATATAATGCCTCCAAACCCGTCTATCCATGAATCCAATAGCGTTAAACTATAGTGGGACCACTTCTAACACAATACGAACAACCCGGGGGACAAAAAATAATTTACGAAAAATCGGCAGAATCGTGTGGGGGAGTGGGGGGACCGAAGCTTTTTTAAAATAATGGAGGGGGAGAAGTGAGGAAGAAGACGGGAATGTGCAGGGTTATTATAATGGGTACAACGCCACTTATTGTGGCGTTGAACGTGTTAGAACTGTCTCTGACATGTTCAACGCCACAATAAGTGACGTTGTACCATAACGGACGTTAAATACAACGCCACTTATTGTGACGTTGTATATACTTAGGTTTTTTTTAACGTATTAATATTACAAAAATTAAAAATAAACCTACTTTGGTTCCGGATTCCCCCCCCCCCACATCCCCCAACCCAAAAAAAAATTAGTTACAAGCTAATCAAGGTAGACATTTACCTACTCTTTCGCGCGATTCATTTTAATTAATTTTTTTTGGCTATTTTCACACATATTAAGAAATTTATATTTTAGTATTAATATATTAAAACTAATTGTATTAATCTTTATTCACTGAAAATAAGACAAATACTCATAAGCTCTTTAATCCGAGATCAATTTAAAAAAAAAAGAAAATAATTCTTTCTTGATATCTAAAAAATTAAATATTATGGACCACAAACGAAGATGAAAAAATTAGTTAAAGTGGACCGGATGGAGTATTACTTATTACTTAGTTTTTTTTTTTTTTTGATTACATGATTATATAAATAACTTTTTACATTGTCAATAAATAAAATTTAAACTCGATAATTCTTTATTCTTATCATCGACCATTGCCTTCTAGCTATGCACAAATGCAAATATCTAATAATAACATACTCGGTATAATTCGATAAGTGAGGTATGAAAAGAATAATGTGTACATAGAATCACAAACCTTACTCATACTTTATGAAGATAGAAAAATTATTTCCGATTGATTTAAGCTCGAGGAGAACATAATTACAACAAATTTTGATTAGCTAATATGTCACATCATTGTATGTCATATCTTAATTATAAGGAGATTAGTTACAACTAAGTATGGAAAGTTCTCCTTGAATTTGATTAAAGCATGTGGGGCTAAATTCTCACGAACCATAACCTATTGCTATCTCCCTTTTAGGACAAGAATCATTCTTTGGTAATCTTCCTTTTCTACCATATGGCCCATATATCAAAGAAAATAAGCGCAAGTACGCCAACTACTTATTCGAATCCTAGGGTTTATTGTGGTCAAAGACAAAGTTGTGACGGAGAATCTTGCAGTAACGGTGTCATGACCCGGATTTCCCCCATCATCGGGATCGTGATGACGTCTACTCGTGGTAGCTAGGCAAGCCAATTCACTCACCAATTTTCTGTTCATACCATCACTTTTGTTCTCATATTTAATAGCAAGAAATGATACCATAAATTCTTAAATTTTTAAATGCGGAAGTCTTTCGAATAAGAGATGAATAATAATAATGTAAAGCAACTGACATAAATCCTTTACCCAAGATGTGGAGTCACCAACTCACGAACTACTAAGGAATAACTACACATAATGGTCTGAAAGAAAATAATGAACAACCGTTTGTCTCAGAACAATGAGACCACAACAATAACAAAAATAAATAGAGGGGACGCCGGGCCTGCGGAAGCCTGCAAGCTCCCTCGGTCTCGGAAGCACAGAAATCCCACAAGTATTCTACTACTGCTGCTGCTCCTGCTCAAAACCTGGACCTGTGCAAAAACGCACAGAAGTGCAGTATCAGCACAATCCGACCCCATGTGCTGGTAAGTGCCTGGCCTATCCTGGCGAAGTAGTGACAAGCCTAGGACAAGACACTTACATAAACTTGTGCAGTTCTATATATGTAAATACCACAAAATAATAGAATTATCGAATAACACAACTAACAAAGGAGGTATCATGCTGGTGGAACACAATCAGCAACATATGATAAATCAGTAAAGAAAATCAGAGTGTAGTAAAAACAGCTATCACCAAAGCAAGAAATTTAAATGGTTGCACGACATCACCCTTCGTGCTTTTACTCTCAACCTCACCAAATAATCACATAGAAGTGCACGGCATCACCCTTCGTGCTTTTACTCTCATCCTCACCAAATAAGCAAATAAAAGTGCACGACATCACCCTTCGTGCTTTTACTCTCATCCTCACATCCATGGCACGACATGATCCTTCCTGCATGGTTTAAATAACAATGCCACGGAATGTTCCTTCGTGCATAATCATAAACGTGGCACGGAATGATCCTTCGTGCATAATCAGTAAAACAAGGCACGGAATGATCCTTCGTGCGAACATAAGTAAAAATGGCACGGCATCACCCTTCGTGCATTATCACTCTTCCTCACCCAAATAACAATCACAGTTAAGGGCAAAAGAATGAAATAAATAATATAAACCGTCCCGGCAAGGGAAACAATAATCATCACAATAAAGTCCCGGCAAGGGAAACAATAATCAACTTCACAATAAAGTCCCGGCAAGGGAAACAATAATCAACTTCACAATATATGTCAACAAACAACTCACGGTCATGCTAGACGCCAGTGTATAGATGCTCGTCACCACAACCTATACACCGCACTCGATCACATAGAAATTAGCACTTTCAATCATGTTCCCTCAAGCTAGGATAGATCAAACACTTACCTCAAAGCCTTGAAGTCCAATTAACCTTCAACTATCGCTTTACCTCAAATTCCAACCTTCAACTCCCTCGAATCTAATCATAATTGGTTCAATTACTTTAATAAATACTATATAAATTGGTTTGGATGCACAAAAATAGTTTTCTCAAAGTTTTACCCAAAATTTCCCAAAACGCCCCCGGTCCCACGTGGTCGAAACTTGGGGTTCGTACCAAAATCCGATTACCCATTCCCTCATAAGTTCAATTATATGATTTGTTTCGAAATCGGACCTCAAATCGAGGTCCAATTCTCCGATTTATGAAAAACCTAGGTTCTACCCAAAAACAACAATTTCAACCATGAAAACCTTTTATTTCTCTTGGAAAACATGTTTAATGATGTTAGGTATTGAAAGAGTTAAGTAAAAATTGACTTACAAGTGATTTGGAGTGATATTGCTCTTGGAGAATCGTGTGTGGTTTGTTGGGTTTTGAAAGAATGGTGAAAAGGGGTTTAAAATTCGTTTAAGATTCAGATTGCACAGCTGCGGATATGGGAATTGCGAACATTTGTTCGCAATTGCGAATATAGCAGGTCCTGACTGCGGGTGTCGCATTTGCGAGAAAATGGTTCGCATTTGTGAACCTGTGCCTTCCCTGACATCCTCGCATTTGTGATATATAGTTCGCATTTGCGAACTCAAGAGTTTCCTCGGCATCATCGCTTTTGCGATCTATTGTTCGCATTTGCGAACCAAGACCATACAAGGGCCTCTTCGCATTTGCGAGTTATTGTTCACTTTTGCGAACCGGGGTTGTTTCTGGGAACTTTCGCAATTGCGAGTAATTCTTCGCAATTGCGAAGATATCAGCTGGGAAAAAATACCAGCTGTGTTATTTTTCAAAGTCTGCTCTAACGGCCTATCAAATCTTTACCCGAGCCCTCGGGCTCCAAACCAAACACGCATACAACCTCAAAAGACATACTACGAATTGCTCGCGTGATCAAATCGCCAATATAACATCGTTTTCATAGAATCAAGCCTCAAATTCATGATTTCTTCTTTTATACTTCATAAACTTTCAAATTTGGAACTCATGGTTCAAAACACCTCAAACGACGTTCAAATACCGTCAAACTTTGAAGGAAGTACTTAAATAATATTTAAGACTTGTACCGAGCGTCAGAACCAAAATACGAGCCCGATACCATGGTCTTTTAATCCATTTTTATTTAATAATTTCAGCAAAAACAATTTAACAGAAAATTTTATATCTTGGGCTTTAGGCCTCAGAATTCGACTCCGGACGCATGCCCGAGTCCCATATTTTCCTACGGACCTTTTGGGACCGTCCGATATCGGGTCCGGGTCCGTTTACCAAAAATGTTAACTGAAATTAACTATATCAATATTAATATCAAATTTCTTTAAAATTTCCATATAATTCACATATTCTAACACAAAAATTTTCCGACTACATGCCTGGAATATGCACGTAAATCGAGGCAATATAAAATGAGGTTTACAAGGCCTCAGAAGCGCGGAACAGATGAGGAAAATAGGTGATGACCCTTTGGGTCGTCACAAACGGTAAAGTTATTTTTGTGAGATTTACTTTTAAATTATCGAAACAGTCATTAACGTTTGTATTAAAGTAGGTAATCTATATTACACTTGTTAATGTGTGACTTTTCTTCCGGACCTTACGTGAGTGCGAAATAATTTATGCATCGCGCTTCCTTTTCCAGTGCCAAAGTTGTACTACTCTTTAGTTCTTCATAAGAAATTGTTAGCCAACTTTATATTAGACTTCTCTAAAATGCAGCTATCATGACTGAAGAAACAATAACAAGCTCAAAATTGTGAAATTTACATTTCAAAAAGAGATTAACACATCCTAATATATTATCATTACAATTCATCTGTTTTCAAACAAGTATAAATTTTGCAGATTTTCTTTTAGTGACATTCACAAATGAGCTTGATCACGCCCAACTATGCCGGAAAAAGGATAATGCAGTTGTTGTCAATATAACCCGGTTTTATAAGTTCGGAGTCGAATCCCACAGAGAGTTAACCTATCAATTACAACCTTCAAAACCCAATAACACTCCTGAATCAGCTTCCCAAACTTTTAAATATCTTTGTGATTGCTTTCTACTAACTACTTTTTCAATAAACTAAAGAATTGAAGAAAAAAATTGAATATGTTGTAAAGAATAATGAGAAAGACTAAGGTATTGATTTTCCCTATTGATGGAATCCCTTATGTTTATGCTCGTACAAATTGTCAATATTTTCCTATCAATCATGAACCCTATTTGTACCGTAATTCTCTCCCGAGCAATTACAATAATTTACTATTGCACTCTTCCGAGCTACCCTAGCTAGCTTTAGTTAGCACAGTACTTTAGATTGCACCCAAGGTTTTGTTATTCCTAATCCCACCTTTACGCCCACAATTATAGATTCGTCCAATAATCTAGGTATGGTATTGTTCAATAATAACCTAAATATGCACTCTTTTCCAAGTTATGCACACTAAATAGGCACAACTAATTGAGGATCCTATCAATTAACTACAACAAGAACGAAGTTGAAAAAATAGAAATTTAGCTAACAATTTGTATTCACATAACCCAGAAGTTCATCAATCAGTAGGTTCCATCAAAACATTAGATAAAGATTTTGCTATTCATAATTAAGAAATCAAAAGAGATAATTGATTTCATAATCAAGAATTCAAAGTAAAAGAAAGATAGATGTTGAGAGTTCTCACTTACTAGTTTTCTTGCAAAAGTAGTCAATAGTACAAAACGTGTCTCGTTTGGGCGAATCCTAACAATATATATAGGGTTTAGGTTTTATAATTTTCGTTTACACTTAAGCCCCTAAAATTTTCGCCTTCCACCGCAGTTTGACCGCGTTCACGGTGGAACCGCGGTGGATCATGTCTTCTGATTCTTCAAACTTCCGCAGGCTTGTTCTACCGCGATTCTGCCGCGGTCGCGGTGGAACCGTGGTCAAATATTGCCACTGAATCTTCCGGGCTGTTTCAGCACAATTCCTTGACTTGTTCCACACATGGCCTTGTTCACCTTTTTTTGACTCCAAAACTGCTCTTTTAGCCTTCATCAACTCTTGTGTACCTATAACACACTAAAAACACTTATAAGAGCATTTTGTCATCATAATATTATCAAAATAACATTAAAGTGTGATTATTTAGGGCATAAATATAGTCAAATTCACCTATTATCAACACCCCACACTTAAACCTTTGCTCGTCCTCGAGCAACTTTAATCACACTTTTAGGTCAATTTTATCGATGTCTCCCCCAAAATATGTCACACAAGCTATCATTCAAGATTAACCTAAGTAATGCACAATCCTTGCTCAACTGTAAACTCATATGCCAAACACATTATTGCTTGCTCTAATTAATATCACAGGCTTGCAAACTTACCCTTTTCTTCTTGAGTTACTTGCCCTGACACAATCATACTGAGAGAAGTTCCCACACATAAGCAATTTAGAACATGGAACTTATATATATAGAAAAATTTCACTCACCCTCAGCAAACATCATTTATATGTACACAGATACATCATAAGTTTGCCCCTAGTATAATACTACATTAATCGAGTTATTTAATCAAAGATCAAGAGGTCTTTAAGGGTTGTAATGTAGGCTATGGGACGGGTAGCATACTTTTGATTATAGTGACTAACCTCCCTAAGCACTTTCTTTTTCACAACTTCCCTTTAAGCCTTTTCGTTATGCTCCCCCTAACAATTCCTTCACCTTTTATTCATTTTTAATCCCCATGTTTCTTTTTGGTGTAACTGGCTTTCTTATTTACATGCATACATCTTTTTTTTCATTGATTTGTAAAGCATTTACTGTACATTGCCAATTTACCATTTTCTACCATTCATTCTTGATTTTCCCTTTTTCGATTTCCCCTCACCCCACACTTTCACTTTTGCATATTCGTTACAACTCAAGTGCTTCTAGGAGGTAAGGTACAACAATGTATAATATAGACTTTGTGAACATTATAGGGTTATCAAAGAATAGGCTTAAGGCTCAAAGGGGTTAACTAAGATATTATGTATAGGTGAATTAACAGTTTTTTTATTTATTTATGGGGTTACACAAAGAAATGCCTCTATCATCTCTATAACTAAACAACTTCTATTTTGCTTTGCACACACACAGGGCAAGTTCTAGGTATCATGTATAAACATATAATGTAGGTAAAAACTCACACACACTTAGCATGCAACTCATTCATAATCAGGTTCATCTACAGAGTCCTATCAACATTCAAGCAAGCTATATTATGCAATTTAAGGCATATCCTAGAATCAACAGTCAAACTCAGATAATACACTCACAAGTTCATTTTAGTTTTTCTAGTGTGCATACTTGGGGTTACATACTAACCTTCACCCTCTAATCTTAAAAAGAAAAATCTACCTAACCCGGTTCAATAAAAACCCTTGGAAAAGAACCGTGGCCAAAAGCAAAAACCAAGGGGGAGGTGATACACTACCTAGAAAAATAAAAGAAAAGAAACAAAAATTCCTACGTGGACTACTTCTCTCAAGAGTACTGTCCAAGTAGTCTGTCATCAGGAAGAGCCCTCTACTCATATTTTTGGATTGTTTTTTAAAAAAATTTGATTTTTTTTTTGTTCCGACTTAGAACCTTAAGAAACCCGTCGCCAAGTGTCCATCATTGGGCCAAGCTAGCTAATATATTATACAACTAAATCTACTATGTACAATATACAATACAGAATAAGTCTCTCACCCCACACTTAAAATCATGACATGTCCTCATGTCATAATAATCAATGTAAAGCACAGAAGGGTTAGAAGACTTACCTGGGACTCAATCTGAGTCGGAGATGGTGGCGGGGTCGACATTGCATGCTCGATCCAAAGCTCTGAACCATGCCATGAAACGGTTCTCAGACCTAGAATGCCTCTAATACATCGCGTCCATGTGCGCGTGCAGGCCATCCACAGAAGTGCGTAAGTCCGCAACTTCATCATCCAAAGACCTAAGCATAGGTCTTATGGACTAGGACCGGGATAGGCCAGCTCCATAGGGAGCTTGCCTAGAAGTATCTGTAGAGTCGGTGGACCTCCGGGACTGGACAACTGGGACAGGGTCGTCATCGTCATCAATGTCAGTGGGGTCGTTGCCTCTACCCACCCGAATAATAGAAGCTTTAAACGGAGCTTTTTGTGGAAGCTCACCATCCGTAGGTAATACGGGTGTCAGGTGGGAGAGGCAAAGAGAAGTGACCAAAAAAGGGAAATAAAATCCCTTAGACTTGAGGGGTCCCCTCAGCATCATCTCATCACAAATAAGTCGGGCAGCATCAAACTCCCGCTGGGTGACAAAGCACCAAGTCAATAATGCCCGATTAAAGTTAACATCAGCGGTGTTGCTGGAGGGCAAAAAACAGTTACAGACAACCGTAAACCAACACTTGGCAAGATGTGTGAAATAGGTGGAGTTAAGAGTAATTTGGTCCTTGATCCATAAAGGATGACCACTTACACATAAGGCCTCTATCATGGTGTCCCAAGTGACACCGGGCCTGTCGTGGTAGTAATCCACGTCACTGGTAAAAGCAGGCAGTCTCAAAGATTGCCTAACACTAGGCACTTTGGCCCAAACATGCTTACCTCGCACGAAGACCTCCCTAGACATGCCGTAGGTCGCATTTGCGTAGAACTCCATGACAAGCATCTTGTTGACGAGAGCAGGTTCATCAAATAAGAATTCCATGTCCCCGCGTCGAATTTCCTCGTACATGTCGGGCTTTTCAGCCCGATGAGCCATCCTGTCAATGGAGATCTCCTGTAGCCATGCCTTGGTAGCCTTGGCGTGAAAATCATTTTCTGCCTCCTCGCACTCAAAATGAGACTCATCTTAGGTAGAACGCCTAGACGCGCTCGCAGCATGCCTTGATCGCTTAGGAGCTATAATCCTGCACAGAAGAAGCATACAAAAAATTTCATTACGTTAGTACTTCGAATGGCTACTCAGACTTCACCATCCGTTGACTACAAACCTACTTCCTTTAGTGCCATCATACCATGACCCCTAATTTGACCATATATTTCCAACAATTTCACTCATTCTCACCTAATGCACCCCACACTTACTTATTTTTATCATGTTAACATAACCCCACACATAATTACACCATCTCTAAATTTTTACAACAACAACCAACCCAACCTAAGCATCACATCCCCTAAAATTTAGCAACAACATACATTACAACATAATTGGCCAAACCATGGCCCAACACCAAGCTAATCAATCAATAACTAAATTTGGGTCTCCAAACCACCATAACAAATCACATTACATAATAATGGAAACCCAACCAAGGTAAATATCAAAAATTCCAAAAATTAAATTATACAACAATGTTGCTATATTAATGGGGCATATTAATATGTTCTACTCTAAGCCTAGGTAGGGTTTAAGCAAAAACTACAATTTTTAACTATACTACACTAATTAAACTAACAAAAAATAAAAAAGAGAAGAAAAAAAAAGAGAAAAACTTACTTGAAGTAGAAGAAGAATAAGGGGAGTAGTGATGGATGGTGGGGGAGGAGTGGTGGAGGAAGATGAAGGAATCTAGGGGGGGAGAATTTTAGAGAGAAGGGAGAGAAAAAGAATTTTAGAGAGAGAGAGAGAGTATAGAGGGGCGGCTGTTAGGTTTAGAATGTGGAGGGTTTGGGTAGATTAGGGTTATTAAAGAAGGGGGGAAGTAAAAAATTAAAAAAATTTAAAAAAGTACTTGGGCTGCCCGCGTTCCATCGCGGTCGCGGTGGAACTGCGAGGCAGGAGATTCCGAAGGGGGTTTCCATCGCGGTTTGACCGCGATCGCGGTCCAACCGTGGTGGGTTGGGTTCAGAGGGGCCATTCCACCGCGGTTGCGATGGAACCGCGGTGAGAAGGCTCCTCTGAATTTTTAAGCCTGGCAGCGACGTTTTTATTTTTCTAACATTTATTTTTTTTTCTTGTTTTTATTTTTCATTTTTTTATATATAGACTAACTATAATGATTTACAATTACAACAATTTCGTGGGTTGCCTCCCACGTAGCGCCTGATTTAACGTAGCGGCACGACTCAACTTAGCGCATTTTAAGGCTCGCTCGACCTTTGAGGTACCGTCTCATTGGTGTCATCCATGCCAACGTACAATTTCAACCAATGTCCATTGACTCTAACAGTGCGAGAGCCATCTTCAGATTGTATTTCCACAGCGCCAGACTGTAACACTTCAACCACCCAGAATGGCCAGACCATCTTGATTTCAGTTTGCCCGGGAACAACCGTAATCTTGAGTTATAGAGTAGTACCTTGTCCCCGGTTTAGAAGTTGCGCTCTATGATATTTTGGTCGTGTAGCCGCTTCATCCTCTCCTTGTATAATCTTGTGCTCTCAAAAGCTAGATACCGGAACTCTTCCAGCTCATAAAATTCAGTGACTCTTGATTTACCCACTTCATCCTAGCTGAGATTTAATTGCTTGAGTGCCCACCATGCTTTGTGCTCCAGTTAAACGGGTAGGTGACAAGCTTTTCCAAATACGAATTTGTATAGTGACATGCCGATTGGTGTTTTAAAAGCTGTCTTGTACGCCCATAATGCATCATCGAGCTTTCTTGACCAGTCGGTCCTTGTGGCGTTCACTATTTTTGTCAATACACTCTTTATCTCCCTGTTAGATACCTCAACTTGCCCACTGGTCTGCGGGTGATATGGAGTAGCCACCTTGTGCTTCACATCGTACTTAGCCAACAATTTCTCAAATGCCCGATTATAGAAGTGAGTGACCCCGTCGCTGATAATTGCCCTCAGTGTCCCAAAGCGAGTGAAAATGTTTTTCTTGAGAAAGCCCACCACCACCTTAGCATCATTGGTGGGTAATGCTACAGCTTCCACCCATTTGGACACATAGTCTACAGCAACAAGAATGTACTTATTGCCATAGGAGCTAACAAAGGGACCCATGAAATCTATCCCCAGACGTCAAATACTTCCACCTGTTGGATTGTGTTCATGGGCATCTCGTGACGCCGGGAGATATTCCCGGTGCGTTGACATTCATTACACCCTTTCACCCATAAGTGTGCATCTTTAAATACCATTGGCCAGTAGAATCCGGCCTCAAGTTTCTTGGCTGCTGTTCGAACTCCTCCGAAATGGCCACCATATGCTGAAGCATGACAAACCTGCAAGATAGAAGAATGTTCGATCTCGGGGACACATCTCTGGATCATGTTATCGAGACATATTCTAAACAAATAGGGCTCATCCCAATAGTACAGTTGGCTTTCACGAAAGAATCTTTTCCTATGGACCGATGACAGGTCATGAGGAACAATACCACTGGCCAAGTAGTTTTCATAACCTGCATACCATGGCGCTTCAACGAGAGTGGTAGCGAGAAACTGCTCGTCTAGAAAGGTTTCCAGAATTCTCCACTCTCTTTAACAATTTCAGCTTCTTCAAGTCGTGATAAGTAGCGACTTGATTTTCAGTGCTCTTACAGTCACGGATTTCAAGATCGAACTCTTCCAGAAGCAGCACCCAACGAATTAGGCACGGCTTAGAGTCCTTCTTTTCAATTAAGTACCTTAGTGCTGCATGGCCAATGTATACTATTACCTTTGATCCTATGAGATAGGACCTGAACTTGTCGAATGCAAACATTACCACCAGCATTTCCTTTTCCGTCACAGCGTAATTCAGTTATGTTTCACTTAATGTTCTACTAGCATAGTAGAATGGATGCATCAGCTTGTCTTTCTGCTGGCCCAACACTGCCCCCACTGCATAGTCACTTGCATCGCACATCAGCTCAAATGGTTGCTCCCAGTTGGGGGTAATAAGGATTGGTGCTGTGACCAGCCTCTTCTTCAGCTCCTCAAATGTAGTCCTGCAATCATCATAAAATACAAAAGGATGATCTTTTTCAAGTAACTTACAGAGGGGATTGGCAATTTTGGAGAAGTCTTTAATGAACCTCTAGTAAAAACCGGCATGTCCAAGAAAGCTTCTAATGGCTTTGACAAATATTGGTGGAGGTAGCTTTGCAATGACGTCAACTTTGGCTCGGTCCACCTTAATACCCTTGCTCGAAACCCGGTGCCCCAAGACTATTCCTTCTTGTACCATGAAATGGCACTTTTCCCAATTTAGCACCAAGTTGGTCTCAATACACCGTTTCAGCACTCTTGTCAGATTGACAAGGCATTCATCGAATGAATTCCCTACCACTGAGAAATCATCCATGAACACCTCTATGATATCTCCCACCATGTCAGTGAATATGGCCATCATGCACCTTTGGAATGTGGCAGGTGCATTGCATAGGACGAATGGCATCCTCCTGAAGGCAAAAATGCCATATGGGCATATGAAGGAGGTCTTATCTCTATCCTCGGGGGCTATTGAGATCCGATTGTACCCCGAGTACCCATCCAAGAATCAAAAGTGTGACCTTTCTACCAACCTGTCAAGCATTTGGTCAATGAAGGGAAGTGGGAAGTGGTCCTTACGGGTGGCTAGATTCAGTTTCATGTAGTCCATGCATATCCTCCATCTGGTGACGGTTCTTGTTGTGATTAATTCATTGTTTTCATTTTGCACAACCGTCATTCCACCCTTTTTTGGAACACATTAAACTGGGCTAACCCAGCTACTATCAGAGATTGGGAAAATAATTCCCGCGTCTAGCCACTTTATCACTTCCTTCTTCACCACTTCCTTCATATTTGGGTTCAGCCTTCTTTGGTGTTCCCTGGAAAGTTTGTGTCCCTCTTCCAGGAGAATCTTATGTATGCAGTAATCAGTGCTAATCCCCTTTATGTCTGCCATGGTCCAACCAATGACAGTTTTACATTTCTTGAGTACATGTATAAGCTGTTAAGCCTACACATCTAGCAAACCAGATGAGATAATAACAAGTAAAGTGGAGTTAGGGCCCAGAAATTCATACCTGAGATGAGCTGGTAATGGCTTAAGTTCCAGCTTTGGTGGCTCCTCAATGGATGATTTTGCTGGAGGGGTCTCTCTCTTTTCTAAGTGTAGAGGTTCAAACTCCAACACTCTATCCCAAAACCCCTTGCCTTCCAGTGCTAACACCCACTCCGACAGACTTTCACCATTTACCTCTTCTAAGTTCATTAGGCATGCCCGAAGTGGATCTTCAGCTGTCAATTCTACATCATCTGTCTCCACTATCACATCTACTACATCAATGAGAGAGCAATTCGCGAACTCACTAGGGCGCCTCATAGATTTTTGTACATTGAATATGATCTCCTCATCATTTAGCCTCATCTTGAGCTCCCCAGTTTCACAATCAATCAATGCTCTCCCCGTGGCTAGGCATGGTCTTCCTAAGATTATAAGAATCTCTTCATCCACCTTGCAGTCAAGAATCACAAAATCGGCGGGAAACACAAACTTCTACACCTGGATAAGCACATCATCTAATATCCTGAATGGACGCTTTACCGTCCTATCAGCAAGCTGTAATAACATAGAAGTGGGCCTGGCTCTTTCGATGCCCAACCTCTTATAGATCACCAAGGGCATAAGATTTATGCTAGCCCCCAAATCACGCAATGCCTTAGTAAATGCAAAGTTCCCTATAGCGCATGGAATAGTGAAGCTACCTGGGTTAGATAGTTTCTCAGTTATGGGTCTAGATACCACTGCACTACATGTCTGAGTAAGAGTCACGGTGGCCAAATCTTGGAAATCAATTTTCCGCGACATCAAGTCTTTCATCATCTTAGCATACCGAGGCATCTCTTTCAAAGCTTCAATTAAGGGAATATTTACCTGGATTTGCTTGAGCATTTTGAAGAATCTCTTGTATTGCTCCTCTTTCTGGTGCTTGGCCAACCTTTGAGGAAATGGGGCTGGAGGCCTCTTCTTCCCAATCACTTGGGATTTTTCTTTCTCTACTACCTGTTCCACAACCGGCTGTTCTACCGGTTTAGCTGCTTTCTCCGTTTCCTGCTGCACATCATTATTTTCAACTACTGACTAGACTGTAACTTCAGTCAACCTTGTGGACTCATCTAGTTCAATGGGTACTGGAATGAGTGTCTCAGCCTGCAAATTGCCTCTATTTATTTCCTGCTCAGAATCAAGATCTCTACCGTTTCTCAGACTAACTACCATCAACTACTTTGGGACTTGATCCTTTGGGTTTGTTTGAGTGTTTACAGGTAATATCCCTTGAGGACGATTGTTCTGTGTCATAGAAAGCTGGCCCACCTGCACCTCTATATTCTTAATATCTGCATCATGTTCATCTATCCTCTCATTGGTTTTGGCATGTGACCCAATTACCTACAACATCAAAACTTCCAACCTTGCGAACCCATCGTCATGTCTACCCCCATGTTGTGGTGGAGGTGGATGATACCCATGCTGCTGATTCTTGAAGGCCTGAGGTCTAGTATATGGAGCCATATTGTTGGGTGGCCTCACACCTCCTGCATTGTATTGTGGTTGAGGAGGCCTGTACTACTGTGGAGCCTTTTGACCCCAATTCTGGTTTCCCTGTCGCTACCCTCCATAATTTGCGACGTAGTTCATGTCTTCATGTTGGTGATGATGTTCCTGGTCTAAAGCCCATGGATTACCTATGGGTTGGCTAATGCAAGATGTGCATAAACCCCCATTGGTATTATCTACAATATGAACCTGCTGCTTAACCCCAGATTCTTCCACCTTTTTCGTCAGGATGCTCATCTGTGTCAAAAGAGTAGCCATGTTCTCCTCCATAGTGTTGGAAGGATTCAGAGGTACAGAGTGTACCACTGGAGTGATAGGATCATTCCTGATTGTCCACCGGAAGTTATGAGCCATCTTGTCAAGCAAATTCTGGCCTTCTCTCCAGGTCTTGCTCAGAAAAGCCACACCTGCTGAGGCGTCTACTATATTCTTCATGCTATCCGAGAGCCCCATGTAGAACCTTTGACCCAACATCTATTCAGGAACCAAGTCTCATGCAATGTCTCCATCGGTATTTGCTTGAAGCTCACATTCTCATCAATTTGCTGAGCTGTTTTGTTAGGTGGATGAAACTTGTTATGGAATTGCTTGACTAACTCATCCCATGTTGCTATAGAGTTAATCGGAAGTGAGTTGATCCATACATGTGCAGCCCCTGTAACTGAGAATGGAAACAGCAATAGCCTAATTGCCTTCGGTGTCACATTTGGTTGCCTCTGCGTCTTGCATATAGAAAGAAAAAATTTCAGGTGCTGCTGTGGATCTTCAACCTGAGTTCCAGAAAATAGTCCCTTGTTTTGCAACAAGTGCAGCATGTTGTTAGTGATCTGGAATGATTCAACTTGAATGGCTCACAGAATAATGGCAGTTGCTAAATTATCAACAGTTGGTTGTGCCCAATCAAACAGAGCACCCTCATGCGCCTCCTGTGCCTCTTGTACATTCAACCCAGCTTGTTGGTTTGGATCGTTTACGTCTCCCATGTCAAAATCTAGTTTCAGTGGTTGCGGAGATTGTTGAAGTTGTCTGATTGCCCTGTTTCATGCCCGAAATTTTTGCTCTGGATCTGAGAGTCCTTCAATTAGTTCTCCAATCCTTGCAGATTTCCTAGGCATGCACCTGAGCACCCAATTCAACAATCATCAAAATTTTCAATTTAGAGTGTGTAGAGAGAATCTGACAACACAAGAATCTTGCAGTTCTGTCAATGGCAATTGATAATTCTGTTAACTCCCCGGCAACGAAGCAAAAATTTGATCACGCCCAACTATGTCTTAAAAAGGACAATACGGTCGCTGTCAATATAACCCGGTTTTATAAGCCCGGAGTCGAATCCCATGGAGATTTAACCTATCAATTACAACCTTCAAAACCCAATAACACTCTTGAATCAGCTTCCCAAACTTTCAAATATCTTTGTGAGTAGTTTCTACTAACTACTTTTGCAATAAACTAAAGAATTGAAAAAAATAACTGAATGTGTTGTAAAGAATAATGAGAAAGACTAAGGTATTGATTTTCCCTATTGATGGAATCTCTTTTGTTTATGCTCGCACAAATTGTCAATATTTCTCTATCAATCATGAACCCTATTTCTACCGTAATTCTCTCCCGAGCAATTACAATAATTTACTATTGCACTCTTCCGAGCTACCCTAGCTAGCTTTAATTAGCACAGTTCACTTTAGATTGCACCCAAGGTTTCGTTATTCCTAATCCCACCTTTACGCCCACAATTATAGATTTCTCCAATAATCTAGGTGTAGTGTTGTTCAATAATAACTTAAATATGCACTTTTTTCCAAGTTATGCACACTAAATATGCACAGCTAATTGAGGATCCTATCAATTAACTACAACAAGAACGAAGTTGAACAAATAGAAATTTAGCTAACAATTTGTATTCACATAACCCAGAAGTTCATCAATCAATAGGTTCCATCAAAACCTTAAATAAAGATTTAGCTACTCATGATTAAGAAAACAAAAGAGATAATTGATTTCATAATCAAGAATTCAAAGTAAAAGAAAGATAGATGTTGAGAGAGTTCTCTCTTACTAGTTTGCTTGCAAAGTAGTCAATAGTACAAAATTTGCTTCCTTTGGACGAATCCTAACAATATATATAGGGTTTAGGTTTTATAATTTTCGTTTTTACACTTAAGCCCCTGAATTTTCCGCCTTCCACCGCGGTTTGACCGCGGTGGATCATGTCTTTCTGATTCTTCAAAACTTCCGCAGGCATGTTCTACCGCGGTTCTGCCGCGGTTGCGGTGGAACCTCGGTCAAACAGTGCCGCTGAATCTTCCGGGCTGTTTCAGCACAATTCCTTGACTTGTTCCACACATGGTCTTTTTCACCTTCTTCTGACTGCAAAACTGCTCTTTTAGCCTTCATCAACTCTCATGTACCTATAACACACTAAAAACACTAATAAGAGTATTTTGTCATCATAAATATTATCAAAATAACATTAAAGTGTGATTGTTTAGGGCATAAATATAATCAAATTCACCTATTATTAGAGCTCTTCACACGTACTAATAGGTTATTGATAAGTTTGGGAAATTTGACATTCTTATAATTCATAAATAACAATTACATATGTTTGAAAGGTTGATATTCAGAATGTATATTCATTTATCTAGGATTTTCTATTTTTAAAATGAATTGGTAAAAACGATTTTCTTATAAGTTTATGGTTAACTACTTTAATGTATTATCGAAGTTTTTTTTTTCATGAATTGATAATCCACATTAAAAACTAGTAGTACTATGTTTTATAGAAGTGTCATTTTTTCTTTTCCATTTCTTCAGTCAATTTGGGGTTTAGAATATCTTATTTTCTTATATATATTGGACAAACCGTAAAGACAAAGTCAAAAGATAAAGCTATAGTTTTCCACTATATGAAAGAAGTAAAGTACGAGAAACTGGTAATTGCCTTTTTTCTCATATTCTTCTACTTTTTTCTTGTGCTACCATAAAATAATAAAGTGCAAACTAGCTATTTGTTGATTATACGAATAAAGTTCCATATTAGTAATTTATTCGGAATTTCTATATAAAATATATAAATATTTTAATGGCATGAGCAGAGGTAGATTCAGGATGGGTTCAACTTTATATATATATAATCTATTTTGGCACCATATCTCTATCTTGTTCTATTTTAACCCTACAACTCTAATTTTCATATTCCACTTAGTACAAAAGCTGAAACCAATATAAAAAAATTAAATATAGCGTGTGTGTATACACAAATATGAGGTGTAATAAATATCTAATTAAATAGTGCCACATGGTTTTTTCATCCATATCAAACGGGTCAATACTAAAATACCTTAACCCGACCGTATTTTTTCATCCACTGTAACATCATCTTTATTCTCTAAGTTCTAAAGCTTTCATTAGCCGATTTCATACTAGGCCGTTTAGATGAAATAAACTCACAAAAAATAAGCTCGGGTTCAGGTATTTTAGTATTGATCTGTTTGGTATGGATGAAAAAATCAGGTGACAATATTTAATTTACACCTTAAATCTGTGTATACATACACGCTATATGTTTGCACTGGTTTCACCTTTTGTGTTAAAGTGAAACATAAGAAATAGAGTCGGAGGGCCAAAATGGAACAACGTAGAGATAGAATGCCAAAATAAAAAATGGTGTCAAGTTGAACGGGCTGCATATGTAGCCTTTAAAAATTTTTGCATCGAATTCATTATACTATAAAATTATGGGTTCAAATCTAATATTTATTAAAAAATTAGAAAGTATTTACATATAAATTCATACTCTAGTCGAATGTTATGGGTCCAGTAGGACCTGTACCCAAAAAAGCTATATCCGTCCTTGGGCGTGAGGCCTTTTGAGAAAAATCGTGCGTGTTTGTTAAAAGTGTCTTTGGACTAATTTAGTCAAATAACCGGCAAGCTCAATTTTTTTACCCATAAGAGCTTAAAGACGCGTATACAAACCTAGTTACGATGTGGGTGACACTAGTAAAGTTTCATTAGTTGTGCCAATTACACAGTCCCACATTGGTAACTAAGAGCCTACATATAAGGTGTATAGATCTCTTAATGATGTGAGTGTGAGGCTTTTTAAATTTATACTGATTTTTGCCTGAAGGAGATAATATCACACCATATTAAAAGTATATTTAGGCTAATTGAACCCAACACTAGTTTTTTTTTGCAATAAATTAATTGAGAAAAGGATACTATATAACAGTTCTCATAATACTAGCTCTCTCTATATATATATGTTATTACAAAGATCATATAAATTTTATATAATTTTTTTTTCTACAAAATGTAAATAGTTTATTCGTGAGCTAATGAGAAAAAAGTCTAAATTAATTTGGAAACTAATTACCCAGCTATGCAATTAGCTCACCTGCCTGTAACAAAGTACATGCCGTTACCAAAAAGTGACACGTGTTTGTAACCCGTGATTTGATTGGTCGGTGATTTAACAGATCATGCACTGTTGTGCATGGGTTACTTTCTTTTTACGTGATCAGTAACGGAGTTTGCATGCCTCTGTTAAGTCCTATTGTCCTACATAAATATGTCACACTATTCACGCACTATGTGTGACGTGTGTTTCAATCATCATTTGAGAAAAACAAAGGAGTGAAATATTCTACAGTATAAATGAGGCTCTTCTAGCTTTACCTACACGGCAAGGGAAAGATCAAAGGCTTCCCAGGAAATTAATTTTGTGAAATTTTATCTATACTAACATTAAATTAACGAATACAATAGATAATATAAATCCCTTTTTTTTTTATATGTAAGTGTGTGTTTGGACATGTAGTTTGTGGGGCTTCGATAAATTTCTAGATATGTTAAAGAGAAATCTTGGAGCAATAATATAATTTTCTTCACGTGTTCTATAAGTTACAGGTTCGAACATTGGGATAGATTGGCCCTTCCCTATACCTAGTGTCGGCTTTAACCTTATCACCGGAAAGTTTAGTGCCTTAGGCTCCCAAATTTGGGGGCTCCAATATTTAGAAATATTAGGTTCATAGGTATTTAAAATAAATAATATTTAGTATTTTAGTATAACAATTGTCAGATTTTCAAAATTATTGTCCATCGATAATACATAAGATCAACAATGTCTCAATACATATTATATAAATTAGCCATATTATCAATTGAAAATGAATTATTAGAGGAAACATGTATGGGGTCGAATCGGATGCACTATGAGTCGAGCATGTACCTATATACGGCTGTAGATGTCAAATGATGTCCTTTCTCGCGTCCATACGACAAAAGAGGGTACGCCTCCGACCATAGAGGCGTATCGACAGACTCGTCCATATAGACGTCCCGACTTCCCCCTCCCAGTAGCTCCGAAATTATGTAATGTGTTGGCGAGGGGACCTCCCTTCTATATAAGGAAGGGTCTCCCTCATTTGTAAGGCATGTGTTATTATTCAATAATAATACAATCTCTCTCTATCTATCATTCTCTCTCCATTTCATCTCTCTATTGGTAACTAGCTTTAACACTTCATTATGATCTCTTACAATTCAATAACAACAACTTACATACGAATCTAAAGATCTATCTTTC
Organism: Nicotiana noctiflora; assembly: GCA_032618575.1. Taxonomy (NCBI): domain Eukaryota; kingdom Viridiplantae; phylum Streptophyta; class Magnoliopsida; order Solanales; family Solanaceae; genus Nicotiana; species Nicotiana noctiflora. The sequence goes on from JASVEL010012694.1 coordinate 209,353, forward strand.
GATGTATTACCATTGATTCCGATTTATCCTCCCATATATTCTTTGATTGTCTTTACCTCAAAAAATAACCGATAACTTTTGAGTCAAATAATTTGGCGCCGTCTGTGGGGATTTCGAGAATCAAACTCGTAGTATACATCTACAAGATCTGATCATCAGAAAGAACCCAGAAATGGCCGAAAACAACACCCGATCCAAAGCTGTGATAGAAGTTACTACCAACCTCTTGAGTTCCATGAACGAGGTTGGTGGTAGTGCTGCCATCAACGCCACCCCTGATATTACACTCGAGGCGGAAGTCTCACCTTCCCCATTCGGGAATCTTGCAACCCTGCAGGAAAAAGACACCTCCACTTCAAGAAAAGCACCCTCAGCGGTCAGGAAACTATTGGAGGAATGGTTAAACAGCACCCTGAGCGGCTTAGTGGAAAAGCCACCGCGGGGTTATGAAAATGCAGCTCCAACAACAAGCAACACCACCGCAGCAGACGAGCAGGAAAGAACACAAACCAACAGCTAACCCGTCGAAATGCAAACACACGACGACACGTAGGCCTCCATTCTAAGAAAGATGGAAGAAATGGAAAGCAAAAATCAGGCCCTCCGTGACCAAATGAAGGAACACCAAGATAAAGTTGACAAGATCCACGGAGCACCTAAACTGCTACCCAAACAGGACATAGAAAGGTTTGTAGAGCAACCCTACTCCGAAGAAGCCGCACCCTACACCATCCCGAAGACCTTCAAGATGCCCCCTACCTGAGGGTGTACGACGGAACCACCGATCCCGAGGATCATCTCATCCACTATGTCACCGCTGTGAAAGGTAATGACTTGTCCAAAGAACAAGTACCATCCGCGCTGCTGAAAAAAAACGGCGAAACACTGACCGGGGGAGCCTTGACCTGGTATTTCCAACTACCCGCCAAAGCAATCTCAATCTTCGAAGAGATGGCGGATAAGTTCGTCAAGTCACATGCCAGCGCTAAAAAGGGAGAAGAAAGGGTAAACGACATCTTCGCCGTCAGACAAACCACAGGCGAAGGTCTTAGGGACTTCCTCGCCAGATTCAACAGAGTAAGGATGAGCCTACCAAACGTGTCGGAGGGCATGGCGGTAGCGGCTTTCCAGAACGGACTCGGCAGGGACGGTTCCAGAGCAACCAAGAAACTGCTAAGCCGGCTCATGAAGTATCCCCTCACAACCTGGGATGACGAGGAGGATCTCAACGAACCGACCCGACGGCTGACAGCAATACATCCAGACACAAGGAGAGATCGACGACACGAGGGAAGCCGGAAACTCCCTCCTCACCCCAGTAAAGAGCGACACCAGCCTTACATGAGGTCTCCCCTTCCGCCCCCTCGCCATGCGGACGCACTGCAATGCCATCTCGCCCACTCAGGAATGAACGAGGCACGCCCCCTTTACTTTCTTTACATAACTTCTATGTTTCTTCTTCAGAAATCGTGTACGCACTAGAGAAGCTCGGCACCAAGGTGCAATAGCCTCAGAAAATGAAGTTGGACCCTGCCACAAGAAAATCAAACGTCCTGTATGAATTTCACCAAGAACGGGGGCACAGGATCGAAGACTGCATTGGCCTAAGACAAGAAATCGTCAGGATCCTAAACCAAGGGTACCTGAAGGAGCTGCTCAACGACAAGGGGAAAGCTAATTTTGCACGCGGACGAGAACATTCTCGTGGGACTCCGAAACCACCCTCTCCGACGCGCACGGTGAATATGATCGTCGGAGAAGGGGATGACTTCGCCATCAATCATGTCAAATTTGCCAACACGCACAGACTAAAGAGGACAATCTCCCACGAACGGTATGATGACCTCGAAGGTAGTATCACATTCGATAAGTCTGACACCGGCGGTTTGTGTTTCCCTCATTATGATGCTCTGGTTATTACTTTACGTATCGTCGATACAGATGTCAGGAGAGTCATGATCGATGACGAAAGCGACGCCTGCATCATCCATCCGAGAGTCCTCTCACAGATGGGACTCGAGGACAGGATAACCCCCCGCTACACAACTCTAACTGGTTTTAACAATGCAGTGGAGCGCACATCGGGAGAAGTGACCCTACCCGTCCTCGCGGGGGGAGTCACCCTGGAGACCACCTTCCATGTGATGTACCAAGAGACAGCCTACAACGTCATCATCGGGCACCCATAGATACATGCCATGCGAGCGGTCCCCTCGAGCTTGTATCAAGTGGTCAAGTTCCCTACTCCATGGGGGATATTCAGCATCAAGGGAGAACCACGCACAGCGCAAGAGTGCTATAAAATTACTCAAGACTTCGGCCACACCCGACAATTAAGCGGGGCGAGCATAGAAGCATAGCAATCAGCCATGTTGGGGACAGCAGCGGACCCGACGGCCGACGCCATCAGAGACCCAAACGTTGTGGAGGCTTGTAAAGCTATGGTCGAGGATCTCGATCCAGTCCAGCTGGATCGTAACAACCCCGAAAGGAAGGCGTACATCAGCCACGGGCTCGCCGACCCGGGTAAGTATCATGAATTTTTAACTAACCATGTAGACACATTTGCTTTTTCCCATGCAGACATGCCAGGGATCTCGCCAGACATCGCCACCCACAGGATCAACATGGACCCACTACATCTGTCGATAAGGCAAATCAGGAGAAAGTTCAACACCGCAATCAATGAGGTAGTCCGCGAAGAAGTAGACAATCTGCTGGCCAACGGCTCCGTCAGGGAGTCGAAATACCCACAATGGGTCGCCAACGTAGTGATGGTCAAAAAGAAGAACGGGAAATGGAGGATGTGCGTGGACTTCACCAACCTGAATAAGGCCGGTCCTAAGGATTCCTTCCCCCTCCCTCACATCGATCAACTGATCGACGCCACCGCCGAACATGAATTACTAAGTTTCTTGGACGCATACTCTGGCTATAACCAAATCCTTATGGCCGAGGAAGATCAGGAGAAATCCACGTTCATCACACACCAGGGTACCTACTGTTACAAAGTGATGCCCTTCGGGCTCAAAAACGCATGGGCTACTAACCAAAGGCTGGTCACTATGATGTTTAAGGAGCAACTTGGGAAAACCATGGAAGTTTACATCGACGACATGCTAGTGAAGTCAGAAAGGAAGGAGGATCACATCGACCACTTGCGAGAGGCCTTCGATACTGAACAAATACGGGATGAAACTGAATCCCGAGAAATGCGCCTTTGACGTAGCGTCAGGAAAATTCCTAGGCTTTCTCGTATCCCAAAGAGGGATCGAAGTCAACCCCGATCAGATAAAGGCAATCACCTCAATACCTGAAATGCTCAACAACAAGAAACAGGTTCAGAAGTTGATAGGCCGAATAGCCGCCCTCTCCCACTTCATCTCCCGATCGTCAGACAGATGCCGCAAATTCTTCAGCGTGTTGAGAAAGGACAACAGATTCCACTGGAATGGCGAATGCGTCAAAGCCCTACAAGAGCTGAAGACGTATCTATCATCGCCACCATTGTTGTCAAAAGCAAAATCATGTGAGCCTCTACTAACATATATAGCCGTATCAGAAGTTGCGGTCAGTGCGGTACTGGTTCGTGAAGAAAAAAGTACGCAATTGCCTATCTATTACATTAGCAAAACCCTGGTGGACGCCGAGACTTGGTACCTGCACCTCGAGAAATTGGCATTAGCACTGGTCACTGCTTCCAGAAAGTTGAGACCCTACTTCCAGTGCCACCCCATCAGGGACCACTTTCCCTATGATGAGCATCCTACACAATCCTGAACTATCGGGTCGTCTCGCTAGATGGGCCATAGAGCTCAGCGAGCACGACAACACTTATATCCCCAGAACCGCCATCAAGTGGCAAGTCCTCGCCGACTTTGTGGCCAACTTTAGTGTCAAAATCTCACCAGAGGCGGAGAAGGAAGCCCTGCAAGACACTTCGAACACTGACCCTTGGATTCTCCATAACAATGGGGCCGCAAACGCCTCGGGATTGGGACTGGGACTCGTCCTCGAAGTTCCAATAGGCGAATTCATTCGCCAGTCCATACGATGTCCCGAGATGACTAACAACGAGGCAGAATATGAAGTTGTTATTACAGGTATAAAATTAGACATCAGGTACGGAGCTCGCCGACTAGTCCTACATTGCGACTCCCAACTTGTGGTAAATCAAGTCACCGGGACTTATCAGGTCAAGGAATAGAGACTACAGAAATACCGAACAGAGATCTGCAGACAAATGGCCCAGCTCGACGAATTCCGCTTCGAACAAGTTCGTAGGGTGCACAACGCCGAAGCAGATGGACTGGCTAAACTGACTACCGCCACCACCAACCTGAATAAAGAAAGCACTGTCACCCTCTTTCACTCAGCGATCGACCACACCGAGGTACTCTCCCTGCATCTGACTTGGGACTGGCACAATCAATTTGTATCATATTTGTAAGATGGAAACCTACCACACGACAAAAAAGAGGCAAGAAAGCTTCGCACACAGGCAGCGAGGTACTGTTTGGAAAATAATGACCTGTACAAAAGGACTTTTGGAGGACCCCTAGCTAAGTGTCTAGGCCCCAACCAGACAACGCCAGTGTTAGAGGAGGTCCATGAAGGTCATTATAGCGCTCATACAGGCAACCGAGCACTCGTACGATGTCTAATACGGGCTGGGTACTACTGGCCCACCATGAAAAAGGACGCGGCAGAATACATTCGCCAATGCAAAAAATGTCAAAAGTTCGCCCCTCTGATACATCAGCCGGGGGAACCATTCCACTCGGTCACCTCACCATGGCCCTTTATCAAATAGGGAATGGACATCGTCGGACCGCTACCCGTCGGACGAGGGAAGGTACGCTTCTTATTAGTTTTAACTGACTATTTCTTCAAGTGGGTGGAAGCAGGTGCCTACGCCCATATCCGCGAGCAAGAGGTCATCGCCTTCATCTGGAAGAACATTATATGAAGCTTCGACATCCCCAAAGAAATAACCTGCCACAATGGACGATAGTTCATAGGACAAAAAACAACCGACTTCTTCGACAAATGGCGCATCAAAAAATACTTTCAACGCCATATCATCCAACCGCCAACGGCTAGGCAGAGTCATCCAACAAAACCATACTAAACATTTTGAAGAAAAAACTCGAAGATGCCAAAGGATTGTGGCCCGAGCTACTGCCAGAAGTACTATGGGCACACAAGACTATCCCCAAATCCTCCACAGGAGAAACTCCTTACTCATTAGTCTACGGAACGGATACCGTCATACTAGTCAAAGTCGGCGAGCCGAGCCTAAGGTACTCGCACACGAGCGTAGAAGAGAACGATGCAAACTGGCTACAAGATCTAGATGAAGCCGAAGAGAGAAGGGATATGGCCTATATTAGGCTAATGGCCCAAAAACAGCAGATCGAGAGATACTACAACAAGAGAGCAAAAATCCGGCCACTCAAAGTAGGCGACTATGTGTTAAAGGCCAAGACATTGGCATCCAAAGACCCTAACAAAGGAAAATTGGGCACCAATTGGGACGGACCCTACAAAATCACCGCAGCAGCAGACAAAGGCTCCTTCAAGTTAGAAACCATGAACGGGAAGATGCTCTAAAACAACTGGAACATCTCCCACCTCAAATATTTCCATTTCTAAAGAGTATCCCCCAAGTCGTACTCTTTTTTCCCCACCCGAGTTTTGTCCCAATTGGGTCTCGGAGAGGTTTTTAATGAGGCGACGAAGGAGATGCTCGAAAATGTTTAGAACTTTAAATCTGATACACCAAGCGTACTGGCGATCGGCACGAATGGCGTATCCCAGGGACTAGGGATACGACCATCTCCAATGTAGGAAAGGCTACGACCATCTCCAATGTATGAAAGGCTACGGCCATCTCCAATGTATGAAAGGCTACGGCCATCTCCAATGTATGAAAGGCTACGGCCATCTCCAATGTACGATAGGCTACGGCCACCCATAAACATAAAAGGCTAAGGCCCTGATGGCGTAAGGAGAGACTATGGTCGCCTCCGATATACAAAAGGCTAAGGCCCTAACTACGTAAGGAAAGACCACGGTCATCCTCGACAAACGAAAGGCTACGACCACCCATAAACACAAAAGGAAAAGGCCCTGATGGTATAAGGAGAGACTACGGTCGCCTCCGATATACAAAAGTCTAAGGCCCTAACAACGTAAGGAAATACCACGGTCATCCTCGACAAACGAAAGGCTACGGCCATCCATAAACACAAAAGGGTAAGGCCCTGATGGCGTAAGGAGAGACTACGGTCGCCTCCGATATACAAAAGGATAAGGCCCTAACAACGTAAGGAAATACCACGGTCATCCTCGACAAACGAAAGGCTACGACCACCCATAAACACAAAAGGCTAAGGCCCTGATGGCGTAAGGAGAGACTACGGTCGCCTCCGATATACAAAAAGGCTAAGGCCTTAACAACGTGAGGAAAGACCACGGTCATCCTCGACAAACGAAAGGCTACGGACACCCATAATCGCAAAAGGCCAAAGCCCTGATGGCGTAAGGAGAGACTATGGTCGCCTCCAACATACGAGAGGCTAGAGCCCTAACAACGCAAGGAGAGACTACGGCCACCTCCAATATAAGCATAAAGGGTTAAGGCCCTAACAGCTTATAAAAGGACTACGGTCGTCTCCGATAAATAAAAGGACACGCCACGCACAACACATAAGTTGCAAAAGAAGACATAAAAACACAAGCAGTTCCCATGAGGTCATCATAAATCAACTTGATAAATTGCAAGTTTACAAAATAGTCTTGATTACAAAAAGAGAAGAAATCCTATCTAACCGCCATGGCCCCCATCACCTTCCTCCGCACCGGCCACACCGTCATCGCAATCCCCATCACCTTCGGCCCAGAACACCCTATCAATCTAAGACCCTGTGCCAACTGGTCCACCTCCGAAAAGGAACAGCCCGCTTGGTTCGGAGAGTCGGGGTCATACCCACAAGCCTCACGTGCGACCCTAACAAGGCGATGGTGAGCTTCGACCTCCACCTCGGTTGCTCTACCGGCAGCCAACAGCTCCTCAAAAATAGTCTGTCTCGCCTCAGCATACACAAACATGTTGTGAGCCTCATGAGACGTATCACCAGCTGGAGCAACAGTCTCCACATGCTGAGGAGCAGCCACCTCAACCGTTGCGGCCCTGAGCTCGGCGGTAAGGGCATCAACCTGGCACGCAACTCTGCTATCCCCGATATAGCTACACGTCCCAGATCCAGCTCTCCTTCCCGCTGATGGAGGAGGCTCTCCAACTCGGTATTTTGGACCACAGCGGCCATTAAGTCCGCGTTCGCCCTCTCTAACTGGGCCGTGCACTCCCGCAGCTTATCTTCCACCAACTTCAAACCCTCACGAAATACTTGAAACTGACGGTCCTGGGTGTATATGTCTGCCAACGTCTTGTGCTTACTCTAGGCCTCCCGATACTTCTTTGACGCTTTTCTGAGGGCGGCATTCTTCTTTCGCTCGCTTCGGCCCCACTCTACCTCCAAGATGAGGGTCTGTAAAAAAGATAAAGAAAAGACATAATTCAAAACAACATAACACCACAGGGCTTATAAGAAAACTATAAAAAACAATGACCAAGTCATACCTGTAAGGCAGCGCTGGCGACCCGACGACACAAATCTATGTCACTCACAGCCTTCAGAGACTCCGCCTCGGCAGTCCCACATAACAAGGACATGTCCACCACAGCATGTTCACTTTCCAGCAGCAAATTATATCCCGTAGGGATCATGAGCCGATGGGTAGGACCTACCATCGCCATGTCCACCCGGGCGTAGCCCTCCCGCGGCACATCCGATGAAGCAGGAGCCTGTCCGGGAGCAGCCCCTTCCTCGTCTACAGCCGGGCCGGCGACAGCCGGCGCGCTGCCATCCTCAACAGGCGGGGAAGCAGTACTTCCTGCAACCTCCCTCAAGAGGGTCGCCCTCTTCGGTCGGATGGCGTCGCCCATGAGAACTGGCCTCGACTCGGGGCGGCGAGTAATCGCCTTCCTCCGTTCCACCACCACACCTTTTCCAAGGAGTAGTCGGCGCCTCTTTCACTCCAACGGCTCGTCGTCCGCTGATGCGTCCTCTTGAGGAAGAGGTGAAGGCAAAAAGTACACTCTGGACGCCGGGTCATCCACCGACTCAACTACGGGACGAGAAGTTCCGGGAGCGTCTGCAAAGACTAGCTCCTGAATTCCAGCTTCGCCCTCTGAATGAGCGGTCATAAACATCATCACCAGATGCTCCCACATCTGCTCGATCACCCTCATGATGAACGGCCTCAGGGGCGGTCTCTCGCACGTAAAGTACATGTTCAAAATCGGAACCTGCCAATGAGGAGGTGGCGGCACGACGTCTCCTTCTCCGCGGTGCAATCCGGGTTGCCAACACAGCTATAAGAATGTATCAGAAAACATGGCGTCCAAACAGGATACGAGGTCGCCAAATCCAGAACCACTACAATACCTGGGAGACCATATTTTGCGGTAAAGGCAGCCCATGTCCTGCATTCCTCTGCGAAGGGGATCAACCGTCCCACCCAAGTTCTTATGTCCGATACGGACTGGGGTGTATGCACCCTTGCTACATACATGAAACATAATGAGATGATGAAATGACGAACATGCATAAAGAAAGTAAACGTAGGGGATAACACTTACGTTCGGCATTCTACACCTCAGGGAATCCGGCTGCATCCGACACCAAATCCGAGGTTCGGACGAAGAAATATTTCAGCCAGAACTGACGGTTGGGTTTGTCGTCTGTCTCGACAATCAGGCCCTTCGTCCCTCAATTCTTCAGCTGGAGCATTGTCCCTCTCATAAATCCGGGACTGAACAACTGCAGCAGATGATACACCATGACGTCTAAGCCGGCCCCCTCGGCATACGTCGTCAGAATACGACATATTTTCTATGTATAAGGGGTAAGATGAGCCGGCCATATGTTGTAGAACCGGCAAAGCTCTTCCGCCAACGGATAAATGGAGAGGCTACATCCCATTAAGAAGGGATACTCGTAAAAGGCGCAGAACCCGGGCATGTGTACGTTGGCGAGTTTCCCTCCAACCGTTTGCATAACAGCCACCTCCGAAATCTGACAAGATGCTCGGAGTTCGTTTAGGAGAGGTTTAGTAAAGGTGGACCTCTCCCATGCAGGGGTATCCCCCTTTATTGGGAAATCCCTTCGAACGTACAGTTCGCGGGGAAGCAGGTTCTCCACAGAAAGGGGGACGAGAGGTTTACGGAGCTTCTTGCCACCCCCTGAGGGCCGAGACACCCTAGAAGTAGCTTCACCCTCGTCTGTCCCACAACGACGACCACCCTTAGACATTTTTAGAAATCTTTATATTCAAGGTATAACAACAAAACACGAGGTCAGCGCAAAAGCTGTATTTCTATCAAGAGAAGACGAAAGACAAGAGTATAAAGAACCTTTTGATGATCCAAAGAATAGAAAGTCTTGAAATCTCTCACTATTTATAACAAGCCAGTATATGGGATTCGAAAAGGTTTGCACCGGAAAAGAGGCGGGAAACCGAAATGTCAAATCGCCTTTCTGGCCTGCCTCGGGAGCAACCGCAATCATGACGCATGCCGTCAGCAAACGACGGTTCAGAAGAATGTGCCACATGTGCACATGCGGATAGATCCAGTACGGATCGACTTTATCCACCCATTGCAGATATATGTCGAATACATCTCCAATAGGCGGAGGGACTAACTGTATGGGGTCGAATCGGATGCACTATGAGTCGAGCATGTACCTATATACGGCCATAGATGTCAAATGATGTCCTTTCTCGCGTCCATACGACAAAAGAGGGTAAGCCTCCGACCATAGAGGCGTATCGATAGACTCGTCCGTATAGACGTCCCTACTTCCCCCTCCCAATGTCGTTATTATAATAGCAGTAGCTCCGAAATTATGTAATGTGTTGGCGAGGGGACCTTCCTTCTATATAAGGAAGGGTCTCCTCATTTGTAAGGCAGGTGTTATTATTAAAAAATAATACAATCTCTCTCTCTATCATTCTCTCTCTATTTCATCTCTCTATTGCTAACTAGCTTTAACACTTCTTTAAAATCTCTTACAATTCTATAAGAACAACCTACATATAAATCTAAAGATCTATCTTTGGATATATTACCATTGATTCCGATTTACCTTCTCATATATTCTTTGATTGTCTTTAGCTCAAAAAGTAACCGATAACTTTTGAGTCAAACAAAACCGATTATAAAAAAAATATTAACAACTTAGCACCTCAAAAAGCTAGAAAAATGGACTTCAAATAAATAAATAAATTTTATAATATTATATATATATATATATATATATATATATATATATATATGTGTGTGTGTGTGTGTGTGTGTGTGTGTGTGTGTGCGCGCGCGTGTGTGTTTATTTATTGAAAAGTTAGGTCTCACATTAAACTTTGGCTCTAGGCGAGACATAAGCCGCCCGTACCTTGCGTGAATGCGAGATGCTTTATGCACAATACGACCCTCTTGATAGTATGTCTAGTCTGTTAATCATGGTTGATTAATAATATATTACATATTTTACTTTAATTTTCAATTTTTAAGGTTAAAATATTTGAATTAACGTAATGACTGTGTGCTTAAGTATTTACGAAAATTCTCCAATATCCTCGTGGGAGCAAAATTGTTTTCCTTAATTTTCTCACGTGGACTCAAACTCAATTTCCAGAGTTGAAGGTCTTATTTCCCTTGTAAAACCTTTTAGCCATTGACTTTTTCAAGTAAAAGCTGCACTGTAGGTGAAGTTTTTGCATGGATTTGACCCTTCATTTACCATATAAATACGCATCATCAACTAAAGATAGACAAGTTAAATCCAATGGGGTTAATAGATTTTTATATTTATAGCCATATATTTGGACCATATTACACGCACTTTAATTAATTTTATAACATATCTTATCTTTCTACTAATTAGGGATGTTCATAAAAATTCAAAAAAATCGAATCAAACCGAAAATCAAAATAAACCGACCAAAAAATCGATACTTATTGGTTTTAGTTTGATTTTGGTTTTGAATTTTAAAAACCAATCAAATTTGGTTTGGTTTTGATTTTAATAAGAAAAAAATCAAACCAAACCGACTATAGAAGTAACTATTTCAAATTTATTATTACAACTATATATATGTATATTGTTATAAAAAAATTTAAAAATTTTATGGTAAATGTTAATAGATTGCGCTTTTAATATAGTTATTTACCTTTACGTTCTAATTTGATTGGTAGTTTTCTTTTGTTTAGTATAAGAATCCGTTTCGTATTAAAAATAATATATTTTTAATTGAGTTCATAAATTATTCATCACTATTTGATTCAATTATCACCAATATATTTTGGTAAATAATAGATTTCTTAAAAGGGCAATTGATTTGATAGTGTTACATTGAAAATGTGGTCGCCGAAATATATGTTGGTAGTGTATGTCTTATATTTAAGAAAAAACCGATAAATAATCGAAAAAATCAAAAAGCCGACACAAACCGAATCGATAAAATCGACTTAATTGGTTTGGTTTGGTTCTAATATTTGAAAAACTGAATTACTGGTTTGGTTTCTTTTTAGAAAAAAACTGATCCAAACCGAACGATAAACACTTCTACTACTAGTATAAGTATCAGATAACTCTGTCCATCATGATCGGGATAAGTAAGAAAACGTCACCTAGTATTGACAACTAAATCTTGACCTTACTTAACTCATTTTATTGTTCACGACGATACAACCCTCGAAGCCTAGCTAGTGTTCAATATTACTTTTTCTGTTTTAATTTATGTGAATTTAAATGATTGGGTACGGAATTTAATAATAATAAAAAGACTTTTGAGGCACATATATTTTATGTACGGTATAAAGGTAAATAGTTTTCAAATACAAAAATAAATCTTTTTTTTTACGAATAAAAAAAATATATTCACATCAATTAAATGTTTATAATCGTAACAACGTATTCAAATATGAATCTGTGCCTAGCTAGTCACACAAATAATTTTTATATTATAATCCTTGCATAACTATCACAGATCCTTCTTTAAAAATTAAAAAAGAGATAAGATAAAAAATAAAAATTAGTAGCCATAGTATACTGAGCTTTAAAGGTTGTACTTTATTCCATATCCATCTTTATAGAACTGATGAGAGAGAGAGAGAAAAGGTAAAAAATAAAACTCAATTGCAACGCTGTCTTCATCTTCTCTCTCATGCCATTTTCACACAAGAGAGACACAGCAAAACCGGAAAGAAGAGAGAGAGAGAGAGAGAGAGAGAGAGAGAGAGAGAGAGAGAGAGAGGAGAAAGAGAGTGACTTTGATGAGGAGCTTGACGACTGCGTAAAAAAGGCAAAGCAAATGTCGGTTCTCTTTATTAATTATCACAATATATTGTTCCTTTCTTCAACTCTTTATCTTCCTTTCATTTTAATTCGGTTCCATTCGATTTGATTCAGTTTTAGCTATTATTACTTGCTTTTGTTTGGTGAGCTCCGAATTTCTCTTCTAAAATGTGTAAAATGCGGTGTAAAATTCGTTCGAATTGTTATTTTGTGATCTGTTTAGTTGCTGAGGAAATATACCATTTTTTATGTGCATTATGTGTTTTTTTATTGCAAAATCAAGGAATTAATGATAGGTTATGGAGCAGTTTGTTTTTTTCCCCGAATTTTCTCAAGTTAAATGCCGAATGCGGTGTTAATTTCGTTCAAATTGTTGTTGCAATCTGTTAGGTTGTTGAGAAAATGCTGGAAACTCTTTTCACCGAAATCGTCATTTTTTTTTTAAAATGTTGTGCATTTGCGTTTTGTTATTTTTTGAGCTCCGAAAATTTTCAACTGAAATGTGCAAATACGATGTTAATTTTTCGACTGAAATGTGCCAATGAGGTGTTAATTGTTTTTATATTTTTTTTCTGTGATCTGTCCAAAATTCTCAACTGAAATGTGCCAAATATGTTTTTTTTTTACTATAGCAAAATCAAGGAATTAATAGTAATAGGTTATGGAGCAATTTTGGTTGTTATTAGGAGTTTCTCAACCAGATGTCCCAAACGTGGTGTTAGTTGTGTTCAAATTGTTGTTGCCCAGTGGCGGAGCCAGGATTTTCATTAAGGGGAGTCAAAATATAAAAAAACAAACTCGCCAAGTAGTCAAGGGGTATCATTATATAGTATATATACATATTTTTAAAAAAGTTACCGAGTTAAACAGTGTAATTTTCCGATTAAGAGGTGCCCCTTGGATGCATGTGGCTCCGCCACTGTTGTTGCCATCCGTTTGCTTGCTGAGAAATGCTATAAATTCTTCCCTAAAAAAAGAAAAAGAAAAAAAAAAATTAAATTTTCGTGTGCAATCTTTGTGTTCTTTTGCAAATTTTAAAGAATTTTGATTTAGTTGAAATTTGGTTTTGCTCCGAATTTTTTCAAGTATAATGTGCCAATATGGTCGTAATTTCAGTTGAATTGTTGCTGTGATCTGTTTGGCTACAGAGAAAATGCTGGAAATTGTTCCAACAATAAAAATAAAGAAGAAAATTTCACTGTGCATTTGTGTTTTTTGCAGCATTACATTGTGACTGCTTGATTTATTTGAAGTTTCCTGACATTGAGCAGTTTGCTCTTAGCGCTGAATTTCTCGAGTATAATGTGTCATTATGTTATTAATTTTAAATAAATTATTGTTGACTTGTTGCAATACATTTTGGTTACTGACAAAGTGCTGGAAAATATTTGTACTGTTTTTGAAGAGAAGTAAGGATCAGAATAACTGTTTCCATTAGTTGTAATTTTCTGCTTTAAAAATTTAAGCTAAATTATTACCAAATTTAGAAAAGGGTCATTCTTTTTTGAACGGACCAAAAAAGAAATAGGTTCACATAAATTGGAACAGAGGGAGTATGTATTTTGTCTTCTAATATTTTTTTTGGTTTGGTTTACAGACATGTTAAAAGAAACTGATTGTTTTGTTTTAGTAGGATTGTCAAATCTGAAGAGGATCCACATTGCTTTTCTTGGAATCTGAGTTTCATATGTTGATTATTCACTCTCTGCTTTCCTGAAGAATTAGTGGTAAATCTGATTTATGGAGTCTTGTAGTCTTCATACCTACTTTACCTTAAAGAGTTGATACGAAGAATATACCAATTTGTTGCAGACTAGTAATCCACCATGAACTGGAATCAGCAAATGGAAATTCATTACACGAATGCTGCTATGCCTTATAATTCAATTGGAAGCTTTATGGATTTCTTTGGAGGTGTTACATATGACCATGTAAATTATATATTTGCCGATCCTCCATATGGTCAGGTATATTCAGTAGTTTTACAGCAATTGATCATTTTTTCGGTCTACATCCCTGTTGTGTATTCGCCTACTTTCAATTTGACCCTGCATTTCCAACTTCTGCCCTCGAACCTTGTTATGCAGGATTGTGCAAAATAACCTGTACAAATGAGGGTACAACTGGAACAATAATCAGTTTTAAATTTGTATAATTAACTTCGCGACCCTGGACATTTTGTAAATCATGGTTAGATAAGCAGATAGTACAAATAGTGCTCATGAATATGAAAAAAGAAATACGGCGAGAAAGTAGAAATTTGTTTATAAGTATGTGCTGTTCTATTATGTACATACATTTGTGTAGTAGTGTGCAAAGAGCAGATCCAGAACCAACATGTATCAACTGCATAATTAGCAACTGTGCTGCATTTAATGGACACTAGCTTTCGAATTGCTCTAGCAAACTAAGGAACTCCGCTATTTATTGCTAAGCATATGAGGACCTTAGAGGTACCTTTGGATATCATTTAACTGCAACCTGTACATTTTCTTCATGCGTCTTTGTTTTCGTCTATATCAAATTGTCAGTCACTTGGAAATGTAGAGCAAAATTTTAAATAACAGTGCCATATGACTTCTCTGATCCTTGCAGGAGAGTTTATACCCATCAATTAGTACCAATCCATACAAATTTGGGTACTCCGAAGCAGGTAGTTTCTCATATTACGAATATGGTCATGAATATGTGGTTAATGATCATGTATCTGGAATCGAGGAGCATGATAGACACGCAGAGAACCCGTCAACCGCCACTGATTTCCAGAATGTAGCTGTAAATGTGCACAGAGAAGAAATTTCAGGCTCCAATTCACGCACTAATTCTGTGGAATGTAAGTTTCCTTTTCACAGTCTTTCTACTGTGGTTGATATGTACAAGTTAAAAAAAAAATCCTACAAGGTAGAATATTATAGCACGGCCGCTGTGCTACAAATATATATGTTACCATTCTCAAAAAAGTAGAATGTTGAAAGTTTATGTGTAGGGAAACATCTTCCACAGTTTCTCTCTTTATTCTAATTGTATTGTGTATGCTAAATATATTTTGGAAAATGAACAGGAAATGATCTAATGATCACTTACCATGATTTTTTTTTTATTGCTAATTGATGAAAAAACATTAGTTAGCGCTTTGCAGTTCATTCCTACTGTAGAGATATCTCCCTATGTTTTTTGTATAAACAAAAATTTACTATTATTTTTGATTATTTAACAAACACGAGATTACAGAATCTCACAACCATTTGTATTCTAGGATCAACCCTTTAAAACCATAATTATATGTCTTTACACCTTCCCTTCTTTCCTCCTATATCTCTGAGCATCAAGGACAGGGATCTACTTTTCTTTTGCATCTCAATGTTAGATTTGGTTAAAAAGGTGAAATGACAACACTCACCTTCCAATGGTCATCTTGCTGTCTTGAAAGCTGTTGTGCTATAGCCTCATGTTTGAACAAGTCTTTCGCAATGCCCACTCAAAGTGCATTAGTCAACCAACAATATTTGACTTGGATGGGTTAGAAGAAGGCCATCCAACACCATAAACAAATTCCTCTTGTCTGATAACTCCTTTGATTGATTCATGCTCATCATATGAGATTGCTAGCAGCATTAGTTGGCTCAAATTGATCCTCTTAAGGCATTGGGACGTTTTTTCTGCTGTTTCAGTAAAAGAGACCTCTGCTACAGCATTTCTGAAGACCATCTCTTTTAGTACCAATTTTGTATAAACAATGGAAATTGCTGGTCCACTGCCAACATTCTAGATTGGGCAGATCCTTTATCAGATTGAAGATCTGCCTGTAAATACATGTTATAAAGTCTGTGGAGAGTGATAAAATGAGTTCGTTTATGAAATAAACAAAATATTAGTACGTTATACATTCCTAAATCAAAAAGATGGTGCTAAGGTTGCTTTATTACACTCTCTACATCCGCTTCTCTCTGTTTCTGTAGTCTCTAAAACCTTCTGCCTTTCTGTTTCAATGATAAATGTTATCAGAAAGCTCAGTGGCTTTTTCTTCTCTACAATAAAAATAACTGGTTACAACTTACAAGTTTCTTTCTGTTTTCCATATATCAGTTTCTGAAAGTTGTGTGTGACAAAAGTAACCTAAGGAGCATATAAGATGAAATGAGCAAAATAATTGGCGAGTGTTTTTTTAACAAGGAAGCAATGTAATGTCTATAACTGTTTAGCCGCAAATCAGACTACCCAAAGAAACATATTTTTACTTAATAATGACAGTTTCCTTTTGTAAGACAGCTGTCTAGAAGCATGTATTCAGTACAATCTTCTATTATGCATTCTGTGCTGCAATCTATATCGATTTTACATCTGAAATTTGTGATGGAATAGAGTTTAAGAAGGAAGTAGGTCGATCTGAACGCAGCAAAAATTGTATGGAAATGTCAGTGTTGGACCTTATGCCTTTTGAGTATTTGCAGTCTCATATGTTGTCGTTTTTTGCTGCTGTTGCTTGTGCATACTCATAAAGAGCTTCCTAGTTTCTGTCACCTGTTTTCTTCTTGAGCCGGGGGTCACCTGGAAACAGCTAAGGGCTGCGTACACATTATCCTCCCCAAACCCCACTTGTGGGAATACACTGGGTTGTTGTTGTTGTTGTTGGCTTCCTACTTTTATGATACATTAGGTTATGACTAAGCATGTCCCTTTCCTCTTTTTCAGGTCCTAGGGGTCAAATTAATACTCGTGACAGTGAGGTATAAAGTTATATTCCAAAGTTATGTTTCTTTTCTCTTTCATACCATGGTCATTAGTCCAGCTGAAGTATAACCACCATAACCTCTACTTTCTTATTCATAGTATCTGCATACTATGAGAAAACTGCTCCCTGTGTTGTGGTTGTAACTATAATAATGATTTCAAAGCAGACAAATGATCTATCAGCTGGATGTTTTAATAGTATTATACTACTCTTTCAACGAATAAGGAAAAAGTGTAATAGTAACAAGAGGAATCTTGCATTTTCTCTTCCTGCTGATGTTTTCAGGAAGTGCTACTGGCTTCTAAGTAAGCATGAGTCATTGTCTTCCTGTGATTAGAATTACTGACTAGGTTCATTCATCTATTTTGTAAATTAATGCAGGTTGTTTGGCAAGATAATATCGACCCTGACAACATGACCTATGAGGTTTGATTTGTAAAATTTCTGTCATCTCCACTTAATAGACTTGTTGTATCTTGTGCATCATCTTGTGATCCATTTGAGACATTGAGAATCTCATGTCGGAGTTCTTTAGTAATATCTTGTATATTAAAAGCAGTGAATTAGTTGTCAAAGCTTTGTAGGTTAATGTGAAATGTTTATTGCCGTGTGGAATGGGATCCTCGGCATAGCTGGTATAGTTGTTGCCATGTGGCCAGGAGGTCACGGGTTCAAGTTGTGGAAACAACCTCTTGCAGAAATGGGTAAAGATTGCGTACAATAGACCCTTGTGGTCCGGCCCTTCCCTGCCCCCGCGCACAGTAGGAGCTTATTGCACCGAGCTACCTTTTTTTTTTTTCCATTTCCATGAGGTGCCCTGCAAGATACAATATATTTTTCGGGGATCTCTATCACCTACGAGTCTAGATGGAGCAAAATGGATAGTAAGGATTCATCTAGCTGACCCCAGCTAGCTTGGGATTGAGAGTTATTTGTTGTTGTTGTAGACATGTGATGTGCATCATTGACGAGAATGGTGGCTTAGTGTGGAATGAAAGATGACACTGATATTTTGGTACAATTTTTCGTGATTCAATTTTGATAGTGTCAACACTGTTTTTTCGAGGTTGACTTAATCATCTTTATAATTCTTTTAAGGCCCTCTAAACAATGAATCACTCGATGCAGCCAATAACCAGCAAAGTGTTGTTTTGAGAGCTGCCCTCAAGACATGAATTGAGTGAATAAGCTTAGACCTACTAATACCCGAGCTAGTGTATTATAAGATTTCCAACTGCATCAGATCATCAGTTGATCTGCAACTTATGAAAAATCTTTTGCATGAACTACACGTAAAAAGAGAAAAAAGAAGATTAGAATATGGAAAATCAGGAGATTATTGAGTTTTATTTTATTTTTTTTTTTAATGAAAGAGATTATTGAGTTTATTCTCTTTGCTAAAGAGTGTTTTGATGCTCACTCCCTGTGGAAGTTTTCATATCAGGTCGTTCTCATCATTGAACTATTTTTTTTTGTAGACAATACAGTCTTGATGATGATACTATTTAAGCAAATTGATTTAGATAATGTCATATTAGAAATATGATAGCTGATGAGTAGTGTAATTGACGGGCCTGTATTACGTACTGTCCAGTGTTCACATTATTCTCTGCAGATATTCATAGAAGACAATAAATGATCTTTTCTTTTAGTGATTGTTTCCTTTTGGTTAAGTGATGATCCGTATGTAATGTTAGTTTTTCTTTGTTTAGAGTACTCGAAAATTTATGTTGGAGACTTGGTAAACTTGTAGTTTTAATTCTATTTGGATTGATTTACAGGAATTACTTGAATTGGGTGAGGCTGTTGGAACTCAAAGCAGAGGTCTTTCCCAAGATCAAATCTCCTTGCTTCCAATCACAAAGTTTAAGTGTGGCTTATTCTCAAGAAAGAAATCAAGAAAGGAAAGGTAGAACAAACCCGTCGAGAATCTCTCCCTATAAATAAAGGCAACTAATGGAAAAATGAACAATGTCTAATAATCCTAAGCTCTGACACAATAAAATTCATTTGTATGATTCTTGTCCTGTGCCGATTGTTATGTTTCTTCAAAGTATAATAGGCTGGTGGGTTGTCTTTCTATATGCGAGTAGTTGTCCTTTTATGTTTTCATCAACAATCTTCTTCATCTGAATAGTGCTTAGATTTCGACATCCTTTTGAAGTTAATTAGATGTTTTACCACTATTCTATATTACCTAGTTCCTTGGGTGGTATCACCCTTTTATGTTTCGCTTGCACATATTCTTTTCCAGACTTCCTCTGAGAGATGTTATATTCTGCATATTGTGGAGTGTGTTGATTTGTTTGTTTGGTTTGTTTATTCCCCATAGATAACTGAATGAAAATGTCATCTTTGCCATAATTATCTATTAAGTAGTACTTATATCCCGAAAAAATTTATTGTTGTCTATCATGATTATCTTTGCCTAGTATTGTGGGCAAGGTATTGTATCAAAGCATTTTCAATGATCGCAATAGATTCTCCTTCTTATTTCCAGGTGTGTCATCTGCCAGATGGAGTACAAACGAAATGACCGACAGATCACTCTTCCCTGCAAACATCTCTATCATGCTGGTTGTGGCAGCAGATGGCTAAGTATCAACAAAGTAATCAATTGAACCCTCTAAAAATAATTTCCTTAAATGCATCATTTAACATGTACTCCATTGCTAAGTCATTCATTAATGTGTTAGGCTTGCCCAATTTGCTACTCGGAAGTGGTGATTGATACATCGAAGCGGGGAAGCAAATAACAAGCACGATAGGGAACTGGCGTCATATTTTTCTTCTTGGTCACAACATTTTCTCTTTTTCTTTTCGTTCACGTTCTCCTTATAGATCTTATTTTTCCTGTTGCTTCAGTATTTTACATTAGAGAAATATAGTCTAGTGGTAAATAAGAACAGAAAGGAACACCACGTTTGACAGTTTCGTTAGATGTTGGAGCTTTGTACCACACGTTCTGTTTTGAATATTAGCCATGATCTCAAAACTGTCACAGAAAGAATGTCTACTTTTACTTTCACTGTCCTGATTCTATTGCCTACAAAAAAATACGAAGAGGAATGAACCATTTGTTTTTCTTTTTCTGCCTCAAATAGATTCTTGTGAGATCTGCTCTGAAAATGATATTTTGCAGTTGAATTGCATTTCATATTGGTTAAACTCTTGTAATTTCACCCGGCGTCTAGTAATTGTTCTTTCTTGTCATTCATCTTGTTCCAAAATATTTTTTATTTTAAGTTTTAAGGTTTCTCAAACTTAATGACTAGTAATACAACGACCGATCTTTCTTGAGTTTTGGAGTTGAGTAAATGCTTATCGTCTTTAAAGTTTTCCACTAGGTCAAGGATTCAAGACTAGAATGAAGAACCCATCTATGAGTAGTAATACAAGGAAATTCATGATCTAGAAAAGAAGCACATCACATTTTCACAGAAATTTTTTATGACCACAGGTTTGGGCTATAACTTTGTGCCCGAATCCAAATCAGTTTGTAGATAGTACCGTCTTTGCACGTTAAATTCAGTTCTCTCTGATAGCGATTCAGATCACCTCTCCAAGCTTGTCCGAGCTAATTGTATGAGACAATCAATCATGACAAGTCGACCGATCCATAATATTAGCATTTGTAGATAGAGTTCGTTTGTTGACTGATGAACTCATCCTCGATGACGTGTAGGCTCTCTAGTTGCTCAATTCTGCCAATTAGCCTCTGCAACAGAGTCTAAAACAACTAAGCGGATGGAGTGTTGAAAAACATCCGCATAGCTTCCAGACCCCTCTTGCCCGCCAAGCTTTCTTATCCCATTGCAAACAGTCATGGTAAATTCAGGTTCACATATTGGATTATTATGAAGGGAGTATTGACGTAACTAGTAAAGTTGTTGCCATATGACCAGGAGGTCACAGGTCCGAGCCGTGGAAACAGCCTCTTGCAGAAATGCTAAGGCCGCGTACGATAGATCCTTGTGGTCTGACCCTTCCCCGTACCCCGCGCATAGCAGGAGCTTAGTGCACCGGGCTGCACTTTTATATTGGATTATTATCCACTTCTGGAAATCCTTGTACTGGGGTTTGTATTTTGCTGCTGCCAATATATGCTGAGAAAATGTTAACAGACAAAACCTTTTAGCTCATCCATCATCTCATCATCCTTCTACCTGACCAGCTAACTGAGGTCCTGTGCTCCTGCTTGAAAGAAATTTAAACATTAAGTATATTTCACATTACAATTATTCTTGTGGGTTGTCAACATTTGGTACCAATGGAGAGGGAAAAGAAAAGGGAGGGAGAAATGGCGACAGAATAATTAGGCCATATCTTGGACAGAAACAAAAGGCTATGACATTTATTAAACCTTCATATGGCGAATGGTTTGTCATATATTATACTTCTGGACGAAAGGATCTTGTGACACTATCTTTCCTTACAACTCTTAAGGGTCGTTTGGTACATGAGATAATGATAATAATCTCGAGATAGAATTTGGAATTGTATTTATCCCATGTTCGGTCAGAGGTATTAGCTAATCTGGGGATAAATTTTATACTAAAATGGTGGGATTAGTTATTCCATATCCATATAGAAGGTGGGATAGCTAATTCCATAGAATATCCCACCCCATACTTAAGGGGTCGTTTGGTACAATGGTGGGATATATTGTACCAGACGAACCCTTAAGAATGCAAGTATTAGCTGCCACAATCTTTGAGACCCATTAATATATTTTCCCTAATCTAGGACTACGACACGCATAATGGCAACTACGAGAAAGAGTTTAAGAATTACGAAAGCAACAATCGAGCTCCTTTTAAAGCTAACTTTTGATAACTTTGTCTCTCCAAATCTACAATTAAGCTACAAGATGTGATACAATAGGAATAAACTTTTTTTTCACTGACTTAGCAAGAATAAAGAGTAGGATTTGGATTACATCTTCAACTTAAAAGATCAGGATGATCGCTAGCTTGAAACAATGAGTTGAGATGCATAACTAAACCGCAAAAATATGACCTAAGAGTTGGTCAACATTACAGGGATTAATCTAGAAAGAAACAGAATTTACATCTAGCAAGATACCACCAAATATTCAGATAATATGATCTTAAAATGAGCCATGGAATAATGCAGGAGTGTTCAAATGCAAGTCACAATACCTCAGCAGGACAAGGAGCTGATCAAGTAGTCAGGCTCATGGCCTCACGATTGCAGGTCGACTCCTGTCCTTGGAACGTCGTCTGGGGGCCAAGCTTTTATGTAGCTTAAGTAGGTTTGGCGACATATTTCTTATGTTGCACAGCAAACATCGGTATCAAGTAGGAGGTCATATCCTATAAGTGGAAAATAATTAACTATTTCCATATGCCTCGTTAAGTGAATTAAACTTTCATAAATCTGATCGGACCGTGGATGTGTCTTGTCTCTAACAATAAACTCAAAAAGTTCTCCATTTACTTCAATGGAGCTGCAACCAGGTGTTTTTTCTAATCCTCTTTCATCCATCATCTTCCTAACAACTCGTGCCTTATGCCGCATATTTGCTTCAACATACATATTAGCAAGTAAGACATAAGTTCCACTATCACCAGGATCAACCTCAAGAAGTTTCAGAGCTGCCTTTTCCCCAATCTCGACGTTCCCATGAACTCGACAAGCAAAAAACAATGCTCCCCATATTGAAGCATCAGCTGCCATTGGCATTCTCTGGACAAGCTCATAAGCTTCATGCAAAAGCCCTGCCCTGCCCAAAAGGTCCACCATGCAACAGTAATGTTTAGATTTAGGAGGAATTTTGAATTTTGCGCTCATTTCAGCAAAAAGCTTTCGCCCTTCTTCAACCAAACCTCCATGACAACAAGCTGATAAGACCCCAAGAAACGTGACGTCATCTGGTATCAGGCCATTGTCAACCATCTTTGAAAAATATGATAGAGCATCATGTCCATTTCCATGAAATGCTAAGGCGCCAATCGCAGCTGTCCAAGTCAATGAGTTTTTGATGGGCATCTCATGAAAAAATTGAAGTGCCTTTTCCGCATTACCACATTTGGCATACATATCAACAAGCGCAGTTCCCAGTGAAACAGTTAGACAAAGCTTATGTTTTTTGATGTAGTGGTGAATCCAAATCCCAATATCAAGTGCGCCAAGCTGCACACAAGCTGATAGGCAACTAACCATAGTCACTTCATCAGGTTTTACATTCATGGTTTGCATTTCGTGAAACAAAGCCAGTGCCTCTTTACCACGCTTAGCTTGGACAAAACCTCCAATCAACGCATTCCACTGTATAATACCTTTCTCTGGCATCTCGTTGAAAAGCCTCCTCGCCTCATCCAAAAGCCCAAACTTAGCAAACCCACTAATCATTGTAGTCCAACTTACCATAGTCCTCTCCTCCATCCTATCAAACAAAGCCGTTGCTTCTTGTAGACTCTCAGTCTTCACATACATGTCTATGACTGCATTGCAAAGTGGTACGCTAAAATTCAAGCCTATATCCATAATATAACTATGTAACGTTCTCCCTAGCTCCAAATTCTTAAGCTGACCACACACCCCTACCATCCCGATAATAGTAACTTCATCGGGCTCCACATATACCATTTTCATCTTCTCAAATACCATCAACGCCTCCCTCGGTCTCCCACCCCTAACATAACCATTAATCAATGAATTCCAAGAGACTATGTCCCTCACATAACTTTCATCAAACAGCTTATTTGCATCCTCCAACTTCCCACAAGCAACCAAAAAATGAATCATTGCATTGTGCACAAACACATCATGATCATGACCAAACCTCAAAACATGCACAAAAACCTTATGCCCCATATAATACAAATCCAATCTAGAACATATCTTAAGCAACAAAGGAAAAGTATGATTATCAGGCTTCAAACAACTACATTCACTCCCTTTAGTTACAACCATCTGATTGTACAAAAATATTGAATCTTTGAGGTTTTCACTTTCACTACAACCCCTTATATCCATATTCCAAGAAAATGTATTTGTGTTTTCAATTGTAAGCATTTGTTTATACAAAAAGATTCCATCTTTGGGGTTTTCACTTTCACTAAAACCCCTTATAGCCATATTCCAAGAAAATGTATTTGGGTTTTCCATATTATACAAAATCTTTTTACAATAATCAAGATTACCATTTTCTGAGAGGGCACAAAAGGCTATTAAACGACTTGAAGCAAACCCATTTGAGAATAGGCCAGCGATAATCATCTGACACTGAATTTGTTTGAGTTGAGTCATGTATTCGCATTTGGTTTCTAAAAGTGAAAGTAGTGGGTTGATTTGGACAAAAATATGATTTGTTCTCCATTTGCATTGGGATTTTCCAAGTTTGGTTTTGTAGCGGGGTAATTTAGAGCAGGGGATTATAGAAAAAGAATAAAAAGAAAGGATTTTGGAGAGTGGTTTTAGTCTAAAATGGCTTAGTGATTTGTAGCTGTTGATGTTGAAGGATGTAGAAATGATGTGCATCTTGGGAAGATTAAAACTTTAGCCATACGTAGCTGGAAGAAGAATGAAGACAGATTTCATAGGACAAATTTGGAACTTTTGGTAACAGATGAACAAATATTCAAAAGGACTGCAATTTGTCGAAAAGGGATATGGTAAAAAAATAAAGGGTGTTTTCAACGACACTATGTTCTTTGTCCTCAAATAAAAATGACATGACCAAAGATGAAAATAGAGCTATTTTTACTCTTGGGGAGAATTGTCGAGATACCATTACAACTCTCTATATCAACTTATTTATATAACATTCATTTACGGTGAAAGTTAAGATTTCCTAAGAATCGTTTTTTTAAGTTATATTTATAGCAGTTTTTTTTACCTATAACAGCAATAGTCATACTTATTATGAATCCGGAACTAAAGTAGGTAAATTTTGAAAAAAAAAACGTTTTTAGGTTTTACAAAAAAAAAGACATAACTGTATACAACGTCACTTTATTTGGCGTTGTATACTAACGATAACGGCGCCGTTAGTGTACAATGTCAAATAAAGTGGCGTTGTACTTGTCAGTGTCTGTACAACGCCACTAATTCTGGCGTTGTACGCTGTGCAATTATTGAACAGTACAACGCCAACTATTTTGGCGTTGTATGACCACCCCGGCTCTTGGTTTTCTATATAAAGAGGTGTTACACTCGTATTCTATACATTCAAAAATTTATAAAACTCTTATTTGCAGAAAAACTTCAAAATACGAAAGTTGTAGACCTTCATGTCTAGTTTGCAGAAAGCTAAATAAATTGTAATTTGGATATCCGTAGTGAAAGTTATGATCTATTGAAAATGACTGGTGGAGCTCGTTTTCCAGAATTTGCTTTCGGGGAGGAAACTTTGGAAGCTCATAAGTTGTAATCTACAAGGAATCAAAAAATGTGCAAAACACAAAAGTTGTAGCCCTTCGTGTCTAGTTTTCGTGAAGCTAAAGAAATTGCAATTTGGACATCTGTAGTAGAAGTTATGATCGACGGGAAATGACTGATGGAGCAATATAAATTTAACACGAATCTCATTAAATTAACTTGTGTGTTGTCTTGTCGAATTGAATAGTGTGACCGGATGACATAAAATAGACCTATCAATGACATAAAGTAGACATAAAGTAGACCTCTCAATTACATAAAGTAGACATAAAGTGACTGAAAAAGCTGACCGTGTAACATACAATGCCGTAAAAATTTGCGTTGTGCATGTGATGTCTTGTCAAACTGAAAAAGTTGACCGTGTAATATACAACGCCATAAAAATTGGCGTTGTGTGTATACAACGCCATAAAAACTGGCATTGTGTGTGCATTAACTCACCTATAAATACCGGGGCTCATTTCGTTCATCATATACGCTCAAAATATTACTAAACCAAAATATTTCTTCCAACGTTGATATTTTTAAGCAAAACTAAATGGCTCAACATGGTAGACCAGTGTGTTATTGTGCAAAAGCTTGTGTGCTACAAACTTGTTGGGAAGGTGATGATGTTGGACGTAACTACTGGATGTGTATGAACCAGTTGGATGCGTACAAAAATCCGGATGAACCAATGTGTGAGTTTCATGAATGGGCTGAGGAACAATGTCTCCAAGCAAACTACAGAGAACGAATGCTTAATCTGCATAATATGTGGTTAGGCCAAGCACATATTAACGGCGAACTCCATAAAAAAATGGAAGAACAGAGGGAGGAGCTGAGGGAAGTAAGTGATAAAAAATGGAGAGCGGAATGGAATTTTCAAGCAATGAAGGAACAAAGAAAAATAAATAAATAGGAAATTGCGGAGTTTAAGGCGAGAGTGAAAGAGTTAGAAGACGAAAAAGAACAATTGCTCGAACAATTTAAGTGGTTAAAACGTAGAATAAATGGAAGTCGGGACTAAACAATTCCTACTATGTGTTTAGTTCATTTGTATGTTTGTCTTTCTTATTAACTTATCTTTGTGTTTGTGTTCTAGTTATTTAAGTTTAAGTTGAATATTATGTTTTTGTTCGTGTTGTACTATTTG
The DNA here is from genome assembly GCA_032618575.1 of Nicotiana noctiflora. Lineage (NCBI taxonomy): Eukaryota > Viridiplantae > Streptophyta > Magnoliopsida > Solanales > Solanaceae > Nicotiana > Nicotiana noctiflora. The sequence goes on from JASVEL010012694.1 coordinate 236,051, forward strand.
AAGTTTTTGTCGCATTTAAGTTGAAGTTCTTGTGTTTGATACGAAACAATAAAACAAATGGAGAACTAAAAAAATTAATAGAGATATTTAATTAAATATTGTTGTTACAAAAAATATTATTTACAACATATACATACAAAAAAAAGGAAGGCCGCCCAGTCAAGTCCCGCAATGGGTGTTTTTCAAAGCAACCGTCGGCCTGAGGCGCATCCCCGTCCGTCCAGGTACGCTATCAGGATCATCATCATCAAATTTCCTTCTTATAACTGGATGTGGCTCAGGATGACATGCAATAGTGGTGCTGTCAGGTCCAGTATAAGACTACATAATAAAATAAAAATTAGTTTACAAAATCACATAATAATTTATAATTTACAGTTATATTATCTTACCATAATAGCGTCTGGATCGTGTATGTAGTCATCTGTCGCATCGTCGACTGAAGCCTGAACAAGGAGATTATTATAATGTAATAAATAAAATAAGTTATAGTTAAAATAAATTCATATTCAGAACTAATAAACTCATACCTGAGCATGTGAAGAGCTCCCATAACTCAGACGGCGGCCACTAGAGATATCTCTGGTCGGTGCACCCTCATCAGTGGTAGATGGGCCAGGGTAATATGCACCCCAATCTGCTGCTTGGAAATCAAAGCTCGTGATCAATAATGGACCGGGTGGGGTCATCTATGAAGGGCCTGCAGTGTCATAAATACCAAGGCTGTAAGACGGAATGTCTATCTCATGCATGCCTCCTGGCATAGAAGCAGCAACATCATCATCGGGAGCATCACCGGCCTCCTGTTGGACACCACCTCCTCAGGCAGCACGAGGTAGCCGGGCAGCACCTGGTTGTCGGGCACCAGCAGCTCGTGGAATACCACGACCTCGCTGGTATGTGGCTGGATTAATATAATCAGCATCATGTGCCAAGCGGTGATCCGATCTGGCATGCTGTAGTGTCTCGGCAGCTACTGCCATGAATCGCCGACCATAATCCATAATTGCCACTGGATCGTGCACATAACTCTGCATCTCCTGCCCCATATGGTAGACGGTACGCAATTCAATGGCCTGCACAAAAATAAAGAATGTAAACTAGGTATTACTCACAACATTATATGTACATTATTAAATATAACATAAAACTTAGCAGAGCCTCATGTCTCCCGGCGTATGAGACGTACCGCCCATCTACCTGATGCATTGGGTTGTAGACAAACAGACGGGACACTGTGCGATATCATGCCGGATACCCTTCAATAGGATAGTGCTGCGGAGGTGGGATCAAATAACCTCGTCTATCCCAAATAACCAGCTGAGTGTGAAGCCAGTCAATAAAGGTGTCGTCCACCCTGGTACGATCATCCCTCTCATAATGTAAGGGATGCCATGCAGGCGGAGGCGGTATAGGCTGCAGCATGCCAAACTGACGAGAAACCCGCTCCGAGGCATGATGCTCCACTATGTCTAGGCATGTAAAAGGGACAAAAGTCCTCCAAATAGGCCGGCCTAGAGTACAGTACGCTGGCAGGGTAGCTAGCAAGTCCTCGCTATAAGGTGTCCAAATGAACTATCAAATAACAACACAAATGGTTAGTATTCGTAACACTAAATTAAACAATAACTGGTACGTTTAGTTAGATTTTCACTTGTGCATCCTCGAGGAAGTATAACACATCCCTTATGCCTGGCAGATTATGATGGGCATCATATGCCCGCGAAAATCCACGCCGCATGACCCACCTAGAAGCTAAAGGAAGGTGTGGTAATGCGACGTCAGCTGGTATCTGTGGCAAAGGTGGCCTGAGCTGCATAAATCGCTCCCATACCCAAACCTAACATAGAAAGTTGATGTATACTGTGAGATAAACTATATCTAGGTAGATTTGTAAGTAACGGATATTTTCATTGCATATGTTCTCACCTGTAGAAGCGGCAGGAAACCGCAAATATCTCTTTGTGTGCCCATAGAAGCCCGGCACATCTGCCTGTACAAGAATGCGAGGATAGTAGCACCCCAGCTGTATGTGGCTGTATCCTCGAACCGTGTCATATGATGGAGAAACCGGAGGCTTACTAAATTACCCGAAGTGTTCGGGAACAAGACACCCTAAAATAGAAGGAGCAGCAGCAACCTAGTGTACTGAAGTACATCCTCCTCCTCTGACTCATCAGTGACATGAGGGTGGAGCTGCTCCAGGCGCTGTCGAATAGGGGATAACTGTACCCGACTAATCCCAGCCCTGGGATCCGCGGCCTCCGGCCTCAAACCTGTGAGCATCCGAAGCAAATCCCAATACGCCTCGCGCGGAAAATGCGTCATGGCCGCAGGAAAAAGAACAGGCAACCCATCGGCTGGCAGGCCGTATAAAACCTCTACGTCCTGCAACGTAATAGTGGCCTCGCCAATGGGAAGGTGGAAGGTGTGCGTCTCTGGTCGCCACCGCTCAATGATGGCCGTGATCAATGAATAGTCTAGGTGTATCCGACCAATGCGAATAATCCTATAGAATCCCATCACCTCCAAGTGATGGACGACTCTAGGATGTAAATCTCGCACACTGAGGAAATCCCACAAGATATCGACTCTCCGAGCACGGAATGTCTGTGTCAATAACTGCCCATCCCAGATGTACTCAGATCGATGATGGGGCTGTAGGCCTAATAGATCTAAGCTCCTAGGGCCAGGATGTATGGGCGCATCCATGTCGTCGACTGTAAAATTAAAAATTTTAATAACTTACAAAAGTTATACAATAAATAATTTAATTGTATAAATTGCTGATAATATGGGTCCCAGCCTCGATATATTTGAGGCCCAGCGGCACCAAACTATTATTAATAGCTATGTATTTTTTTATAATTAAAAGTTATATTTATAATAATTTAATTGTACAAATTGCTGATAATATGAGTCCCAGGCTCGATATTTTTGAAGCCCAGCGGCACCAAACTATTATTAATAGCTATGTATTTTTTTATAATTAAAAGTTATATTTATAATAATTTAATTGTACAAATTGCTGATAATATAGGTCCCGGGCTCGATATTTTTGAAGCCCAGCGGCACCAAACTACTATTAATAGTTATGTATTTTTTTATAATTAAAAAATATATTTAGAATAATTTAATTGTCTAAATAAAATAATTTTGAGCTCCCGGGCTCGATATTTTTGAACTCCCGGGTTCGATAATTTTTCATAACTTAATTTTGAGGCCCAGCGGCATCAAACTATTATTAATAGCTATGGGTCCCGGACTCGCTAAGTTTTGAGCTCCGGGGTTCGATAATTTTTTAGCTCCCGGGTTCAATAATTTTTGAGCTCCCGGGTTCGATAATTTTTAATAACTTAATTTTATAACTTAATTTTGAGGATCTACAATCCAAGCTAAATACTACACATTACTACGCTATAAGGCTCTAAAATTTCCTAGCCTAAAAGAGTCTATGTTTTACTATGCTAAAAAGGTCTGTATTTTACAACTAACAAATAATATAAATTACACAAATATATATAAACAACTAATATATAATCTAACTAAAACTAACATGTAATCTAACTAAATTAGACAAATATATATAAACAACTAACATATAATATTTCGGATAAATTACACATACTAGTTCGGAAAATAACATAAACTAACTAAAACTAACATGTAATCTAAAGTACAAATAAAATAATAGTAATATGAAACATACCTCGAATTTAATTTTTTACGGATGAAAAAAATGAATATAATACCTCCAAACCCGTATATCCACGATACCAATAGCCTTAAACTATAGTGGGACCACTTCTAACACAATACGAACAACCCGGGGGGACAAAAAATTTTTTTAAGAAAAACCGGCAGAATTGAGTTTTAGGAGGGGGGACCGAAGGTTTTTTAAAATAATGGTGGGGGAGAAGTGAGGAAGAAGACGAAAGGTGTAGGGTTTAATATAATGGGTACAACGCCACTTATTGTGGCGTTGAACATGTCAGAACTGTTTCTGACATGTTCAACGCCACAATAAGTGGCGTTGTACCTTAACGGACGTTAAATACAACGCCACTTATTGTGGCGTTGTATATACTTAGGTTTTTTTTTTTAAACGTATTAATGTTACAAAAATTAAAAAAAACCTACTTTGGTTCCGGATTCTACTTATTATGCTCTCTATAAAATGACATCTCTATAATAGCCGTAGAGAATCACGAAGCTTACTAATAGCAGTTTTAAAAATATGCACACAATCTTTTCCATTAAGCAGAGTCTCTTTATTGCATAAAATATAAGATTGAAGATTTGCACATGATATCTTTTCTATTGGACAAATTTCAAAAAATATATAGGTAGAAAATTTAAAATTAAGCTCTTAGAATATTGTTTGGCTCAAAAGTTAAAGAGTATACTTTGTAAGCTAGAAAACAATCAAAAATATGAAAGGGTAAATCGTAATCAAATATAATAGGCCTAGAGATATAAGAATAATATTATTGTTATAGATCTAATATTGTAAGAGGATATTAGAAACTCAAGAGAAGATGCTAGTTAGAGATAGAGGTAGAGAGAGAATGGTAGAAAATGAGAGAGTTATATTATTCAAGAATAACACTCATGCCTTTCACAATGGGAAGGTCCTCTTTATATAGGGGGAGGCCTTCCTTCGAAACAATAATGAAAATACAGGAAGTAGTAGACGTCCTCCTAGCGAGGACGTCGGATTTTAGCTGGCGTCGCCTTCACCCTTACGTCTGAGTCGTACCCTTACTTTAGCAGATATACGTTCGATGGGTGTCCCATCAGCATAGAGGCGTATAGGGCCAAATTTGACCCCATACAAATGTCTTTAAGGGAAAGCTATTGGACACCTTTTTTGCTGAAAATTGGATGCAAATCTTCGCCAATTCAAGCGTTATATTGCTAGTAAGCAAATAAATCTACAAAGCAAGCTACAATTATAATGTTCTTCCATCGGTCTTTACGGAATTTATTTTTCTAGGTAGCTTATATTGCCTGTTATGTAATAGCTTTCTTTTATATATAACATTAAAAAGGGAAATAATTAATTTTTGGTAATTTTTATCTAACAACCAAAAAAAATGTAAACATCAAATGTTGTTTTAGGTGTATAATAATTATTCACTATAAAGGCAAGAAATATGGGAACAAACAAAGCTATTAGACTATTGACTGTAAATAGAAATCTAATCAACTAAAGTCGAAAAAGAGGTCTATCCTCTTTCATATCTTCTGATAAGCCAAGCGGTTTTTATGTTTTTCATAATCTGCAGCTGAAGTTGCTAATAAAAGGTCCTTTAAGTTTTCAAATAGAGAAGTCTACTATTGCCTTTTTGTGGTAGCTTAAACTTCATGGTTCAACTTGTATGGATTTTGTGTGTTAACCGAAACTTTCCAAGTACAACAGGAACACAAAGAAACCAGGAGAATATATTGCATAACACTCACCTGTGGCTTTATTAGAAGCTGATAACATAAAATTAACCCAAAAAAAACTGGTATGGAAGCAGGCTAGCTCTAGCTACTGGAAAAGATTGTATCAGATCAGATGACAGCTGAGCTACTAATCTGCACAAGTTTTACAAATATAGAACACCAAAATTGCCTATATACTAAAGAAAACTGAGACGAAATCACTGTACAAAATCACCTTTTCCTACTAATACTACTTGTTCCTCCTGATTAGTTATGAAGAAAATTGCATCTAGGACCCTTTATACATCGACCACTCGGATAATATGGGCAGGGCTTATTCTTGTTGAAGCCGCCTCTAGATGAACCTCCAGGCCCTTTATTTCCAAAAGACGATTGCCTATCCCAGTTCCTATTATTGTACCCAGAATTACTACCATGAGATCCTTTGTCCCTCTGACCCGAGAATCTCCCATCTTGATGGTGATCATTATTTCTTGTCCCCCGACTTCCACTAGGTGCACCCCTACCTTGATTTGAATCTCCTTGAGATGGTCCTTGGATAAGTGCTCCAGGATTTCCAGTTCCTATAGCCGCCCACCCATTACCAGATGTAGGTGCTTGAATAGTTGATCCGGAGCTCACTGTTGGAGCGACCCAACCCGGATTGGCATTTCCAGGCGCCAAGCCCTGAACACCAGGATTCCCTGATTGTGCAACCCATCCGGGGTTCGGATTTCCAGGAAGTGGCCCAGCGGGAACCCACCCAGGATTTGTGTTCCCTTGAGGCATTGCTTGAACAGTCGCTCCCCAGTTCACATTCATGATTGCTGGTACAGGTCCACCCCAGCCCACATTTGGATTTCCTGGCATCATACCCCAGCCATTGTTATTTTCAGGTCTCAACGCTGAAGCAGAACTCATATTCTCTTGCAAACCACCCCATGGAACATTAGGCATAGTTGTAGGTTGTATGTTCTGTTGGCTGCCTTGAGCTGGAGCTCTCCAATAATCAGGTTGAGGCAAAACTGAGGCACCTGCATTTGAATAATTTCCAGCAACATTCTGAACAGATGACGACATAGTACCCCAGTTACCATATCCCTGGGGCTGACCTGGTGCCAGAACAGAAACATTTGGCTCTCCCTTGGAAGGTGCATTAGGGTTCTGCATATCAACAGATTCTGCTTGGAGAGCTGCTGCATCCCATGCACCAAGTTGGCTATTCATCACTGCTGTACGTTGTTCGCTACTAGCAGCAAATGACTGAGCATTTTGCAAAGAATATCCAGACTGTGCAGCAGTTACCTGCTCAGAAGTGGGTGCTAGACCAAAATCACTACCAGAATTCACATTATTACTATCTGATCCTCTAACTGAATGCACACCAGAATTCTGAACAGAAGTAGAAGTATGAATCCCACCATCCGGTGGAGCAGGAGGAGATTGGAGAACTCTGTTACCACTAGGATACAAATTTGCAGCTGTAACGGCAGATCCATCTCCTCCAACCCAACCGGCAGTATTCTGCTTTGGAGTAGGAGAAGGAAGATTCATAGAATCACTGTTACTCCAACCCTCCGTAGAAAGAGCAGAAACTTCACCAGAAGTCATTCCACCTCCAGAGGGAACCAAACGATGAGAATTCTGAGATCCAATATTCTGGTCGACTTGAGGTCTCTCTCCATCTTGTTTTTGCAGAACAGTTGTTGAAAGTATATTGTCAACTGCTGAAGGCACTTTATCAAACCTCCCGGCCAATGCATCAGTCAAAAGAATAGATTCCTCTTGTTTATCCGTAGTTTTCCATATTTTCAATTCAGCAGGGAAGTATCCTGTATTGCTCCATTTACGCAACTGGACCATAGAAAATGGTCCTTGTATTTTACCAGAAGGATCCTTGTAATGCCACATTTTTTCAGCTTCATTGATCTTGATGGAAGTTTCTGCAACCTTACTCTGGAGTATAGCTGGAGAACCTACCGATGACGCACCAGAAAATGATTCTGTTCTTGACAAAAATTGGCTATTCCGTCCAGTTGGGTCGGAATTAGCAGCAGACGTCGGCTTCTCCAGATTCTTAGATTCTGTCTCCCTCTCTCTTCCTTCATTCCATGTATGTTCATTCAGTCCCCCTCCAGAATGTGCGCCATCTTCACTTCTGCTCAAAACGTATTTACCAGAGGAACTCCTGTTTAATTCCAAGTTCTTTGAAGAAACTTTTCCTACAGCCCCCCAGGATTCTTTTGGAGAAAAATTGCTTCTTGGAGAAACTGGCGCACGTCCCCTCCGGCTAAAACTTGAATCTCTAGACCTCATGTAAGCATCTGCAAGCAGAAGCAGCAACTTCCAAATTATACACACCAAGTTGTATTAACTATAACAGATGAAGAAGAAAAGGGAACTAATAGAACCTCGTTTATCATTACTTTCACTATCCTCATCCTCAGACTCATAGCTTGGGTCCATTTTTGGATCTGCATGTATTTCTGGAACTTCCTCAAGTCTACGCTGACGCTCATCGGGAGTCTTCAAGAGCTGTAGTTTCTCTACACATTCTCTAAGTGTAATCATTAGTTAAGGAGTATATAAGTGTGACTGATTCAGTCCAAGCGACAAGAAGCAAAGACTAAAAGAAGGGGGATGAGAGATTGTTTCTAAAGGTGTCATCTTCTGTTGTGTAGGTGGATCTCTCCATATTAGATCTGGACAAAACAATGTTCAAGGTCCAAAATTCAAACAATGCCAAAGTGAGGATAAGTTATTAAATAACATAAAATAACAATTAAAAGGAAACTTTTTTTTAAAAGGGAAACGCATGAATTACTGCAAGAGCACAGAACACTCATAATCTAGGGATTGAATCCTAATGCAAACCCAGCCATAACCTGAAGTACATATGCTTAAAAAGAAAAAGCAAACTTTATTCCATCCTCTGATATCAAGGAAATTTTGTTATCAGGCCCTAGCAGGCTATCACTACACACAATATTTGGCCTAACGGTCCTGCTTCAGAGAAATAAATGAAAACCAAAGAAGAATTTATCTGTCAAGCAAATATTGCATTGCAGTTTGATAATGGCAGGAGGGAAAGGGAAATGAATAGAAATGACAAAAATTTGGAGAACAAAGGATATTCCTTCTTGCGTCCTTTCTCACTTGCTCGATCACGAAGATGACTGAGACGGAGTATCTCTGACTCCAGCCACTGAACATGAGCAAAAAAGAACCAGGCAAGATATATTAGAACAACTTGGGAACCCAATAGAGGACAGTTAAAGGCAGAAAGAATTCATCAGAAGTGCAAAACCAAAGAACAAAATCAGAACAGAGCATAACCTGACACAATTCTTTTCACACCAAGAGGAATAGAATTTTTTATGCTAAAGACCCTCACAAGAAATGGGTGTCTCTCTGAATTCTTATAGAGGTCAATAACCATGGCTGGTATATGTGTTGACGAGACTTCTCCAATCCTCAGAATGCTAAAGGGCAAGTACAAAGATCTAAAACCTACAAATCTCCTATTTCCACTTACAATATCGCATTCAATATGCCTTTCTATTTTCTATCCTAAATGTCCTAGCACAATAGTAGCATCTCCAACGCTTAATCTGCAAAGTGCTGACTGCCAAAACTTCTTTTCTTTGATAAGGTAAAGATTTTATTGGTAGATAAGGGCAAAAATCCCAGTATACAAGAGGTATATAAAAAACAAAGAATACTACACTAGTAGCTATTCGTGTAGGTAAAAATGCATCTAAAGAACCAGGCACTGAAGGTCAAAACAAAGGGACACATAGCTCATACATAGAATTTCCACAAGTTAACTCATGAAGATTGTACGTGTATCCAGGGACAGAGGAGACAGCCACATAGAAGGAGACGGAAACCCACTTCTTCCAAGTTTTAAGAAAGTAATAGAAGCAATAATAATAATCTGCCAAAAAGGAACTTCACTCAAACTGCAGAATTACTTTCTTTCAACCTTATTAATCACTGGCAGATCTGTAAATGACAATCCTATGCATATTGATAGAACTATTCAAATGGAACTTTTCTGTTTAACTTACATCATTAACTCTTGCAGCATGTATTTCCATGGCCTTGTCAAGAATGTCACCCTGTGAATAAACCAATTTAATCAGCATAACAAGAATAAGTGCAACCAGAAGTATTTATCGCTATCAAGCTGCAGCATACCACTTTTGGTCTATCAATGAGTCCACATCTCATACTCTGGCGTAGACGCTTGCATTCTTCCTAACAAGTCATAAGAGATACGTGTGAACAGCAGACAATACTTCGCTTTCCGATAAGTACAATTTCATTAAATGCATGAAGAAGGTGCTAATAGTAATATGTACGAATAGAAGACAACCAGCTTTAAGATCATTGCCTTTTTTCCAAGGGACAGGTGAAAAATATTAAGAATATCATGCACAAGTACAACATGGATGAAGCAATACCGTCAGTTGGGCAAATATTTTCTTTTCCTTTTTTTGGCGCCGGGCCGGGCCGGGGGGGGGAGGGGGTGTTCAAACGAATACTTTTGCTGGATAACAAATCAAACATGGAGTATCTAAACCCTTTTCTTTAGAATTCATGATCTTTAACCGTGTTCATACTCCAAAGCAACCCCAACACCAATGCAGCAAACTCTGGTTGAGCAACCCCTTCCCTCTTGTTTCCACGTTTTCCTTTCTGGCTACAAAAGTCCTTCCCTCGTCTTCAGTGTTTTCTTTTATGCGACGTCCGGTTTCCAGGGTTCTACTGAGAATGGACAACTGATTGCTCCCAACAAATGGTCTCTATGCCTTTAGATGATATAGGAAAATAGAAAAAGGCAGGGAAAACAGTGGTTGATTCCAAGTACAGCATTGTCCATACAAAGCATGAGAAGAAAGGAATTTTTTTTTCTGAAATGGTTAGGTTTTATAGATATAAAAATATCAGCACTAAGAGAGTTTTCTGTGGTTACATCCCAGAAAACAACAAGAAGAGAAGAAAATCCTCTTGTGTCTATACAAAAAAAGACTATGAATTTTGGTAGGGTTTCACTATCATCTATCCAATCCTGTTTACACCTAAAAGATATCAACAAAATGCAGTCTGATTTGATCTTCAAGAATGAATTCTCCTGTCCTTCAAAGCATCTCTAGTAGGGTGAACCTCAGACCCTCTAGTACTCCAATAACCCCCTCTCTTCAGTTGCCAATCAACAACGCAAACAGCAGTCGAACTCCAACGGTTACCTTCCAAGCATTGGTTTTAACACGCTTCACTATATTGTGATAAGAACTTCAGTTTCACTTCTATCATAGATAAAATTTAGGCTTAATAAACAAAAATTCTTCTAGACTTTGCTCGTCTACAACTTGAGCACTTAGTATCTGGGGCTTCTATTACACTTGAATTACATTTTTTATCTCTATTACTACTTTGGACAAAAATTTGGTGGGAATGTCTCCACAAGTGGAATTTTTTACATTGAACAAAGTTCTAATTTTTTTTTAACTCAGATATTTGGGAGCACTTCTATTACAGCCAGAACTATTAAAAGATTGGCCGATAATCCACTTTTTAGGGGCAGTAACAGTTCTAAAATTTAAGCACATCGCATGTTTACTTCAAATTAACTTATTTCTATTTAAACTCGTGCATTTTTGGGAATCCATGTAACAAGCATGACTGGAGCTCTATTTTTTCCCACCATAGTATTTGTTCTGTTTAACCTTGCCCATTTTTTGAGAATCTGTTTGGCTGGATGTCCATTTATTTTTTGGCATAACTACAGCTATAAAAATTTTACAAGCAGCATTTATTTTAAATAAAATTATTCTTTCTGTTTATAGTTGCGCATTTTTGGAATGTAACAAGTTTGGTTGCGACTCTTATTTTTGGGCTCGATCCAATGTTCTAAACAAAAAAAAAAAAAACTGGGAGGGAAAAAAAACATATAAAAGAAATACACAGTCAAAACAACTAGTAATGGTATATGATCATGTGACAATTAGTTGTTGGAACAAATAGCCACGTGGAGGCTTATTTACACTTTTTCTGTGATCACGGGCCAACAAAGAACTGAAACCACTCTTCGGAAATAGACAATAGAAATTGTAATTAAGGGGATAACCAAAACCTCACATAATTCAGTTGTGGCAATTTATTCTCAAAAAAAAAAATCAGTTGTGGCAACGCAAACTGAGCCAACTTAAGGAATTTTTTTGTAGTAAGCCCAAAATTTACCAACAATTGTGTTTCTAATTACTCTATTTGTAATGAAAACCTTGTGATACAAAAACAAGAAAAAACAATTTCAGTGAGAATTTTCTTTCTTTGTTCTTTTGAATTATTTATCAGGATTTCATTTATTTTGATGTGTTTCTTTCCCACGGCTTTTGTCAACTTCACCAATTTCATAATGCAAAACTAGGTGTTTCAAACTAGATTTCATGATGGAGCACATGAAGCGCATATTCAATCACCTCTGTGAAATCTTGATTTGAGATTGTATCAATTGATAATATCTCTGTCTTGTTCAGATTTAAGATCTCCAGCACAATATCAGTTGTCCTCTTCCCAAGTTTGTATGGTTCGGCAGCTTTGCTTGTACCTGCCGCCAGAACCACATTGTTCAGAAAAAGAAGTTGAGCTTCAAATAAAATGCATGTACATAATAATAACATAAAAGCAAAAAGAACAAAAAAGGTACAAGCAAGCAATGTCCTGAAAGCTACATGTAATTACCTACAACTTGCACCAGCCTATAAAGATCCTGCTTCTGAACGTTACCAGAAATTCGTATTCTCACAAAGGTTCCAATAATTTTATCACGGAATTTGTCATCCTCTTCAAAAAGGTCCTCCACCAACTTCCGTCGTAGGTAAATTAAGCTGATGTTATGCACATCAATAGCCGCATAATCATCAAGATTTGACTGAGGTCCCCTGTTTTCACCTTTCTTACGTTTACGTTTCCTATCTTTGACAGCCCTTGTAGGAGTGTCAGCATTTGCATCAGCTTCAAATTGATTAAATTCTGTATCAACTACACTACCTTGAACATCATCAGTCTGAGAATCCTCTTTCATAAGAAAATGAGACTCAAGTAGTTTTAACATCTCAAAGTGCCCAACTCGTGGTTTTCCAAATAATCTTTCAAGTCTTGAATCACATATAATTTGACTTTTACGACGAGGATCACGCAGTTTGTTTGTTTTGATATATTCGAGCAACAGAGCTTGCACATCAAATTGAGAAAGAACAGAAGTGTCACCACTTTTCATGTGCTTAACAAATTCAAGCATCTCTTTTGATGCCCACTCAGTGGTGCCAGCAGTGGAGAAGCCTTCGCTAAGAGTGGCAGCCGTAGTTGTTGCATCCTCTTCCTTTCTGACAGATTTTGAACGCTTTCTTAGCTTTCTTCTTTTAGTTTTACTGGCTTCCAATGTCTCAGCGGAAGCATCTGAACCGGAACCTGCATCATCATTATTGTCAAATTGTGCCTCGACCAGTTCTTGTTTAGAAGCTGACACATTAGCCCCTTTCCAAGGACTTTTGGCATCAGCTATTTCATCTGAAGATAAAGATAGCTTCGTTTTTAAATCCACCAAGTAGTCCTTGAACAGATACTCAAAGCTACTCTTGTCATCAAAATCTACCGGACCCTGGGCCAGCAAAGAGTAACAAGATCAGAACTGTGCTACAGGTTTAGACTAAAAATCGCTACCATTTTAAAGAACAAATTAGAATCATCAATCAATTACCACTAGAAAAACAGAAATTTAGAAACACAGAATGTTCGTGTTGCTAGCAACCATATAAAAGAGAACTTTGATATTCTATTTATATATATTAGATGTTTTTTTAGATATTTAATTTAATCAAACAAACTAAAATTGGTCTCAATATATGCCTACTACTCATAAACCCAACCCCACTTAGAGTATTAACTTGGTCTCTCATTACTATTTCGATGTAGCATAAAAGTTTATAACCAAAGTTTCTATGCACTTAAATGGCTCGGATAAAGGATATGATAGGGCTAACTGTCCCATGCCCAACTTCCTTACTTTTTAACCAATGTCGTCAATCATTATGTTCTTTAATCTTCTTCTAATCTTTCTTTAACCACTCCAATTACAGCAACTAATATTTAAATTGAACGTTAAACAACGTCAAAATATGCACTTCCATAGGGTGTGAAACGACCCCGTTTGTGAATAGCTTATATCCAATCAACAGCTCAAGAGGATAGCAAGGTATAGTAGAACTACATACATCATTGTCTTCTTTACCGAGGCCTTCTATTAGCTTGACAGTTCTCATGCAGATCTTGCAAAAACCCTTGTTTCCTCTTACACATAGGATGACATCGTCTTTGATGCACCCCTTGCATAATGAAAATGTACATGTGTAGCACATATAGTAAGCATTCTTCTGACAAATAGTACACTGATGCCAACCTGAAAAAAGTACAAAAAGAGCTGTGATGTAAAAGCAATAGGCAAGTATATGAAGAAACATGTTTAAAAATTCTACTAAACTATGATAGAAGATAGTAGCTTATTCTTTCACATCCTGAATAGTATAAATAAGAAGGTGCAAGTTCCTTGTCAAAAAAAATAAGAAGGTGCAAGTAAAAGAAGAAACATGTATCAAAGTTCTAATAAACTATGATAGAAGATAGCAGTTTATTCTTTCACATCCTGAATAGTACAAATAAATATTTTAGTTCTCGAGACTGAACTTTTTTTCTGATGAACTTCTCAATCTAATAGCGTGTTAATGAATTTTTAATACAGTACTATAAAAAGCACAAGCCAATAGAAGTTTCCGTCAACTGACGGAAACGCGAAGCTATGAACCAGATGGCAGAAGTGAACAATACAACTCTAACAACTTTACATGGTGTCAAAAGTCATCATTTCTCTACTCGACTCAGAGTAACCATTATTGTTCACTGCTCAGCGGAAGTAAATAGCACCCCAGCTATGCTTAAAAATTGACACTAGCCCCATTCTAGTTTAATAAACTTCAAGACAGCTCCATTCCATCTTAAGATATTTACAATCACCTCGTATAAAAATGGAAATATTTGATTAATGCATCCTAAGTGTATCAGTTATCCACACTTCCTTTATATCATATACAGGATTCAGCTGCAACTGCACAATCCTCTGTCGAAGGAAAAATTCACCTTTCTCTTTGTTCATTCCCTTCTATTCTTTTGTATTTGACACCAAATACCACCTCTTTTTTTTTTTGATTTTGCACCGGGTGTCCGAGTCTCTTCGAGAACCGACTAATCCGGGGGTGCACAGGCCCTCGGCAAGTAGTTTCCCACAAGTGCACCACGGTTAATTCAGGTTTTACCCAGTCCGATAACCCTCAGAAATTGTTTGCACCCGGTGGGTTTCGAACTTGAGACCTTGAAAGGGAGCAAAGCCCCAGGCTCAAGTCAATTGCCACCAGGCCAACCCTGAGGGTTCACCAAATATCACCTCTCTTTCTTTGTCATTCCCAATCTTCTGTATTTGTTTTCATGTATTTCTAGGTGCGCATAAGATTCCTACATGTATAAATGACTGGGATAGTTTGACAGATACTTGTGGTTAAATCGCTCTCACAACTCCACAAGAAAAAAAGGGGAAAAGATTCACTTTCACAACTTGTATATAGTTTTCGCACCACCTTGGTATGTTATTAATGAATGAAGTTTGATTTATTGTCGAAAAAGTTATTCCACAAAGCATTTATATGTAATTTCCAAATATTGAGTCTTGTTGACTAGATGTTCAGCTTCTAGAGAAGACTTTGGAAATAAATCAAAGTGTGAAATACATATCAATGTGTATTTCTATATTTACAAAACTAATACAAGAGAACTTTGTGGTACATGCTACTCAATAAAGTCAGATGAGTTTAGCAAAGAGGTAAATTAGAGCACTCACCACAATTCCAGCGACCCTTGGCACGGAAAAATTCCTCGTCCCTATCAATACATGAAGGATGATACGCTTTGGTACAACCCCTAGAAAGTAAAGAGCACCAAAGAGGCACCACGTGAGCAAATTCCATGAAATGTGAACAAAGCAAAATCATATTTTTAACATACATATGTTTCTAAAACAAACAATCTTTACCTACGGTCACATAGCACCAATGCCCCTCCATCAAAGCAAATGAAGCAAACATCCTCTCCAATAGCTTTCCTACTTGAAGTTCTTCCTCCAGACTTGGACTTCCCAGTACTTTTAGTAATATTTCTCTTCCTCTTTCCTCCCGAAGCTTTCCCTGACTCTGTCATGTCAGTTTCAGTCTCTATTTCAGTAGTAGTTGCATTAGCAGCCTCGTCCTCAGCACCCGTCTCTTCGTCCTCCTCTTCGTCTAGAGAAACATGTTCCACTTCTTCATGCTTCATTTCATCTGTTTCCACATCTTTCTCTGATTCTATTCTAGCTTCAACAGCTGTAATATCAACCCCTGATGCAATTTCATCATCTCCCTCGTTCCAAGTCACAACAACTTTCTCCCCATTAGCAGCATCCTCCTCAGCACCCATCCCTTCATCCTCCTCTAGAGGAACAGGTTCCCCTTCTTCATGCTTCATTGTATCCATTTCCACATCTTTCTCGGACTCTATCCTAGCTTCAACAGCTGAAGTATCTACCCCTGTAACCGTTTCATTATCTCCTTCTTTTCGAGCCACAACCACTTTCTCCCCAGTAGCAACCTCACCCTCAGCACCAGTCCCTTCGTCATGCTTTGTTGTACCCATTTCCACATCTTTGTCCAGCTCTATTCCAGCTTCAACAGCTGAAATATCTAACCCTGATGCCATTTTATCATTTTCCTCATTTCGAGTCACAACCACTTTCTCCTCATTAGCAGTTTTCTCATCATCAGCATCCACTGTTTCATCTTCTTTTTCTAGAGTGACCCCTCCTAAATCATCTAACACAACAGGAGGGATTTCCACTTCCTCGCTATTTATTGCCTCCATTTCTCCATCTTTCCCTAACCCTAGACTACTACTAGCTTCAACAGTTGAAACATTTGCCTCTGTCACTAAATCATCATTCTCCATATCATCATTTCTAGTCACAATTTTTGTTGCACGATTCTCGGCGTCCTCCAACTTTTCTCTGTCTTCAACAATTGAAATATTTGCCTCCCCCGTTGTTTCATCATTCCCATTCTCATTCTCATTTCTCGTCATAACCACCGTCTCATCAACAGTACCAGCTGGCAAACAACTGCCAGCTTCCTCCTTCGTCGCATTCACTGCCTCTGCCACCTCATCTTTCACCAACACCGTTCCATTTTCCTCTCCCACTACTTTGTTCTCCTCATTTTCCGTCTCTGTAACCGTTGGTTCTTCCATAGGTGGGCCCGCCTCGGCCACTACTTCTCCTTCTACGACTACTTCGTCATTCTCCACATTTTCAGCTACTTCCACGTCAGCATAACCACCGCCACTGTGCTGACGACTGTCTCCGGCAACCTCTGATTCTAACACCTGTGGGCCCACCTCCGGCAACGGTAAAGTCGTATTACTCTCAACTATCGGTGTTGATGACGTGGCACTCGATTCACTAATAGGTTCGGATTTTAGCTCGTCGGTCATGATTGGGTTATTCACATTGGAAATTGATTCTTCATCTTCCGCCATGAAAGCGGATTACAACCAAACCCTAACCCTAGGTTTTTTTCTACTCTTTTTTTTTTTTGTCCGTGATTAAATAGAGAAAAAATGACAAATTGCTGCTGATGAGAGTACTACATGTATATGTTTATGAATGTATAAAACCGGATATAATTGTATTGCAAAAAAAAGTGAGTTTGGATTTGTCTTTTTATCGGCGTTATATGAAGAACTGTTTTCTTAGACGGAGGGAGGGGGAGAGAGAGGCTATGGAGATTGGGCTAAAGGACTAAACAAGAAAATGTAAATGGACTAGACTTGGACAGATGAAGCCCAGCCGAAGGACCAACTTGGACTATTTCTAAAATGTGATCTTTACATAAATAGCATGCTGAATTAAGTGTTTACTTTTTCTAGCCAGTATATACATAAATTAGATTATACATAATTATACACATATCATATCTAAGTTATTTATATGTTATATATTTTCCGGCAATTTTTAATTTACATATTAGGTAAGTAACTATTTAGGTTAATTTTTTTTTTGAATCTTATGTTTGGTAAGTAAGTAATTCTAGCGCTTGGTGGTCATAACATATTTTTTAAAATTACCAGTTATGAATAGGCAAAATATTATAAAAATAGCAATTCGTAAATTGGTAAAGGGTCTGATATGTCCCACTACAGTAAATAATTATTTAAAAAAATATCCTTCGTAATACCATTTGCCTGGCCCTTACCGTTATACCGTCGCACAAATATACTCCTAATTTTAACGGAGTGTCGTATGGCAGTTCAGGAACAAAATGACCCACCCTCTGCTTTAATAGCAGGATCCAATTAAAATCAACCCCTAGTTTTTACCTATGTATTACCCGACCCAATTTGCTCAACTTTAGTTTTTTTCTTTTAAAAAAATCAAAAAAAATATCTCCCTACATTTCCTTAATGATTTGATTCCTAAATTTATCATGCATCAACAGTATATTGAAATTAGTTCTTTAAGTGATTTACAGTTTCACGACTCAAATAACACCAAATCTCAAACAAATAAATTAGATAAAAATTTCAGATTTAATGATTCAATACCCAAAAGAATTTCAATGGTGTTTTTAATTTTTTCTCTTCAAATTTAATAGGGATCTTCAATTTTAAGCTCAACAAATATTGCACCTCGGATATTAATCTTTCAACAAATTTATAATTCCAAAGCAAATGGGTTTTCAATTTCTTTTAATAATTATACCCAAAATTGTGAAGAACCGAGAGTAGCTATGCTTTCGGATCTTTCTTTCTTCTTTTTATGACATTTTTCAAAAATCTTGATCGAAAAAATGTGGATCTCTAGTTTCTAATCATGAGATATTATTTTTTCATTTTGGTTGAAGTTGGAAATAAATTGAAGAAGTCTACTTTTCTCTAAAAAACAAGGAAAATAAAGATTTTCTAAAGCACAAAATTACTTTTTTTTTCTTATTGTTCAATCGATCAAGTGGTGAAGCATGAAGCTTAATGATTAAAGTTGGTACGAAGAAGATGAAAATGGTGGCATTATGCCAATTTTGTCGTGGAGTGTGGATGAGTTTGATACACATGGGCCGGTGAGTTTTAATTAGATTAGACTATTAAAACAGATGATGGGTCCTATTGTTCCCGAGCTGCCATGTGGTACTTCGTTAAAATTAGGGGTATATGTGATAGTATAATGGTAGGGACTTAAACAACCAAATAGTATAACGAATGACATTTTTAAACTATTGTTAATAGTATAGGGACACATTAGACTCTTTAGCCTGCGTAAAATATTATCAATAGTAGCTAAATTTTAACCAATTAGCTATTTATAAGCAAAAATGATTTATTTTTTTTGCTTTCTTTTGAGTGAATGTTGTTGGAATATATTGGATACATCTTATGAAGTTCGGAAAAGGGTAAAAAATATCCTTCTACTATCGAATATTATTTAAAATTATCTTCCGTCATACTATTGGCTCAAAATATCCCCACCGTGTTACTATTGATCAAAATTATCCTTCAATTAATGGAAGTGCCATGTGGCAGCCTTTTTAAGCTATTTGGTTCATCTGTTTTTTTTTTTTTTTTGCACTGACCCGATCCAATGATCAGACCCAAAAAATTAAACCCTAAAGTTTTTTTTTCCTTCTTTCTCTCCTCTTCTCCATGGTCCAATCCCTCCATTATTTTAGTGATGGTTGCCTTCTACAGCTCCCAAATTAATCTTGCCTAGTATTTTGGTATGATTTACTTGTACAATACATTATTAGTGACAATGGTGAGAGTAACTGTGTCAAAGTGGAACTGGAATAAGAAGGGATTAAGTTGAAACTTAATCACGAGGATATTTGATTAGTTGCTGGTTTGAATCAAGTATTCTTAATTACAGGGGAGGTCTCAAGAGGGATTAAAATTTTATTCTTCTCACTAAGAAATTTGTCTAAGTTTTCTACTTTATTGCATTCAAAGTACTGTGTACATTCTCCACCTAATCAACTCATTTGTATCTTGGATACAAGCCAACGATTATCACCATATTTGTATAGGGTCAAATTTGACCCACGTCTCTATGCCGATGAGTACACCCATTGAGCATACGTCAACTAAAGCAGGGATACGACTTGGGCGTGGTGACAAATGCGACATCGTTTAAAACTCAGCGTCCTCACTAGGGAGACGTTTCCTACTTTTGTACCTTTATGATTATTTCGAGGAAGGTCTCCTACTATATAAAGGAGACCTTCATAGTGTAAAAGGGGCATCATTATTATTCTCGAATAATAAAACTTTCTGATTTTCTCCTATTCTCTCTCTATCTCAATATCTAACGAATACTTATTCTTGAATTCTTATTATCATTTTCCACTATCGGATCTACGATAATAATTTTATTTTTTCCATCTCTAGGTTTTATTATATTTGATTACGATTTACCCTAATTTATTTTTGATTGTTTTTAAGCTTACAAAGTATATTGATAACTTTTGAGTCAAACAATTTGGCGCCGTCTGTGGGGAATTCGAGAATCAAAATCATAGTATCCACATAGAGAACAACCAACTACCATTCTCTACACCACACGAAAAGATGATCGAAAATAACACAAGATCAAAAGCAATAGTGGGTGTTACAGCCAATCTCCTTGGTCCTCTCAATGAGGCCCGTGACAAGGGTATCTTGAATGCAACCCCTAGCACCACACTAGGTGCAGATCTCTCACCTTTCTCATTTGAAGATATGACTATCTTGCATTAAAAGGAGGTTCCACATCTGCGGCTAAGGAAGCACCATCGGTGGTCAAGAAGCTACTGGAAGAATGGGTAACAAATAATCTAAATGGCTTGGTTGAGTAGTCACTGCAAAGTAACGCCAGGTGTATGCCAATGGTAGGCATCACTGCTGCCATGGGTGAACCTGAGGTTGTACGAGCAAATAACAAGCCCACCGAGGCACAGGCCAACGATGGCACGCTAACAGCCATCCTAAAGAAGATGGAAGAAATGGAGAATGAAAATAAGGTGCTTCGTGACCAAATGAAAGAGCATCAGGAGAGGGTAGACAAGATCCCCGGTGCTCCCAAGTTGCTACCAAAATGCTACATGGGAAGGTTCGTTGAACAACCATACACCGAAGAAGCTGCCCCTCACTCTATCCCAAAAACCTTCAAGATGCCACCCTATTTGAGGGTATATGACGGAACCATAGATCCCGAGGATCATTTGGTCCACTATTTCACAATTGTGAAGGGTAACGACCTATCAAAAGAACAGGTATAATCGGTGCTGTTGAAGAAGTTTAGTGAGACGTTGACAAGAGGGGCCATAACGTGGTACTCTCAGCTACCTGCTAAGGCGATATCAACGTTTGAGGAAATGACGGATAAATTCGTCACCGCCCATGTAGGTGCAAAGAAAGTGGAAGCAAGGGTTATAGACATCTTCGCCATCAGGTAAACCACAGGGGAATGACTCAGGGACTTCCTAGCCAGGTTTAACAGGGTAAGGATGAGTCT
This sequence comes from Nicotiana noctiflora, assembly GCA_032618575.1. NCBI lineage: Eukaryota > Viridiplantae > Streptophyta > Magnoliopsida > Solanales > Solanaceae > Nicotiana > Nicotiana noctiflora. Next base: position 257,157 of record JASVEL010012694.1, read on the forward strand.
GCCAAATGTATCGGAAGGTATGGCAGTTGCCGCTTTCCAGAACAGGCTAAACAGGGACAGTTCGAGGGCAACCAAGAAGCTACTAAGGTGCCTCATAAAATATCCCCCTACCACATGGGAGGAAATCCACAATGCCTATTGTGTTGAGGTACGAACGGACGAGGATGATCTTAATAGGCCGACCCAAAGACTAACAATGATACACTCAGAAACAAGGAGGGATTGACGTAACGAAGGATGGCGAGAACAACTCCCACGCTCCAACAAATACCGACACCAATGCTCTACAGCGATACGTCGCCCCACTCCGGAAAAAAAGAGGTACACCTCCCTTATTGTCCGCCCCATAACTTTTGTGTGTCTCCTTCCGAAATAGTGTACTCATTGGAGAAGTTGGGCACCAAAGTGCAGTGGCCGCAGAAGATGAAATCAAACCTTTCCACAAGAAAATCAAACGTCTTATGTGAGTTCCATCATAAACGGGGACACAAAACCGAAGACTGCATAGGCTACGGCAAGAGGTGGTCAGGATGCTGAACCAGGGATACCTGAGAGAATTACTAAGTAACAAAGGGAAAATAAACTTTGCACACGGATGGGAACAAAACCATGGGCCACCGAAGCCGCTCTCCCCAGCATGCACGATGAACATGCTCGTCGGAGGCGGCGACGACTCAACAATCAATCACGTCAAGTCCGCCACCACGCACAAACTAAAGCGGACCATCGCCATGAACGGTATGACAACTTCGAAGATAGTATCACCTTCGATAAGTCTGATGCCAATGGTTTGTCTTTCCCTCATTACGATGCTTTAGTTATCACTTTACGTATCGTCGATACGGATTTTAAAAGAATCATGATTGACGATGGCAGTGGAGCCTGTATTATCCACCCGAAGGTCGTCATACAAATAGGACTCGAGGAAAAGATAATACCACGTTGCATAACACTAACTGGTTTTAACAATGCAGTGAAATAGACTTCCGAAAAAATATCACTGCTCGTTTTTGCAGGAGGAGTCACACTGGAAACAACTTTCCACGTGATGAACTAGGACAACGTCATCATATGACACCCATGGATATATGTCATGCGAGAGGTTCTTTCAATTTTTTACCAAGTGATCAAATTCCCCACCCCTTTGGGGGTATTCTGCATTTGAGGCGAGCCGCATACCGCACAGGAATGCTACAAAATAGCTCACGATTTCGCCCACATCAAACAACTAAAAGGGGCGAGTGCAGAGGCATAGCAATCACTTGTGTCGGGGACTAAGGTCAACCCGACAACGGACACCATCAGAGACCCCAATATCATGGAGTCCTGTAAAGCAATGATCGAAGATCTCGACCAGATCCAATTGGACAACACTGGCCTCATAAAGAAAGCCTACATCGGGCACGGCCTCGCCAACCCGAGTAAGTATCGTGAATTCCTAACTAACCATGCAAATTTATTTGCTTTTTCCCATTCAGATATTTCAGGAATCCCGAGAGACATCACCACCCACAAGCTGATATCGATCCATTACATCTGCCCGTGCGATAGATAAGAAGGAAATTCAATGTTGCTATCAATGAAGTGGCCAAAGAGGAAGTAGACAAATTACAGGCCAACGATTCCATCAAAGAATCGAAGTACCCCCAGTGGGTTGCTGTAAGGCCCCGTAAAAATTTTGTGCATAAAACCTAGTAGATGTGGTGTCATGGTCCGAATAATGTGTTAGAGCTCGCCGCGGTTCGGACCCTTGGTAGTGATTTAAGTTTCAAAAATGTAGAGAATTAATTTTTCCGAAAAATGTCAAATATGCGGTCAAGAATGCGACCGCAAGCCTGACATGCGGACCGCATTCTGACCGCAAATCGTTCCAGAGAGTTTCCCAAAAATCTGTCAAAAGTGCGGTCGATGTGCGATCGCATGTCAAATCTGCGGTGCATTTTTGCGACCGCAGATCAAACATGCGGACCGCATTTTGGCCGCATTCCTTAACAGAACCTGCACAACTTTGAGGCCATTCTGCGGTCACTTTGCGGACCGCATGTGGATTCTGCGGTCGCATAGTGACCGCATATTTGACCCCGGCCCAGATTTTTTGTAATATTTTGACCCGATCTCTTCTTTAATATAACACACTTCTTCTTCATTTTATCATATCATCTCACCAAAATTAGAGAGAGAAGAGAGGGTTTTTAGAGAGAGAAGTTCTTCATCTTCAAAGATTGTTCCAACTACTTAATTCCAAGGATTCTAGGGCAAAGATTCAACATCCCCAATCTTTTCAAGGTAAAAACCCTAATTGTTTTCTTTGATTTTCAGTTTTAATTGGGTAAAGAGAGGTTTGCATATAATAGCTTTTAAAAATAGAATTTTTACACTCATGCATGATTATTTAACTTGATTTCTAGTAAAAGAAGTGAGTAGAAGTAAGAGTCTTCAAGAACAAGGTTGGCAAGAGTAGGATATCTTGTGTAAGCATAAAGTAGGAGGAAAAATCATCACCAGGTATGTATGGCTAATTTTGACTCTTGTAAAATCGCCCAAATGTGTGCGAATTGTTTTGGTATGTGTCAAATTGAGAAATTTTACGTAATCCTTTGATTTACTTGTTGAGCATTTGATTGATGTTGAACTATGTGTGGTATGAAATATGAATTGAAAGATAAAAAGGTAATCGAGGTTGGTAAAGAATTGGGAACAACCATTGTGATGGCATATTTGGCTTATTGTGGAAGGAATTTGAAACACCTTAATTGTGGTGAATTGTTGAACATGATTATGTGGGCATTTTGATTTTGGAATACTTGTAACATGGTTGTGATATTGAATTGAGAAGAAATTGAGAACATGAACCAATGTGTAAGTTGCTTATTTGAACTTGTTGAAATTGTTTGTAGTACCTTATCTGCTGTTTGAAATTGTTGTGTTTTAACCTGTAAGGCGGGGTCGTGTTGCGCGCCGCAACGTGGTGAAATAAGGTGTGGGTTGGGGTGATAAGGGTGGCCGAGGTAATAAGGGTGGTCAGGGGCAATAAGGATGGAAAGCGATCGAAATCGCCATTGAAAATTGATACAAAAATCAATAATGTGAAATTGTGAAAGGAGACAGCAGGAGAGTTTGCAACCTGTGGGGCACTGATTGCCCCTTTGTTTGACTACTTGTGCTTTACGTGATTGATTGGTTATTGTTAAATTGGTTGATTGTAGAAAGTACTTTGTGTGAGAATTATTTGAAATGAGGAAAATGTGGAAACATGGTTGGTCGGCTTAATTAATTGTTGATGTAATTTAATGGCTTGAGTTTACTTGGGACAAAGTTTGTCCATACATACCAGTACAATTCAAGTGTACTGACGTCCCCTTTTGCCGGGGGCGCTACATTCGTGTCATGATTGTAGGTGGATCAGTAGCAGGCACTTCAGCTCATCGGCAGTAGTATCTTTCATCCTCCACTGCCCGTTTTTGGTGAGCCCCTTTCTTCCTCGGGGCCTTGTGTGGTTCATGCCACTTCGGTTTAGATTTCATTTTGGTTTTGTAAGGTATAGCCGGAGCCTTGTTACCGGCAAGTATTGTATTTCCCTTTTGTATCCTAGAGGCTCTGTAGACATGTAAACTGTGGGACTCCAGTATTATGTATACATTATGTTATGTCGGGCGTTGTAAAAATTGCAATCTTGTTAATGAATCACTCGTATCGTTTTATTTGTTTAATGTGAAATCAATTATGATTAGTAATATATTTGGTTAATGAGAAACGGTCATCACAGGGGTAACGCGTGGGAATGAAAGGCACCCAGGTCCGCTTGACTGGGGCAACCCGGTCAGGCGCCGGTCATGTTCCTCGATTTGGGGCGTGACAGTTGCCAATGTCGTCATGGTCAAAAAGAAGAACGGAAAGTGGAGAATGTGTGTGAATTTCACTTATATGAACAAGGTATGCCCAAAGGATTCATTCCCACTACCCCATATCGACCAATTGATCGACGCCATCGCGAGACATGAACTGTTGAGCTTCTTAGATTCCTACTCCGGCTATAATCAAATCATGATGGTCGAGGAGGACCAGGAGAAAACAACTTTCAACACCCACCAAGGGACATATTTCTACAATGTAATGCCCTTCGGGCTAAAGAACATGGGGGCTACGTACCAAAGACTGGTCACCAAAATGTTCAAAGAATAGCCTGGTAAGACCGTGGAAGTCTATATTGATGATATGCTGGTGAAATAGACAAGGAAAGAAGACCATATTGACCATCCAAAAGAAGCTTTCGAGATATTGAGAAGGTATGAGATGAAAGTTGTACACCGAGAAATGCACCTTCGGCGTGGCCACATGAAAATTATTAGGATTTCTCGTGTCACAACGAGGCATCAAGGTCAACCCAGATCAGATTAAGGAGATAGATGTAATACCCAAGATTCTGAATAGCAAAAAATAGGTACAAAAGCTGACGGGGCGAATAGCTACCCTATCTAGATTCATCTCATGATCCTCCGACAGGTGCCATAAATTTTTCAATGTGTTGAGAAAGGATAATAGGTCACAATGGAATGAAGAATGCATCGAAGCCTTGAGAAAATTGAAAGAATACCTTTCTTCGCCACCATTGTTGGCCAAAGCGAGTCCATGCGAGCCCCTGCTAGTACATCTGGCCGTATCCGAGGTTGCCACCAGCACAGTCTTGGTTTGCGAAAACGGAGGTACGTAATCTCCTATTTACTATATTAGCAAAACCTTAGTGGACGCCGAAATGGTATCCACACCTTGAAAAGTTAGCTCTGGCATTGGTCGTAGCTTCATGAAGCTTCGACCCTATTTTCAGTGGCACCCCATAAAAGGTAGTAACGACCTTCCCCTTGAGAAGCGTCCTACATAAGCCTGAGTTATCAGGCAGACTCGCCAAATGGTCTATAGAGCTTAGTGAGCATGATATCTCATACCACCTAAGAACCGCCATCAAGTCACAAGTACTTGCCGACTTTATAGCTGATTTCAGCGCAGAAATACTGCCAGAAGCGGAACTAGAGGCACGTCATGCCCCCTCCGACACTAACGTATGGACTCTTTACACTAACGGCGCCGCTAATGCATCATGATCGGTACTTGGACTCATTCTCGTGGTCCTCACAGGTGAAATAATTTGCAAGTCTATACGATGCCCCGAAATGACTAACAACAAAGCAAGTACGAGGTTGTTATAGCAGGTATAAAACTAGCCATCAAATATGGGGCTCGATGACTTGTTCTCCGCTGTAACTCCCAACTCGTAGTGAACCAGGTCACTGGGACTTACCAAATCAAGGAATAGAGATTGCAAAAATACCAGTCAGAGATCCACAGATTAATGACTGAGTTCGATGAGTGCTGCTTCGAACAAATTCTGAGGGCACAGAACGTTAAAGTAGATGGTTTGGCAAAATTGGCCGCAACCACTAAAAATTTCAACAAAGTCACCCTCCTCCATTCAGCCATTGATCATACTGAGGTATTTTCTTTAAATTTGACTTGGGACTGGCGCAACCAATTGTATCCTATATGCAGGATGGGACACTCCCACTCGACAAAAAAAGAAGAAAAGAAGCTCCGTGTACAAGCCGCCAGGTATTGCTTGATAAACCATGAGCTTTACAAAAGGACGTTTGGCGGACCCCTGGCCAAGTGCCTAGGGCCGCACCAAACGAGGCCAGTACTCGAGAGGTGCACGAGGGTCACTGTAGCGCCCATATAGGTAATCGTGCCCTTGTACGCTGCACAATACGGGCCGACTATTATTGGCCCACATAAGAATGGTGGCTTATAGACAAGAAGTCGAAAGATACTACAACAAGAGAGCCAAGTAAGACCACTCAAAGTGGAAGACTATATCCTCAAATCCAAAACATTGGCATTAAAAGACCCAAGCGAAGGAAAACTAGGCATCAACTGGGACGGACCCTACAAAATCACAACAGCAGTAGGTAAATGAGCATTCCAATTTGAAACAATGGAAGGAAAAACTCTCCAAAACAATTGTAATGTCACCCACCTCAAGTATTTCCATTTCAAAAAGGTGTCTCCCGAGTTGCACTCTTTTTCCCTTACTCGAGTTTTGTCCCAATTGGGTTTTCTCGGTAAGGATTTTAACGAGGCGACAAAGGGGACACCTGGAGATATTTGCGAAACAAGTTTATCATACCAGCCACTCCATACGCTCTAATGGCTGACATGACAAATGGATTGGACTAGCATGATCTCCAACGTGTAAACGGCTAAGGCCATCTCCAATGTGTAAACGACTAAGTCCATCTCCAATGTGTAAATGGATAAGGCGATATCCAATGTATAAATGGTTAAGGCCATCTCCAATATGTAAACGGCTATGGCCATCTCTAATGTGTAAACGGATAAGGCCATCTCCAATGTATAAATGGCTAAGGCCATCTCCAACGTGTAAACGGCTAAGGCCATCTCCAATGTATAAACGGCTAAGGTCATGTCCAATGTATAAACGACTAAGGCCATCTCCAACGTGCAAACGGATAAGGCCGTCTCCAATATGTAAACGGCTAAGGCCATTGACAGTATTATGGCTAAGGCCATCGTCATCAATAAGTCGACCCAGCTCGACTACGACAAAAAAGTAATTCGACGACTGTCGAAGTTACGAACATGAATAAGGCCAGCAACAATATTATGGCTAAGGCCATCGTCGTCAATAAGCCAACTCGACTATGACAAACAAGTAATTTGACGACAGTCAAAGTTACGTACATGGCTAAGGCCATCAACAGAATTATGGCTAAGGCCATCATCGTCAATAAGTCGACCCAGCTCGACTACGACAAATAAGTAATTCGATGGCAATTGAAGTTACGTACATGGCTAAGGCCATCGACAGTATTATGGCTAAGGGCATCGTCATCAATAAGTTAACCCAGCTCGACTATGACAAATAAGTAATTCAGCGATAGTCGAAGTTACATACATGGCTAAGGCCATCAATAGTATTATGGCTAAGGCCACCATCGTCAATAAGTCAACCCAACTCGACTACGACAAACAAGTAATTCGACGACAGTCGAAGTTACGTACATGGCTAAGGCCATCGACAATATTATGGCTAAGGCCATCGTCGCCAACAATTGCCAACCCTATTCGACTGCGACAAAGGGTACTTAAATAACAATTGAAGTGATGCCATTATTAGCCAAAGCCACCACTATTTAGCATCGAAGTCGCATCTTATGAGCATGTGATTTTTGCCCCAAGCAATTAAATTCCAAAATAAAAATATACAAAATGATTTTTTGTTTGCAATTGTTTTGATTAGTGTGTACAAAATACCAGTGTTTGTTTTTAATTGCTAAAAATAAAATTTTAAACGAAATACAAAAAAGGAAATAAATTAGAAGATATCACAAAAATTATAGAAAATACAGAAAATTAGAAAATCAAAGAAAAAATACAAAATTGGAAAATAAAGGAGAATACATCAGTATAAAATAAATGCAAGTAAATAAATATAAAATACAAAGGAAAATACAAAAAATTAAATAAAATACAATTCAAAAATAACAAAAGTACAAAGTACAATATAAAGGCAAAAGAACTGGGCCAAAATACAAAATACTCAGCCCAAATGCACACACAGACCAGGCCCAAATAATTTCAGCTGGTCTGCCCAGTTACAAAGACCAAACGACGCCGTCTGAACATCAAATAATCTGGGCCGTTGATACAATTGATCAACGGACCAAGTAAGGTGGTGACTTTATGAATAAAACGACGTCGCCTAAGATAATTAATCACAACGGTCCATCACACTTAATCAAACGGACGAGACTAGTGTATCATTTAACCAAACGACGTAGTCTAAGAAATTAAATCATGACCATTCAAACATCTAATCTAACAGACAAAAGGAAAGGCCTCATTAAACCAAACGGTGTCGTTTTAAGGACCAAATGATCCTGGAAGTTCATCTCAACCAATCTAACAACTAATAAACAATAAGACAATTTCAGTATTGTGAGCACGTGATTTTTGCCCTACATGAGAATTACTCCCAAAATTTCAAAAATAAAAGAATTTTTGTGTTGTTTGCAATATTTGTGGATTATATGTTATTTTTCTCTTATTGTTTGCGTTTGTGTGTCCATGTCTTTTGTTTAAATAAATAAAAATACAAAAAAATATATTGCATATATAATTCAAGTTTGCAATTGAGGTTAATTAAGTTTGTTTTACGAGAATGAAAAAATCACAAAAAAATACGTATCTTTTGCATTTTTAACCTTTAAATGTCCAATTGTGTGATTTTTCTTTTAAATATTTGTGATAATTACTACTTAGAGTTAATATTTTTAGGATAATTTGGTCGAGAATTAATTTAGGATTGTATTTTTATCTTTATTATGAAATTAAAAAAAAGGAAAATAAAATAATGAGGAAAATGAGGACAAATGCGGACTGGGCTAGTCCAATTGAAAGTCAATCAAGACTAGCCCAAATACGCCCAAGCCCAATCCAAGACCCAATTCCATACCCATCTAACGACCAAACCATTCCAAGGGATTCAATCTAGACCATTCATTCCTGTTAATCCAACGGTCGAGATCCCATCGCCCAACCCGTTTCACCGGCTGACCCATTCACCCGTTCCCCCACTTAATTAAAACGACCCCGTTTCAGAGCCACCCTGTTGATCTTAGCCGTTGATCGTTGTGATCTAACGGCTGAGATTCAACGATTAATTTTAAACCACCAAAAGCCCGGTCTCGTTCCTCATTCACCAAACGACCCCTTATCCTCCTCTCTCTAACCCTAAAAGACCCCGAGGTAATGCTGACGTGAGCCACCATCTTCCGCCTACTGGAAATCGCCTCACGGCGGTTCCGGAAGGCCAAACACTCCCATTTTTACACCCCAAACTCCCCAAGACCTCCCCATTCCAAATCCCTAACCTATTCTTCTTGAATCATCTTCCAGCTTTTCGAATATTAGATCAAAGTCCACCGGAAAATCGAGACCCACCCCAAACCACTCCAAATTTATACCATGGCATCTCTAGACCTTCCCCTCCACGAATCCACGCCCCTTTTTGTTCGAATCTAACCAGAAAACCATGAACCCCAAAATGGCCGTATAAACCCTAAAACTCAAATTTAGGTCTCCGGTTTAAAATTGATAAGAATTGAGGTCTAAGGGACTTTAGTCTAGGCGTTTTCAACAGAGAACACCTTGATTAAAGTTCGTTTGGTCTCAAAAGGTTCAAGACCAAGATTGGCCCAAGCTATTCGTTCCAAATTCCTCTCTCAGGGTATTTTTCTTTTCCTTTTTTTTTCGATTTTTATTTGTTTGAATGGTCAGTATATATTAATTATTATTTTCATTTTTTTGTTGATTAGTTTTTGTTCTTTTTGTTCATCTCTTCTCAAAAGACCTTTTATATGGTCGATTGTTTTCTTCTGTTTCATTGCGTGATTGCTGTTTGTTGTTAAGTGTGCGTATTCGATTCGATTATTGGAGTCGAATAATGTTTCTGCACTGTCATGTTCTGCCTAAGTGTTGTGAATCGAAAATTTGTTCGTCGACTATATGTTATCGATTATAGATGTTGTAATCGACTAACCGAATGTCGTCGATTTACTTTCGTAGGTCTATTTGTTAGAACATTAGGGCAGAAACTTAGCATTGGCTCATTTGATCCGAATTCACTGCTTGAATCGAATTAGGCTGTTTGTTTGATTTTGGTTATTTGAGTTAGCTACTGAATTGGATATTAGTTTAGAATTTGAAAGTCAACAGTTAGGTGTCTAAAGGGTGCATTGCACATGGGAATGGGTAGTAAAGGACTTTACAGTAGGATATGCATTCATGTTGAATCTCAGATGACTTTTTAAATTGTGAAAAAGCCATGCCTAGACAATCCTAAGTGGGACTGGCAGCACCTTTAAGTTTAAAAATCAAAACATGGGGAGAGGGATTGATTTATTAATTGTTTGAATGCTTTTAAGAGCTGGAGGGGAATCAAAATTAGGCTATAAGAAGGGGGCAGCATTCTGTATTTGAGGATACATTGACAACCTTGAAAAAACAGGCACATTCACACCCTTGAAGAACAGATTTTTGAGATACACAACTTATACTTTGAGAAAAACAGATACTGATTTTGAACCAGTTTTTCTTCTCTTTCAAAAGATTAGTACAATAGTGTGTGAGTTGATAATCCTATCCCTTACACCACTGTTACATTGGTTTAAGATCAAAAACAAAATTTGAGTCCTTTCTCTGTTTCTATTTCCATATTTGAGGGTTCAAGTAGTCCGAAGGTTTCTCTTGCGCTATTGGTGTTCATTTTGTGGTTGTCTCCTTCGATTCCTTGTTTGAGTTAAACCATTTCGTGGAATTTTCTACTGTTTTTGCTACTGGTTTTGCTGGACTTTTATTGGGATTTTTTGCTGCTGTTGGTATTGCTGTTCTGTAGCTGTTATTGTTGAATTTCTGCTATTGACTTCTTCTTCATCCTCTGAATTTCTATTTCCAGGTATGTGTCAATCCCTTAACAGAACATGAGAGGCAAAGTAAAGTTCTGTAATCATTTTGAGGATGAAATGATATGATTGTTAAATTTTCCTATATTCCCTTTCGATACGTTTTAGTTTACTCAACATATGTAGATTCTTGCACAATCAATATTGTAGTTCATCTGTTAGAATTAGATTTGAACTTGAAGTAATGACTGGACTGTTTCAAGCTGTTAAACATTTTTCTTTAAGCATGTCGTGTCTGTTTTCTAAGTTGTTAGTGATACCTTAAGTATGAAATGCCATTCATTAATTTCAAATTGGTTAGTGATTCCTTAATCTGTCTAGTAAAAGGTTGGTTAATTAGTCCAGAGATTGAGGTTCTGCGACTGTTTTCATAGCTGGAAAATATATAGATACATAGCATAAGCGAGCCAATATGTTTGTCTAATTGACAGATGGCAGGATCGAATAGGGATCCAAGCATGCTCCACATTAATTTTTTATAGGCTTGAGAACCGGATTCATTTTATTTGCTTTAGAACATTCATGTACTTGCAAATTCAGGAACTCAATGTTGGGTCCCCTTGCTAAAATACGGTGGATTCTCGAATTTGGGCTCATTTGTAGGCCCAAATGAGACTATCTCTTTCAAATGAGACTTGGACCCTCTCCTTTATTGGGTTCTTGATTTGTTCCTTTAGACTGGGTCATCCCTCTTTAAAATAATCTATTCATCGTGTAGCTTTTAGTTAATATAAAAGCTATGGCCACATACTGTAATAGATCCCCTTTCTCTTCAAATAATTATAGGCAAGCCATAATTAGATAACTTATAATGATTGGCTTTAGTGAATTGCTTTAGAAACGATATAATCAAAATAAGTTGAATTGTACCACGTCAAATAAAATTACTAATTGTGTATTCATCTTTAGTGATTTCTTCAAAATATTGTAGAACTCGAGGCGTGTCATTTAGTGAATTGTCATGGCTTTCGTAAAGTTAATAATGCATTAGTGTTTGTAGGCGACGTTCACTTTCTTAATAATAATCAAAAGCGTTTGAAAGCCCCAAAACATTTGCACATAGTATTAAACATGTATTAAAATCAGGTATATTTAGCCATTTATGATAGTTGAAGCGACCGTGATAGAACCACGGGATTCGGGGGTGCCTAACACCTTCCCTCGGGTCAACAGAATTCCTTACTTGGAATTTCTGGTTCGTAGACTTCATTTGGAAAGTCGAAATTTCCTCGGTTTGGGATTTAAATAAATTGGTGACTTGGGACACCATAATTTATTCCAAGTGGCGACTCTGAAATAAATAGAATAATCCTGTTTCGAATATTGTCACTTAAATTGAAAAAACTCCCTTGTGCTTCTACCCTTCGGGGTAGTGGGCGCGCCAAAAGGAGGTGTGACAGCTCTGGCGACTCTGCTGGGGACCCAAACCCAGAACCACTGGTTTAGGGTTTAAGAATTCGAGCTTTGAATAATTTTTGTATTTGGCTTATTTATTATCTGATTTTGTTACATGTTTATATTTAATATGTTAAATGTTGTTTTACCGCTTTGATATTTTGTGAACTGTATATAAATTGTGCCAATGTCCATTTTCCTCTTCTGAGTCTTTTGAAATATAATATCGGGCATTTGCTGGACATAGCCCGTTTTTCTCAAGATAGCTGTGGTGCTTGGCACCCGGTGAAGGATTTGTAGTCACACATGTTTAGGCGGAGAGTTTTATCAATTAAGCCGGAAAGCCATGCTACCGGTGCACTGACACTCTTCGGCTCGAGTTGTCCGCTCGAGTTAAAGCCAGTCTAGAGACACCTTTTCCAACAGGATGATGACTTAGAATAACAAAACCTTATGCCGGATCCCCGATAGGAACGTCTATTTGCGTCATGTGCATATTTGACTTAGGAGGCTCGACACAGGGGTTGGGCCTGTCTAGGACAGGTGTACCTGAAACAGAAGACCGGCTTGATGCATCTTTGTATGTGTATTTATTCATTTCGATCTTACATGCTGGCCGATTTGTTATTTTAAAAAAAAAAAGAAAAAAAAAGAGGAGAAGAAGAGGAAATGTCCGGATATAGAGTCGAAATAATTTTATGGAAAATAGTTTGTTTTCTTTGAAAATAATTTTTTGAAAATGCTAAAAAAAAAATTCCAAATAAATTTTGTTAAAAATAGTGTGTTTTCTTTTTTTTTTTGTTAAAATGATTTAGTTCATTTGTTTCCGAACTACGCGGGTCTGATTCTCACCGGATGTGAGATACGTAGGAAAACCTCATCGGTTCCGACCCCAATTTTTTAAAAAAAAAATCAAAAAAAAAAATATTTTCGTTTAGTTCCTTCATTAAAATCTTTCTTTAGAAAATTAAAAAAAAAAAAGAGTAGAAGTAGTTTAAAAAAAAATAAAAAAAATGGTTTCGTTCTTTCTACTGCTTTTCATGAAATAAAAAGAAAAATCAATAAAAATCAAAATTGAAAATTGAAAATATGGATTTCCTTCGTTTTTGAAGTATTTTTCTAAAAAAAAAATCAGAAACAAAAATCGAAAAAAATACTGTAGATGTCTTTCTTTTGTAAACGTCCATAAATTATTCTTTTAAAAAAATAAAAAAATAATTTTTTTTTGAAGTCCAGAAATATTTTTGCTTTTCTTTATAAGTTCTTTTGTAAATAAACAAAAAATTAAAAATTCAGAATATATTTTTTTTAAAAGTCCCTCTTTCGAAAATAAAGAGGCAACATCCAAAATCCAAAAAAATATATTTTCTTTCTTATTTAGAAAAAGAGACAATAAGTAAAAATTCAAACAAAAATATTTTTTTTCTTTTACTTCTAAAAATCCCAAAGTTCAAATCAAAAGCAAATGATTTTTTTTTAGAATTCTTTCTTTCAAAAAAGCAAATAAAAAAAAAGCAAAAAATATATATATTTTTCTTTCTTCTTTTAAAACGTTTCTTTCAAGAATTTAAAAAAAAAAGTTAGTTTATTTACTCCATTCCAGATCATTTAAACTACGCCCGGTCTGATTCATGCGGGGACATGATACATAGGCAATCCACATAAGATTCGACCATCACCAAAAGAAAAAAAAGAAAAATGAAAAAAAAAGAGAGAGAAAATTGATAAAGAGAGAAAGAAGATGAAAGCAAAGGAAAGTATAAGCCGGAATAACGCATTACAATCGAATACAAGTAGCAACACGATCAACTGTATAAGTGCATCACACCCAACGTGAGATTACTTATCTGTTATGTTGTCTTAGACTAACCGTTTGTTTGCCAAACTCCAAGTTTTAGAAAAGGGTGGTTTATTTTGTGGTACTCTGGCCTCACATTCATACTTCACGATGTCCAAAGGAAAAGTTCAGCAACCCGTTGCTAAATCAAAAGAAAGTACCCATCCTTATTTCAGAAGGTCGAAAAGAAGTGCCAACATGTCTTCAGAAATCCCTCTACCAACCGTTCCCGTTTTGGAAGAGAGCTCCATATCAGCCGTTCCGGCTACTGAGTCAGCAGCTGCAGAAGAAAACAGAATTTTGCGCTGTCGCATGCTGGAGATGTTAGATGATTGGAATAACGGGAAAGAGCCCCCAAGTCTGATCCCTGGGTTCCCCGAACTATTCCTCAGGTCAAGTGGGATTTCTAATACCCCCACCAATTACCCACCTACTCTGTTTGGATATTCTAATGTTACAACCCTCTCCGAATCACCCTCCACTTCCCATCCTCGGGTGACAGCATTAGATACATCTACAAGAACATCCGTTGGTTTGCCCGCTCCAATCACGGCGCATCCCGGCACACATACTCCTTTCTTTGATTCCTCTTCTTTTACATTCCCGCACCACCCCTTCCACGGGATCCTACCCAGTTTGCCGCCAATGTCTATCCTCAACCACCCCAATATGAGTTCATGCCAAGCCAAAATCCAAAAGCTCCCGAACGGGATGAAATGGCTAAAAGAATAAGCAGCTTGGAACAGAGTTTGAAAAACATTCAAGGTCTAGGCGGACAGAAGAGTGTTTCTTACGCAGATTTGTGCATGTTCCCACATGTCCATTTGCCATCAGGCTTTAAGATGCCGAAGTTCGAAAAGTATGACGGGCATGGCGACCCTATTGCTCACCTAAAGAAATACTGCAATCAATTGCGAGGTGCCGGCGGCATGGAAGAATTGCTGATGGCATATTTCGGAGAAAGCTTGATCGGGATAGCATCATAATGGACATGGATCAAGACATATCTCGATGGCACATTTGGGACGATTTGGCCAGAGATTTTGTGAAACAGTTCCAGTACAACATTGACATTGCGCCAGACAAGAATTCTTTATCAAACTTAAAGAAGAAGCCCTCAGAAAGCTTCAGAGAATATGCTATCAAATGGCGAGAGCAAGCATCCAGGGTGAAACCCCCTATGGACGAAATAGAAATGGTCACTACTTTCCTCCAGGCTCAGGAACCAGACTATTTCCAGAACATGCTGTCAGTAATGGGAAAACCTTTCGCAGAGGCGATCAAGATTGGGGAAATGGTAGAAAATGGTTTAAAGACGGGAAGAATTTTGAGTGAGGCGGCCATTCGAGCGACCTCCCAAGCAATCCAAGGAGGGTCTGGAGGAATAGCAAAGGGTAGGATAAAAGAGGAAACGTCCATGGCAACTACGGGTGATAGAAGACACCACGCTCTTAGACCCATCTCTTCAGAAAGAACCCCCCCAGCATTATTACCCTGCTCAGGAAATGTCCTATATCCCTCAACCATACGCGGTCATGAATGCTCAACCTTTTGCGCGATCGCAGCAGCATGTCAGTAGAAACCAAGCTCTATTTCCAAGAAATCAGCCTCCCCACTAGAATCACTATAATCCTCGACCTCCGCAGAATAACTTCCATCCTTAGGAACCACCAAAGAAATCAAACTTTACCCCAATTGGTGAATCTTACTCTAGTCTATTCCCGAAACTTGTCCAAATGGGTCTACTGCAGCCGGTTCCTCAGAATAGACAAAACCCGACATCGCCTTCCTACAAAGCTGGTGTCAGGTGTGCATATCATTCAGAGGCAGAGGGCCACCATACTAATGACTGTTGGACTTTGAAACAAGCGGTGGAGAATTTAATAGAGCAAGGGAAAATTGTGTTGAAGGACGAGGATGTCCCAAATGTGACCAATAATCCGCTGCCTGCTCACAATAACGGGCCGATAATTGGGATGATTTGTGAAGACGAAGAATTTGATCCAGCGCTTAAGGCCATAATTGCTATTGCTGATGTGGAAAGGAAGCCCAAGGCGGCCCCGAAACAGGAGAAAGGGGAAAAGAAAAGTAAAATCACTGAGATAGAACCAGAAAAGGAAATTGATGCACCTAAGCAAGACTATGCGGTATGTGGGGCAATTAAGACACCACTGATGAATGAGCCAATGTTTGTTGGACGCATACCACAAAAGCTTAAGGACCGTCAAGAGGAAGATAATGAGGATTTCATGACTGAAGAGAGTGAAGGAAAACATGAGGCAAAGCTCTGCGATACCCACATGGTCGAGCCAGGGAAATGGACTATCACCGTTGAGATGGGACCATAAACTAAACTCCCAAACTGAAAGGCTAGGCCATTCCCGATCAGGCGGAAGCCCATAAACTTGTCCTGCCGCATTTTTCTGCATCCAGAATTATTTCAGGGTGTAAATTGGATGTGTCTTTTAGTTTTTGTCTTTAAATTCCTGAATGTGAACCCTGTTTATCCTTTCAATTCCAAGAAATGAAATTAATATTTCATCGTCAATTCGTTTTCTTTTGTTATTTTTTATTATTTCAAATTTATTTTAGTTTTTTTTTCTTCTCTAAAGTTCAAATCATGCAGCTTTAAATAACATGACATGCTTGCGGACTTCATGCCTAGATCCCAAAACGCTGTCAGACTTCAGAATAATGAATCGAGAGTTGAAATGCACAAAAGTTTATTTTGAGGAAATGAAACAATGAATTGGAATAACCGAAGGAAATTTGGTTCGCATACAAAAGGGGTGTGTTGTACTCAGAGAATACCCGAGTAGTTATCCCAACAAGAATGGCTCATGCTTATAACAAGAAAGTGCGGCCCAGGAATCTCGAAATAGGACAACCGACGTTAAGGCGCATTCCTCCTCATTACTAAGAGACAAAAGGAAAATTGGATCCTAATTGGAAGGATCCATACATCATATGGAAAATATCACTGAGAGGGACACTGTATCTGGGAGACATTGAAGGAAATGATCTTGAAACGGCAGTCAATACAGATACAGTATAAAAGTACTATGTCAAGACCTCCTGCGACGTTGGCTTTTGTATAATTGAGATGACAAAGGCTTTCTTTCTTGCTACCCCAAACACTACCAACCCTTTTGTAAACCCTTTGAGCCGGTTACATTTCTTTGGCTACCCTCTTTGGATTCCAAATTCAAAAAAAAAAAAAAAAAAAAAAAAAGAAAACCAAAAACAAAACAAAACAAAACAAAGTTACCTCAACTACGTTCTGACTTGATTCCGAAAGGATACATAGGCAACCTCTCCCTGAGGTTCAGTCACACCAAAACAAAAATCCCAATTTTCCCAAAAATTGAAACCAGGGCAGATGATATGACGGTTCAGTTTAGATCCGTCAAGATGATTCCAGAGTTGTAATTCCATTCAAATTCCTTTTTACCTAAAAACCTTGTTCAAGTCCTTCAGATCAATTGGCAAAGGCAAGGAAGTGAAAAATGTCATTGACGAAAATCTGACACAGCCTGAATTGAGAGAAACAAAATGAGAGAGTCTTATCGGTGAAAACCTTCGGGCACCATAAGGCAATGGCGATTGGAGAAGCTAAAAATGAGAGAGTCCGTTTAGTGAAAACTCACAAAGAGCACTATCAGGCGACAGTGAGAAAAGAAATGAGAGGGGTCAATTGGCGAAAGCCCGCAAAGGGCGTAGCCGACCAAAAAGAAGACATCCCTTCACTAAAAGAATTTTGGCAAGGTTCCCTGGTTTTGAAATTGCGAATCAATGGGTTCATGAGAAGTTGGAAAGTTTATGTGGGTCAGGCATCTAGTCCAAGAAGCATGTCATGTTTATTTGAAGTCAGCATGCATCCTAGATAAGTCCTTCTTTTCCTCGAAAGGGACGCTTCTCTTTAAACTCATTTTCTTGCTTTTTGTATAGTTATTCTTTGAATCCCTTTCGGTTTAATTTTAATTCTGAAACTATTACAAAGAAAGGCGGCAGGACCGGTTTTACAGGACTCCGTGTGGTAAAAAAAAAGTTGAAGAAAGATACCCAGCCTCAGTGGTGTATTGATCCAATCCCGACCGATCATGATGGTCGATCACTTGCAAAGGAAAGGACATTAAGAAGGAAAAGGAAATCAAAGGCTAAGGTTTTTAAAAAATGGAACGAGACAGAAAGACAAAGCCCACACAGGCGAGTCCTCAAAGAATTCCGAGTTTGAACCCGGTCATGTTGAGAGAAAGTCACCCTCAAAGACAATCAGCAGCAAAGTTTCTTAATGAAAATGGGGCCAGGATCAGGCGTTGAAGATAATCAAGGCCACAAAATCAACCACTTTTTCAACTAATAAAATATTCTTTGTTGAAAGCAGGTCTATTTAACCGTGCAAGGAGAAGGTACATCTTAAAGAAGTGAAATACTGGCGAGCATTGAAATGGCTTTGAAACAAGGAAAACACCTAAAAGGGGAAGTTTCTTTTCAAAAGCTTTATCTTACTGCATTTTGTTGATGGGTAAAAGGAAAATGCCTAAAAAAGGCCCAAAAGGAAGAATAAAAGAAAAGAAAATGAAAACTCCAAAAAGAGAATCAAATCATGTTAATCCAATATCCATTTGGACCCCGGTCAGAAAACCGAGGGTCTCTCCGGCCAAAAAACCGTTAGACATTATTTGAATTCCGGCCAGAAAGCCGTGAAACTCTTCTTTCCGGTCAAAAAACCGAGGATCTCCCAGTCAGAAAACTGCGGAGCCATTTATTTTAACCCGGCCAAAAAACCGAGGGTCTTGCGGCCAAAAAACCGTTAGACATTGTTTGAATTCCGGCCAGAAAGCCGTGAAACTTTTATTCCCGGTCAAAAAACCGAGGATCTCCCAGTCAGAAAACTGCGGAGCCATTTATTTTAACCCCGGCCAAAAAACCGAGGGTCTTGCGGCCAAAAAACCGTTAGACATTGTTTGAATTCCGGCTAGAAAGCCGTGAAACTCTTCTTCCCGGTCAGAAAACCGAGGATCTCCCAGTCAGAAATCTGCGGAGCCATTTATTTTAACCCCGGCGAAAAAACCGAGGGTCTTGCGGCCAAAAAACTGTTAGACATTATTTGAATTCCGGCCAGAAAGCCGTGAAACGTTTCTTCCCGGTCAGAAAACCGAAGATCTCCCAGTCAGAAAACTGTGGAGCCATTTATTTTAACCCCGGCCAAAAAACCGAGGTTCTTGCGGCAAAAAAAAACGTTAGACATTGTTTGAATTCCGCCCAGAAAGCCGTGAAACTTTTCTTCCCGGTCAGAAAACCGAGGATCTCCCAGTCAGAAAACTGCGGAGCCATTTATTTTAACCCCGGCAAAAAAAAACCGAGGGTCTTGCGGCAAAAAAAACCGTTGAGACATTGTTTGAATTCCGGCCAGAAAGCCGTGAAAACTTTCTTTCAAAATCCCCGGTCAGAAAACCGAGGATCTCCCAGTCAGAAAACTACGGAGCCATTTATTTTAACCTCGGCCAAAAAACCGAGGGTCTTGCGGCCAAAAAACCGTGAGACATTGTTTTGAATTCCGACCAGAAAGCCGTGAAACTCTTCTTCGAAATCCCGATAAAAAAATCGAGGATTTTCGAGTCAGAAAGGTGCGAAGCTGTCTCTTTAAAACCCGACCAGAAAACCGAGGGTCTCCTAGCCAGAAAACCGTGGAACGTTTATTTGTGAAACTGTGACTTTCTTAACCAATACCAAAAAGTCTTTTAATCACTTTCTGTGTCACAACTAACTCACGAAATTTTCCTAGCAAAACTGGGCAGAAAAATTTCGTTCGTTTGTTCGTTTCATTTGTCTAAATAGGTTTGACCTCGGGACGCAAGGATCGAGATAACCTACGAGTGGAACCTCAATCCGGAATGAAGAAAAGAAGGAAAAAAACCGAAAGGAATTAATTTCAAACGTTGGAGTAAACAAAATCGCGAATTGATCAGAATCTGATTGAAGTCACAAGCTCCGCCAATTCCATTTCACTCAATGTTACAGAAATAAACAAGCACGTACAGCTTGTTGAGCATCAAGATTCAGATCGAGGTCTACAGCAAAATTAGCTAAGATTCAAGATCAAGTTTTCAAGAGAATCATAGATAGGAATCTTGTAACTCATAGTTTGATAGCATAGATAGTTCAGCTTTAATTTCTCTTTTGGTGTAATAAGGAGGTCAGTAAGCAGTAAGCAGCAACAACAGCAACGATAGCAACAGTAACATCAAAGTGTCAGTTCGCGGTAGTCCCAGCTACCAAAACTTCCCGAACTACATTGACCTGATTCCTATTTAGCCCAGGATATGTAGGAAGCCTCCCGAAGCAAAGGCTCGGTCAAGATCTTTCTTAAAAAAAATGCTTCACACGGAGTGCTCAAAACGGGAAAAATCGCTCGTATTTGCTCATTATTCTTTGCACAAAAACTCTCCGCATTTTCGTGCAAAGAGGGGCAGCTGTGAGCACGTGATTTTTGCCCTACATGAGAATTACTCCCAAAATTTCAAAAATAAAAGAATTTTTGTGTTGTTTGCAATATTTGTGGATTATATGTTATTTTTCTCTTATTGTTTGCATTTGGGTGTCCATGTCTTTTGTTTAAATAAATAAAAATACAAAAAAATATATTGCATATATAATTCAAGTTTGCAATTGAGATTAATTAAGTTTGTTTTACGAGAATGAAAAAATCACAAAAAAAAATATGTATCTTTTGCATTTTTAGCCTTTAAATGTCCAATTATGTGATTTTTCTTTTAAATATTTGTGATAATTACTACTTAGAGTTAATATTTTTAGGATAATTTGGCCGAGAATTAATTTAGGATTGTATTTTTATCTTTATTATGAAATTAAAAAAAAGGAAAATAAAATAATGAGGAAAATGAGGACAAATGCGGACTGGGCCAGTCCAATTGAAAGTCAATCAAGACTAGCCCAAATACGCCCAAGCCCAGTCCAAGACCCAATTCCATACCCATCTAACGACCCAACCATTCCAAGGGATTCAATCTAGACCATTCATTCCTGTTAATCCAACGGTCGAGATCCCATCGCTCAACCCGTTTCACCGGCTGACCCATTCACCCGTTCCCAAACTTTATTAAAACGACCCCGTTTCAGAGCCACCCTGTTGATCTTAGCCGTTGATCATTGTGATCTAACGGTTGAGATTCAACGATTAATTTTAAACCCCCAAAAGCCCGGTCTCGTTCCTCATTCACCAAACAACCCCTTATCCTCCTCTCTCTAACCCTAAAACACCCCGAGGTAACGCCGCCGTGAGCCACCATCTTCCGCCTGCCGGAAATCGCCTCACGGTGGTTCCGGTAGGCCAAACACTCCCATTTTTACACCCCAAACTCCCCAAGACCTCCCCATTCCAAACCCCTAACCTATTCTTCTCGAATCATCTTCCAGCTTTTCGAATATTAGATCAAAGTCCGCCGGAAAATCGAGACCCACCCCAAACCACTCCAAATTTATACCATGGCATCTCCAGACCTTTCCCTCCACGAATCCACGCCCCTTTTTGTTCGAATCTAACCAGAAAACCATGAACCCCAAAATGGCCGTATAAACCCTAAAACTCAAATTTAGGTCTCCGGTTTAAAATTGATAAGAACTGAGGTCTAAGGGACTTTAGTCTAGGCGTTTTCAACAGAGAACACCTTGATTAAAGTTCGTTTGGTCTCAAAAGGTTCAAGAGCAAGATTGGCCCAAGCTGTTCGTTCCAAATTCCTCTCTCAGGGTATTTTTCTTTTCCTTTTTTTTCGATTTTTATTTGTTTGAATGGTCAGTATAGATTAATTATTATTTTCATTTTTTTTGTTGATTAGTTTTTGTTCTTTTTGTTCATCTCTTCTCAAAAGACCTTTTATATGGTCAATTGTTTTCTTCTGTTTCATTGCCTGATTGTTGTTTGTTGTTAAGTGTGCGTATTCGATTCGATTATTGGAGTCGAATAATGTTTCTGCACTGTCATGTTCTGCCTAAGTGTTGTGAATCGAAAATTTGTTCGTCGACTATGTGTTATCGATTATAGATGTTGTAATCGACTAACCGAATGTCGTCGATTTACTTTCGTAGGTCTATTTGTTAGAACATTAGGCCAGAAACTTAGCATTGGCTCATTTGATCCGAATTCACTGCTTGAGTCGAATTAGGCTGTTTGTTTGATTTTGGTTATTTGAGTTAGCAACTGAATTGAATATAGCTGTTTTAGTTTAGAATTTGAAAGCCAACAGCTAGGTGTCTAAAGGGTGCATTGCACATGGGAATGGGTAGTAAAGGCCTTTACAGCAGGATATGCATTCATGTTGAATCTCAGATGACTTTTTAAATTGTGAAAAAGCCATGCCTAGACAATCTTAAGTGGGACTGGCAGCACCTGTAAGTTTAAAAATCAAAACATGGTGAGAGGGATTGATTTATTAATTGTTTGAATGCTTTTAAGAGCTGGAGGGGGATCAAAATTAAGCTATAAGAAGGGGGCAGCATTCTGTATTTGAGGAGATATTGACAACCTTGAAAAAACAGGCACATTCACACCCTTGAAGAACAGATTTTTGAGATACACAGCTTATACTTTGAGAAAAACAGATACTGATTTTGAACCAGTTTTTCTTCTCTTTCAAAAGATCAGTACAATAGTGTGTGAGTTGATAATCCTATCCCTTACACCACTGTTACATTGGTTTAAGATCAGAAACAAAAATTTGAGTCCTTTCTCTGTTTCTATTTCCATATTTGAGGGTTCAAGTAGTCTGAAGGTTTCTCTTGCGATATTGGTGTTCATTTTGTGGTTGTCGCCTTCGATTCCTTGTTTGTGTTAAACCATTTCCTGGAATTTTCTACTGTTTTTGCTACTAGTTTTGCTGGACTTTTATTGGGATTTTTTGCTGCTGTTGGTATTGCTGTTCTGTAGCTGTTATTGTTGGATTTCTGCTATTGACTTCTTCTTCATCCTCTGAATTTCTATTTCCAGGTATGTGTTGATCCCTGAACAGAACATGAGAGGTAAAGTAAAGTTCTGTAATCATTTTGAGGATGAAATGATATGATTGTTAAATTTTCCTATATTCCCTTTCGATACGTTTTAGTTTACTCAACATATGTAGATTCTTGCACAATCAATATTGTAGTTCATCTGTTAGAATTAGATTTGAACTTGAAGTAATGACTGGACTGTTTCAAGCTGTTAAACATTTTTCTTTAAGCATGTCGTGTCTGTTTTCTGAGTTGTTAGTGATACCTTAAGTATGAAATGCCAATCCTTAATTTCAAATTGGTTAGTGATTCCTTAATCTGTCTAGTAAAAGGTTGGTTAATTAGTCCAGAGATTAAGGTTCCGTGACTGTTTTCATAGCTGGAAAATATATAGATACATAGCATAAACGAGCCAATATGTTTGTCTAATTGACGGGTGGTAGGATCGAATAGGGATCCAAGCATGTTCCGCATTAATTTTGTATAGGCTTGAGAACCAGATTTATTTTATTTGCTTTAGAACATTCCTGTACTTACAAATTCAGGAACTCAATGTTGGGTCCCCTTGCTAAAATACGGTGGATTCTCGAATTTGGGCTCATTTGTAGGCCCAAATGAGACTATCTCTTTCAAATGAGACTTGGACCCTCTCCTTTATTGGGTTCTTGATTTGTTCCTTTAGACTGGGTCATCCCTGTTTAAAATAATCTATTCATCATGTAGCTTTTAGTTAATATAAAAGCTATGGCCACATACTGTAATAGATCCCCTTTCTCTTCAAATAATTATAGGCAAGCCATAATTAGATAACTCATAATGATTGGCTTTAGTGAATTGGTTTAGAAATGACATAATCAAAATAAGTTTAATTGTACCACGTCAAATAAAATTACTAATTGTGTATTCATCTTTAGTGATTTCTTTAAAATATTGTAGAACTCGAGGCGTGTCATTTAGCGATTTGTCATGGCTTCGTAAAGTTAATAATGCGTTAGTGTTTGTAGGCGACGTTCACTTTCTTAATAATAATCAAAAGCGTTTGAAAGCCCCCAAAAATTTGCACATAGTATTAAATATGTATTAAAATCAGGTATATTTAGCCATTTATGATAGTTGAAACGATCGTGCTAGAACCACGGGATTCGGGGGTGCCTAACACCTTCCCTCGGGTCAACAGAATTCCTTACTTAGAATTTTTGGTTCGTAGACTTCATTTGGAAAGTCGAAATTTCCTCGATTTGGGATTTAAATAAATCGGTGACTTGGGACACCATAATTTATTCCAAGTGGCGACTCTGAAATAAATAGTATAATCCCGTTTCGAATATTGTCACTTAAATTGGAAAAACTCCCTTGTGCTTCTACCATTCGGGTTAGTGGGCGCGCCAAAAGGAGGTGTGACAAGTATATATCTCCCAAACCCTCCGTTCACTCTTCATTATACACATACACTCCTAATCTCACAAACCCTAGTCGCAATGAAACCCCCTTCTTCTTCCCCCTTCTCTCACAGAGACCATCGGAACCCTACCGATGGTCAGTCTCCTACCACTTTCTCTGGCTCAGGCCAATCTCTAAACCCCTCTCTTCTTCTTCTAACACCTCTAACACCATTAACCCCACCCCAGAAACCAACCAGTCTTCATTTCTTGAAATTCCGGTCACGGAACCCTAGCCGGCGACCACCAATGTATAAACCAGACCTCCACCTTAACATCATAGAACAGTCTTGAGACAATCTACCACCCTACCATAGTCCCATACTTTGAATCTTTTCCTAACCCTTCGAATATTAGAAAAAGTCTCGCTGGAACCCTACTCCGACGAGCACCCAAAAACAAAAATCCTTCAGAACCTTACCCTAAGTCTCTGAATACCCCTCATACACTCAAATCAGACTTCCAAGAGCCTGTTTGGAAGATCTGTCACTTAAGAGACCATGAGTCTCTAAAAAGCTGAAAAATCAAGAAAGAAGAAAGAAAATGAAAGAAAGAAGAAAGAAAGAGGAAAGAAAGAAAAGAAAAAGTAAGAAAGAATGAAGCCCTAAAGCTAAGTACCCTAAACCTGTTTTCGTTTAGTATCTTTTGTGTTCTTATCTGTTTAGAACTTGAATCTATTTAAAACCCCTTATGCATGTTAAAGTGATTAAAAGCCATGAATCCATCTCTGTGCTATACTTTGCTCTTATGTGTTCATACTTGTTAAACCTGAGCTTATTACATGTGTGCCTGAAATCGACTAAGTGTTCTTAAGTTCTGATATAGCTACTTGTAAATCATGTGCTATTAGCCATTTTTATGTTATTGTTCAATAGATCCTGTCTCGACTAGGGTTCTGATTAGTTGGAACTCAACCATTATCAATCTGTCTCTCTGAGTTCTGATTAATTTGAAAGTTAGTCGTAATTAGGGCTATTTGTGCAAGACTACATAAATATGGCTACATTTGCAATATGATTTGTATGTTGGTTTCTTCTGAACTTCTGAGTGCTTATGCACATTTAGGTTAATTGTGTAAATGTTTTTGTGGTTATGTTTGCAACACAGTATGGGTCTTAGAATGGCAATCTTTAGTGGTTAACATTGAAAAGGTTATATAGTCTAAAACTGGCTAATTTTAAAACAAGTCTTAGGGGGTTATATTTTAAATATATTCAATTACCCAAGTCTTGACAGACCTAATGTAGGTCGGGTAAATATGATTAAATGTAAGGATAAAAGGGGAAAGGCAAATGGTATTTCTGTAGATTACATAGAGCTTATGGGGATATAACGACTTTAGTGTTTGGTTTTTCTGAAAATACATCAATAATAAAGGGTAGACTAGGCATAGTTTAAAGGTAAATGTGTAATAAACCTTAGCAAGTGAGGGCAACTAGGTAAAATCTGCAACAATAAGGAACAACCTAGAACTTTCTAGCAGGGGTTCAAGTGCATTCCGTTAAAATTCTGCTATACTTAATCAAATTAATAGAAAGAGAGGTGGGGAGGGAAATAGAAATAACTAATTCAAAATTCCCCCCAAATTTACTCTATAAATAAGTAGTTTCAAGCCTGAAAAAGGGGTTCAAAAGTTTTCACATTGAGTTAGATTTTTGGGATTCGACTCTTGGGTTTCCAGTTTTTGCAATTCGAAATTAGGACTGATCTTTGGTTCTAAGTTCTGAATTTCAGAGTTTGAGGGTTCAATCTAATAGTTCTAATCTTCAGAACTCTACTGGTCTTCTGCTTAGTGTTCAGTTCGAGTATTATTCCTCGAGTTATTTGCTGATTGTCTACTAAGTTTGGAAGTTTGCTGTGTTAATATCTGCTCCTATTTGCTGTTGATATTCTGCTGCTGCTATTGCTGATTTCTCTTCTCCTTCAGCCCTTAGAACTCATCAATTTCCTTTCATTTGATCAGGTACACTACTATCTCTGAAGGTGTAATTGAAAACATGATGAAGGAATGAAATTACAAATTAATTTGCTGAAGCTGTATCTCTGTTTTTTCTTATGTTTGTAGTTATAATCTTAGATCTCTTATAATTCATTTAGGAATGGGTTGTAATAAATAATAGACTATATGAACTCGATTAGATTAAAGTAGTAGTAGATAACACTATAGTAAACGTATCTAGTAGGTTAGATATAATTATCACCTAATTCTAAAACTAAAACCTGCTAAGATACAGGTAATACACTTAGATATATAAATATGTTCAGAAATTAGACATATGAAATTGGTACTTAGCTATTTTTGTTAGTTGAATTCTGAATCAGAACCATTTAATTCAAAAAGTATAAATAGTTTCGGAAGTTTAAATTGTATTACTGTTTATCTCTACTAAAAGTGATTTGTCTACAAATTTGCTTTCAGGCTTTGTGATTTTGATAGCAGTAGTTCAAGCATGTTCAGTTAAAATTACTGATAATAGGTGATTTGACTATATTTATGCCCCAAATAATCACGCTTTATTGTTGTTTTGATATTGTTTATGATGAAAAAATGCTTTTATTCGTGTTTTTAGTGTGTTATAGGTACACATGAGCTAATGAAGACTAAAAGAGAAAGTTTTGGAGTCAAAAGATGGTGAAAAAGGCCAAAGTGTGGTACAAGTCAAGAAATTATAATAAAAATAGCCGGGAAGGTGTTGTTACGAGCTATATAGATGTTATGGAATGAATTTAAGTGATTTGGAGCTGTGAAGTCTGAGTAAAAGCTCAAGGAATTAAGCCGGGATCGTGTTTGGGGGTCAAATTTGATAGTTTAGTACAAACGAAGACTCGATGAGGCATATTGCGCACTGTGTAAATAATTGGACATAACTTTTTACTCAGATCTCCGTTTTGGCTCCATAATATATGGTTGGAAAGCTAACACAAAATGATACAACTTTCATGTTTGGAGTTGTTCCAAATTACCAACTGAACAGGGTGAAAAACCGTGGTTTCACGACCGTAGTGGAACCGCGGAAAAAGAGGCTTGCGGAAGATTTTTGAAGTTCAGAGGAGTGGATTTTCCGCGGTCCATCTCCGACCGTGGATGGACCGTGGGGGAGGCCGAAAATTTGAAGGCTAAACTTGTCAAAACTCAAAATTTGTAACCTAAACCCTCTATATAATGATAGGATTCTCCCAAGAAAGGCAAGTATTGTATTATTGACTACTTTTGCAAGATAATTAGTAAGAGAGAACTCTCTCAACTTATTTCTTTCTTTTATATTGAATCTTTGATTATGAATTCTATTATTATTCTTGTTTCTTTGATTATGAGTAGCTAATTCCTTATCTAAGGTTTTGATGGAACCTATTGAGTGATGAACTTCTAGTTTATGTGATTACAAATTGTTAGCTAGATTTCTATTTGTTTAACTTCGTTCTTGTTGTAGTTAATTAGTAAGATCCCCAATTAGTTGTGCCTATTTAGTGTGTATAACTTGGAAAAGAGTGCATATTTAGGTATATTGTTGAACAACACCACCCCTAGGTTATTGGAGAAATCTATAATCTTAGGGGTAAAGGTGGGATTAGGAATAACGAAACCTTGGGTGCAATCTAAAGTGAACTAGTCAAATTAAAGCTAGCTAGGGTAGCTCGAGAGAGTGCACTAGTAAATTATTGTAGCTGTTTGGGAGAGAATTGCGGTAAAAATAGCGTTCATGATTTATAGATTAATATTGACAATTTGTATGAGCATAAACAGAAGGGATTCCATCAATAGGGGAAATCAATACCTTAGTCTTTCTCTTCATTCTTTACATCTTATTCAATTATTCCTTTAAAGTCTTTAATTTCTTGCAAAGTTTGTTAGTACAAAATATTCCACAAAAATATATTCAAAAGTTTGGGAAGCTGCTTCAGAAGTGTTACTGGGTTTTGGAAGTAACAGTTGATCGGTTAATTCCCTGTGGGATCGACTCTGGACTTAATTGATCGGATTATATTGACTACGACCGTTGTTTGGACGAATCAATTTTGGCGCTGTTGCTGGGGAATTAACGGAATTTTCAATTGCCATTGACAGAACTACAAGATTTTTGTGTAGTGAGGTTTTTTCTACACTTTACATTGAAATTTTTGACGGTTGTTGAATTGGGTACTCAGGTGCATGCCTAGAAAATCTGCAAGGACTGGAGAACTAATTGGAGGACTCTTAGACCCAGAGCAAACTTTCCGGGCATGTAACAGGGCAATCAAACAAATTCAGCAATCTCAGCAACCAATCAAACTAGATTTCGACATGGGAGACGTGAACGAAACAAACCAGCAAGCTGGGTTGAACGCACAGGAGGCGCATGAGGCACATGAAGGTGCATTATTTGACTAGGCACAACCAACGACGGATAGTTTGGCAACTGCCATTATTGTGCCAGCGATTCAAGCTGAGTCTTTCCAGATCACCAACAACATGCTAAACTTGTTGCAAAACAAGGGATTATTCTGTAGGACTCAGGTTGAAGATCCACAACAGCACCTGAAGAACTTTCTCTCAATATGCATGACACAGAGGCAACCATATATGACACCGGAAGCCATCATATTATTGCTATTTCTGTTCTCAGTTACAGGGGCTGCGCAAGTATGGCTAAACTCACTCCCCATAAACTCTATTGCAACTTGGGATGAGTTGGTCAAGCAATTCCACAACATGTTTCATCCACCTAACAAGACAGCTCATCAAATTGATGAGATTGTGAGCTTCAAGCAGAAACCAATGGAGACATTACATGAAACTTGGGGCAGATTCAAAGGTATGCTTGTTATGTGTCCTCACCATGGGGTTCCTGAGTAGATGTTGGGTCAAAGGTTCTACATGGGGCTTTCAGACAGTATGAAGAATATTGTAGATGCTTCAGCAGGTGGGGCTTTTCTAAGCAAGACTTGGAGGGAAGGCCAGAATTTGCTCGACAAGATGGCTCAAAACTCCGGGTGGACGACCAGGAATGCTCCTATCACTCCAGTGGTACACTCTGTACCTTTGAATCCATCTAACACTATGGAGGAGAACATGGGAACTTTATTGACACAAATGAGCATCCTGACGAAGAAGGTGGAAAAATCTGGGGTCAAGCAACATGTTCACATTGTAGACACTACTAATGGTGGTTTATGAACATCTTGCATTAGCCAACCCATAGGTAATCCATGGACTGCAGACCAAGAACATTATCACCAGCATGAATATATGAACTATGTGGTAAATTATGGAGGGCAGCGATAGGGTAACTAGAGTTGGGGTCAGCAGGCTCCACAGCAGTACAGGCCTCCTCAGCCACAGTATAATGCAGCAGGTATGAGGCCACCAAACAACATGGCTCCATATCCTAGACCTCGGAATTTCAACAATCAGCAGCAGGGGTATCATCCACCTCCACCACAGCATGGGGGTAGACATGACGATGGGTTCGCAAGGTTGGAAGCTATGATGCAGCAGGTAATTGGGTCACATGCCAAAACCAATGAGAGGATAGATGCACATGATGTAGCTATCAAGAATATTGAAGTACAGGTGGGCCAGATTGCTATGTCACTTAACAATCGTCCTCAAGGGACATTACCTGCAAATACACAAACAAACCCAAAGGATCAAATCCCAAAGCAGTTGATGGCAGTCAATCTGAGAAGTGAAGAGATCTTGATGCTGAGCAGGAAAGAGAGAGAAGCAATTTACAGGCTGAGACACTCACTCCAGTGCCCATTGAACTGGATGAGTCCACCGGGTTGACAAAAGTTACAGTCCAGCCAGTAGCTGAAAAGAACGATGTGCAGTAGGGAACGGAGAAAGTAGCTGAACAGGTAGAGCAGCAGGTTGAGGAGAAAGCGATAGAGAAAGAAAAGTCCCAAGTGATTGGGAAGAAGAGGCCTCCAGCACCATTCCCCCAAAGGTTGGCCAAGTACCAGAAAGAAGAGCAATACAAAAGGTTCTTTGATATGCTCAAGCAAATCCAGGTAAATATTCCTTTAATTGAAGCTTTGGAAGAAATGCCTGGGTACGCTAAGATGATGAAAGACTTGATGTCGCGGAAATATGATTTCCAAGACTTTGCCACCATGACTCTTACTCAGACTTGTAGTGCAATGGTTTCTAGACCCATTGCTGAGAAGTTATCTGACCTAGGTAGCTTCACCATTCCATGAACTATAGGAAACTTTGCCTTTGCAAAGGCATTGTGTGATTTGGGTGCAAGCATAAATCTTATGCCCTTGGTGATTTATAAGAGGCTGGGCATCGGGAGAGCCAGGCCTACTTCCATGTTATTGCAGCTTGCTGACAGGACGATTAAGCGTCCATTTGGTATATTGGATGATGTGCTCATCCAGGTGGGGAAGTTTGTGTTTCCAGTCGATTTTGTTATTCTTGACTGCAAGGTGGACGAGGAAATTCCTATAATCTTAGGAAGACCATTCCTAGCCACAGGGAGAGCATTGATTGATTGTGACTGGGGAACTCAAGATGTGGTTGAATGATGAGGAGATCATATTCAATGTGCAAATATCCATGAGTCGCCCTAGTGAGTTCGCGAATTGCTCTCTTATTGATATGGTGGATGTGATAGTGGAGACCGATGATATAGAATTGACTACTGAAGATCCACTTCAGGCATGCCTGATGAACTTAGAAGAGGCAAATGGTGAAAGCCTGGCAGAGTGGGTGCTATCTTTTGAAGGTAAGGGGTTTTGGGATAGAGAGTTGGAGTTTGAACCTCTACATTTAGAGAAAAGAGAGACCGCTCTAGCAAAACCATCCATAGAAGAGCCACCAAAGCTGGAGCTTAAACCACTACCATCTCATCTCAGGTATGAATTTCTAGGACCTAACTCCACTTTACCTGTTATTATCTCATCTGGTTGTTAGATGTGCAGGATCAAAAGCTATTACATGTACTCAAGCAATGTAAGACTACCATTGGTTGGACCATGGCAGACATAAAAGGGATCAGCCCCGCATACTGCATGCATAAGATTTTCCGGGAAGAGGGGCACAAACCTTCCAGGAAATGCAAAAGAAGGCTGAACCCGAATATGAGGGATATAGTGAAAAAGAAAGTGATAAAGTTGCTAGACACGGGGTAGGTCCCAGATAAGTTTTCTCACCCTTCCGTGTTGTACATTGATTATTATGCCATGAGGACATGGCATGATTTTAAGTGTAGGGTGGGAAACTTATCTTGTATATATTGTATATAGTAGATGTAGCTATAAATTATATTAGATGGCTTGGCCCGATGATGGACACTTGGCGACGGGTTTCTTAAGGATCTAAGTCGGAATAAAAACACAAAAAAAATCAAAAATTTGAAAAATCCAAAAATATGAGTAGAGGGTTTTTCCTGATGACGGACTATTTAGGACAAGTACTCTTGAGGGAAGTAGTCCATGTAGGAATTTTTCTTTCTTTTATTTTCTATTTCTAGGTAGTGTATCACATAGCCCTTGGTTTTTCTTTTGACCACGGTTCTTTTCCAAGGGTTTTTATTGAACCGGGTTATGTAGATTTTTTTAGGATTAGAGGGCAAAGGTTAACATGTAACCCCAAGTATGCACATTAGCAAAACTAAAATGAACTTGAGAATGTATGATCTAAGCTTGATTGTAGATTCTAGGATATGCCTTAAATTGCACAATACAACTTGCTTGAACATTGATAGGATTTTATAGATAAACCCGATTCTAAATGTGTTGCATGCTAAGTGTGTGTGAGATTTTACTTACATTATATGTTTTACATGATACCTAGAACTTGCCCTGTGTGTTTGCAAAGTGAAATAGAAGTTGTTTGGTTGTAGAGATGATAGAGGTATTTCTTTGTGTAGCCTCATAAATCAATAAGACATGAATTCACCTGTACATAATATCCTAGTTAAACCCTTTGAGCTTAAAGCCTTTGAGCTTAAAGCCTATTCTTTGATAACCCTTGAATGTTCATGAAAAATTGAAATCATAAATTGTTCTACGTTACCTCCTATAAGCACTTGTGTTGTAACGAATATGCAAAAGTCTAAGTGTGGGGTGAAAGGAAGTTGAAAAAGGGAAAATCAAGAATGAATGGAATGGTGAACAGACAAAATACTGTATATGCTACAAGCTTTGAAAAAAAAACCCAGATATATCAATGTATATATGTAAAATAGAAAGGCCAATTACACCAACAAAAGAAAAATGGGGATTAAAAGCAAATAAAGGTGAAGGAATGTTTATGGGAGACATAATAAAGAAAACTAAAAAGGAAGTTGTGAAAAAAAGAAAGAAAAGTGCTTAGGGAGGTTAGCCAATATAACCAAAAGTATCCTACCCGTCCCGTAGCCAACATTACAACCCTTAAAGACCTCTTGATCTATGATTGAATAACTCGATTAGTGGAGTATTACACTAGGGGCAAGCCTATGGTGTGTCTGTATACATATGAATGTTCTTTGTTGAGAGTGAGTGAATTTTTCCTATATCTATAAGTTCCATGTTCTAAATTTTTTATGTGTGGGAACTTCTCTCAATAAATTGTGTGAGGGCATGTAACTCAAGAAGGAAAAGGTAAATTTGCAAGTCTGTGATAATAACTAGAGTAAGCAATAATGTGCTGGCATGTGAGTTTACGGTTAGGTAAGGATTGTGCATGTCTTAGGTTAATCATGAAAGATAGATTTTGTGACATATTTTGGGGGAGGCATTAATAAAATTGGCCTAAAGTGTGATTAAGGTTGCTAGAGGACGAGCAAATGTTTAAGTGTGGGGTATTGATAATAGGTGAATTTGATTATATTTATGCCCTAAATAATCATGCTTTATTGTTGTTTTGATATTGTTTATGATGACAAAATGCTTTTATTAGTATTTTTAGTGTGTTATAGGTACACATGAGCTAATGAAGACTAAAAGAGCGAGTTTTGGAGTCAAAAGATGGTGAAAAGGCCAAAGTGTGGTACAAGTCAAGAAATTACGATGAAAATAGCCGGGAAGGTATGATTCCGAGCTATATAGATGTTATGAAATGAATTTAAGTGATTTGGAGCTTTTCAATCTGAGTAAAAGCTTAAGGAATTAAGCCGGGATCGTGTTCGGGGGTCAAATTTGATAGTTTAGTACAAACGAAGACTCGATGAGGCATATTGTGCACTGTCTAGTAAATTGGACATAACTCTTTTATCAGAACTCTGTTTGGATCCATAATATATGGTTGGAAAGATAACGCAAAGGGATACAAATGTCATGTTTTGAGTTTTTCCACATTCCCAACAGAATAGGGTTAAAAACCACGGTTTCATCGCGACCGCGGTGGAACCGCGGAAAAAGAGGCTTGCGGAAGATTTTTGATGTTCAGAGGAGTGGATTTTCCGCGGTCCATCCGCGACCGCGGACGGACCGCGGGTGAGGCCGAAACATTGTAGGCTAAACTTGTCAAAACTCAAAATTTGTAACCTAAACCCTCTATATAATGATAGGATTCGCCCAAGAGAGGCAAGTATTGTATTATTGACTACTTTTGCAAGATAATTAGTAAGAGAGAACTCTCTCAACTTATTTCTTTCTTTTATATTGAATCTTTGATTACGAATTCTATTATTATTCTTATTTATTTGACTGTGAGTAGCTAATTCCTTATCTAATGTTTTGATGGAACCTATTGAGTGATGAACTTCTAGTTTATGTGATTACAAATTGTTAGCTAGATTTTTATTTGTTCAACTTCGTTCTTGTTGTAGTTAATTGGTAGGATCCCCAATTAGCTGTGCCTATTTAGTGTGTATAACTTGAAAAAGAGTGCATATTTAGGTATATTGTTGAACAACACCACACCTAGGTTATTGGAGAAATCTATAATCTTAGGCGTAAAGGTGAGATTAGGAATAACGAAACCTTGGGTGCAATCTAAAGTGAACTATTCAAATTAAAGCTAGCTAGGGTAGCTCGGGAGAGTGCACTAGTAAATTATTGTAGTTGCCCGGGAGAGAATTACGGTAAAAATAGCGTTCATGATTGATAGATTAATATTGACAATTTGTATGAGTATAAACAGAAGGGATTCCATCAATAGGGGAAATCAATACCTTAGTATCTCTTCATTCTTTACATCTTATTCAATTCTTCCTTTCAAGTCTTTAATTTCTTGCAAAAGTTAGTTAGTAGAAAATATTCCACAAAAATATATTCAAAAGTTTGGGAAGTTGCATCAGGAGTATTCTTGGGTTCTGGAAGTTTCAGTTGATAGGTTAATTCCCTGTGGGATCGACTCTGGACTTAATTGACCGG
Organism: Nicotiana noctiflora; assembly: GCA_032618575.1. Classification (NCBI taxonomy): domain Eukaryota; kingdom Viridiplantae; phylum Streptophyta; class Magnoliopsida; order Solanales; family Solanaceae; genus Nicotiana; species Nicotiana noctiflora. The sequence goes on from JASVEL010012694.1 coordinate 291,659, forward strand.
ATTATATTGACTACGACCGTTGTTTGGACGTGAATCAATAACAACACTGTTTTCTTTAGTTAAAGAATAAAGTGACAAAAATAATCCTGTAACTAGTATTCATGGTAACAATTTGAATATTAAACTTCGCCATATAGAATAATTAACAGTGATATGAACTACTGTGTTAGAATTCTTAATTAGTTGTTAAATATTGAAATCAGTGGTGACTAAGTGCAAATTAGCGTTTAACCTGTTAACTGTTACATTCATAAGTGTTACTAAAAATGATAATTAGTTCCTATCAAGCTTTAAATGTAAATGATTTGGGCCTCAATGGGAACCAGGCCTGGATCGAATTAATGTGGCATTCATGCCTTCGATTAGGATCAGAAGTATATGCTGGGCTCCAAAGGCCCAGTTGTATTTGATTATGGACTATTAGGCAGTCTGAAGTCCAGGCAAAAAAAAAAAATGAGTAATGGCCCAGACTCCAATATTAATAAGTCTGAAATTAATACAAAAAAATATATATATATATATATATTAGGAAGAAAAAAACAAAAATAGAAAATATAGTGTATGAATAGGATTGGACTTTAAAAATAAGGGATGAGCTTTGTTATAAAAAATGAAAACACATGGGCCCCCCAATAAATTTCAACATAAAATTCTAGACTCGGAAGGACCGTTTAGAGAATTTCACGGTCTTTCCCAAAGTTAATAAAGATGTAGACACTTTAGGCGCGATTAATAATTCCTAATACGGGTGAACATTTATGTGACCCAAATCTCAAATCCCGGCAAAGCTGAAATGCACTAAAGTCACAGGCGTACTGGTATGGTGTGGCTCGAAATGCGTTTTCGCGACGTCGCAATTCTTAAAAATGACAAAGCGGGACATTAATAATGCATAAAAATTGAAGCATATAAATAAATCAGATAAAAATCAAATACGGCAGTTGAGCGACCATGCTAGAACCACAGAATCCGAGAGTGCCTAACACCTTCTCCCAGGTTAACATAATTCCTTATCCGGATTTCTGATTTCGTGTACTGTTAAACAGAGTCATAATTTCATCGGTTCGGGATTAAACCGGTGACTTGAGACACCATTATTTTCCTAAGTGGCGACTCTGAAAATTAACAAATAAATCCCATTCCGAATGTCCTTTAACTGGAAAAACTCCTTCCCTATTATTATTATATCCCTTCCCGGGGTGTAAGAGTAATTAATGGCATATACATCGGTAAGAAGGAGGTGTGACAGCTCTGGCGACTCTGCTAGGGATAAGAAACCCAGAACTTCGGTTACGGGTTTAAGAATTCAAGCTCAGTTAAATTACTGTTTTGTTTATATCTGATTTCCTTATATGCTTTGATCAACGTGCTATATGTTTACCGCTTTGATATTACGTGAAATGTATATATCAAATTGTGCAGAAAACCCTTCTCTTCTTACCTCTGGGGATGTGCTTACTGGTTAAGACTCCCCTTTCTGTTAAGTCATACCTAAATAAGAAATAGAGGCCGGAAAAGTTAGAAAGCCGGACGATCCCGCGGGTCCCCGGTACGTAGCCCCGTCCTCGATTCGAGTTGTCCGCTCGGGTACACAGTCTAGTACCATTGAAATCCAGGATATTGAGCCTAGAATTAGGACGATTATTTGCATCATATCTGACTTAGGGGACTCAACACAAGGGTTGGGTCCGTCTAGGACAAGTAACCTAAAAAAGACCAAGTATGATTATATGTTACATTTATTTGTCCTAGACTATTTTGCTGACCAGCCGAATACCTGAAAACAAAAGGAGAGAAAAATAGCGTTTTCTAGAATAGCAATACTTAATTATTGACGAAACGCTGTCGAAATTTTGAGAAAAAGAAATATGAAAAGATTCGGGTTAATTTTGTCAAAATAGTTGGTCTTAAAACAATTTGACTGAACTACGTTGGTTTAATTCTCACCACTAGGCGAGATGCGTAGGCAACCCGTGACGGGTCCAACCCCCCCTTTTCAAAAAATAACCAAAAAATGTCAAGTTTTTAATTTTTAATAAATCAAAAGTGATGCTGTTTTTTGAAAATAGCCAAATGTTCCGAAAGGATGTCGGAAGGCTGTTTGTGCAAAAATAGCCGCTTTTGAAGCCATTTCCCTTAAATAATCATAGCCTTGAAATCTACGAGCGAAGTATTGAAAAGTTGACTCCTTTTGAAGAAAAATGATGAAAATATTCTTTGAAAAATATTTCTGTTTTTAAGTCAAATAATATGAGTTTGAATCGTCTTTAATAAATGTGCAGGATGAGCACAATGCAAAATGAACCTTTTTCACTAATGAATAAGATCCCTTTGGAGTTACGATTATGATGGAATGATTTGGGCCAAGATGGACAGGATTGGGTCAAGAAATATTTGAAAGATCTTACCGGGCAGCTTGACATCGTACCTCGAGGCGACATTATTCGAGCTTTATTTGCCTGATGGGATCCCGCACACAATGTGCTCCACTTCTCGGACTTTGAGCTCACTCCGACATTGGAAGAAATTGCTAACTACATCAGAAAGGATGAGGTTCCCTTAAAAGACAAGTATCCGGTTGCTCCAAGAGCCGTCACTGTGCATAGATTCCTCGACTCTTTGAAAATAGCCAGAAATGTTCACAATGAAGATTTGGTCCACGGGTTTTGCACCATGAACTTTATATACCGCATATATGGTCACGTTGGAGGATTCAATGTTCCAACGAACAAACTCGGCAGCAAAGCGAACCAGGCTAATGGGAGGAACACATGCGTTTTGCCTTCATGGTAGCCTTTCTGGGGCTAATAATATTTTCAAGAAAAGACGGGAACATCGACATCAGAGTTGCCGGGATTTCCAGTACTCTTCTTACACAGGACAACAGTACTTTGGCACCAATGATAGTGGCCGATATCTTCTGTGCTCTCACAGCCTACAACTGGCATTCTGGCTCATCACAACTACAACACTCATTCTAAAAGCATTACAAAAGCAGTGACCTAAGAAATTGAGCCGACAATCATGGATTCCGTGCAAGAGGAGGAAGTAGTAGATGTGAATAGCATGAAAGAAGAAATGTATAAGCTTAAACAGCAAATGTCGGAAATGTATCAGGTTTGGTCGAGGGGACAACCCTTACCTACTTACCCAGCCAACCCCATATATATTCCTCCACCAATCCCGAACCAAGAACCACCCACCATGAACTCATCTTCTACATACCCACACTATTATGCCACTATATCAAACGTACCACCATCACTTCCTAAACAAGCTCCACCACCACCACCCCAGGCCGCTCCAGTGTATATGGCACCACCACCAGCCGCTTTACACAAGTTCTCTAGTGAGCCGGTATTTCATATCCAAGATAATCATTACTACCCTCCAGAACCCACCTTCAAACAACATGATTCTTACACCCCACTTATCGATATGACAGAGGAGGAGAAAGCTATTAAAAACCCTGAACCAGAGGAGATGGCAGAGCCTAGAGCTTCGCAATATGCAGGGTTTGGGAGGCTAAGTTAGTGTGACATACAAGGACTTGTTTTTTTCCCCGAGGTACAACTACCCTCTGGGTTTAAATTGCCGAACTTTGACATGTATGATGGCCATGGTGATCCAGTGGCCCATCTGAGAGGTTATTGCAGCAAGATGCGTGGAGCTGGGGGAAAATATGAACTACTTATGGCTTATTTCAGTCAAAGCCTTAGCGGCTCAGCATTGGAATGGTACACCCGTCAAGATCATATCCGATGATTCATTTGGGACGATTTGGCTCAATCATTTGCAAACCATTTTCAATATAATCTGGAAATCATCCCGGATAGATTGTCATTGATAAAAATGGAAAAGAAGCCCGGAGAGAGTATCCGGGAGTATGGTTTCAGGTGGAGAGAACAGGCAACCCGTGTGGATCCACCAATAAAAGAAGGAGAAATGGTAGATTGTTTCTTACAAGCTTTGGAGCTGACATACTACGGGCATCTGGTATCTGCAATCGGAAAGACCTTTTGATGAGGTAGTAAAGATGGGAAATTTTGTCGAAGAAGGTTTGAAAACGAATAAGATCATGAGTTATTTAGCCATAAAGGCTACAAATCAAGCAATTCAGATGGGGACGTAAGGATCAATTAGGAAGAAAAAGAAAGAAGAAGTGGCAGTTATAGAGGGAAGGTCTTGGTCCTGGGGCCCCAACCCATATCATCATCAGCCTCGCCCATATCAACCATACCCACCAATACCGTATAACCCACCTCAATATTATTATCCTCCAACCGGTCCTCAGTTTTATGTCCAGCATGCCCAATCTTACCCACCGCCTTCTCCTTCATGGCGAGCCCCAGCCCCTCAGGATGTCTACCATGCCCAAAATACCTACCCACCACCAAAAACCTTCAGAAATCCTAACCAAACCAATTTCCGCCCCGACCCTAAGTCAAAAGTGACAGGGCTTAGAGAAAGAAAACGTTCACTCCTCTGGGAGAATCATATCCCAGCCTCTTTCACCGATTAAGACAATTGGGGATGCTAAGTCCTATTGAGCCCAAAATTCCCAACCCTCCACCGAGAAACTTATACCAATCCATCCATTGTGAATATTGTTTTGGGGCACCGGGACATGACACGGAGAAATGTTGGCATCTAAAGTCTATGATACAAGAGCTCATTGACTCCAGAATAATTGAGGTGGAAGCCCCCGAGGCTCCCAACATAACGCAAAATCCTTTGCCGGTACACCATGAAACACATATGATAGAGCTAGTACAGGGAGAAAGCTACAAAAAACCCTCTCAAAGTGTGATGACAATCAAAGCAAATAGCAAGACAGTGGAGAAAGTCTGGGGAGAGAAAGTGTTAGTCGAGCCACCTGCAAGTCAGCAAGCAGTGGTAATTGAACCCGAACCTGTAAAAGTGATAGTACATGGGGTGAAGCCTATATTGATCGTGAAAGGGGCACATATAAAACCAGTTGTTGTCAAACCGGTCGTTCAGATGCCGATTGTGAACATCAAAGTCATACCTTAGAATTATGACAAGGTAACTGTCATGTACAAAGGGAAATAAGTCAAGGGGGAGATCTGCGAAACCTATGGTTTGACCCGATCTGGGCGATGTTTTGCTCTTGACGATTTGAGGAAGGCGAAAGTTGTGAAAGAAAATTCGGCCCATGTGAAGAAAGAAGTAACCGAGGAAGAAGCTGAGGAGTTCTTAAAGAAAATGAAAGCTCAAGATTACTCCATAGTTGAGCAATTGAGGAAGACACCAGCTCAAATATCTTTGCTATCTCTGTTGATTCATTCCGATGAACATCGAAGGGCGTTAATGAAAATCCTAAATGAAGCTCATGTACCAGAAACATCACGGTGTGTCATTTGGAAAAGATTACAAACAATATTTTTGAGTCAAATAGGATAACATTCTCAGATGATGAACTACCGCTAGAAGGGAAAGAGCACAATAAGGCGTTATACCTTATAGTGAAGTGTGAGGAATCAGTAGTGACTCGTGTCTTGGTCGATAATGGGTCGAGCGCTAATATTTGTCCTTTGTCTACTCTGGGAAAAATGAAGATTGATCACGAAAGGATCCACAGAAATAGCATATGTGTGAGGGGATTCGACGGAGGTGGAAAGAACACCGTTGGAGATATCATAATAGAACTCACCATCGGATCGGTGGAATTCACCATGGAGTTTCAAGTGTTGGACATTGCTGTGTTCTATAACCTCTTGTTAGGACGTCCATGGATCCACGCTGCAAAAGCGGTGCCTTCTTCACTACATCAAATGGTGAAGTTTGAATGGGATCAGCAAGAGATAGTAGTGCATGGTGAGGATAATGTTTGTAATGCCATCACACCATTCGAAGAAGTCGAGGGTGACAACGGTCCTTGGGTGTACCAAGTGATGGACAGTGTGACTGTGAACAAGATATCTGAAGGATAAAGCATCCCAGTACCCAAAGTAACCCCTACAGCGGTCATGGTTGCCAAGGAAATGATAAAGAACGGGTTCTCTCCGAGAAAAGGTCTAGGAGTTTCTTTGCAAGGTATAACACAACCAGTTCATCTTACGGGTATTACTGATACTTTCGGCCTGGGTTTCAAGCCAACCATTGCCGACATACAAAGAGCCAATAGATTGAAGAAGAGAGGATGGACCCTCCCCAAACCTATCCCAAAACTGTCCTACTCCTTCGTCAAGCCTGGTACACAAAGACGTCCGGTGACTGTCATGCCGGGCCAGACAGAGATAAGGCCAGATGAAGAGCTATTAGCAATGTTTGAGAGGTTTGTTTGAAGGCGTGAATATGATAGAGGCAGTCGAGGGAACAAGAAAGATGGATGTTCAATTTTTTGGACCCCAGATCAGGCTAAATAACTGAGAAGCTACTCCTCTTCCAATCAGGAGGGAGTTGTGGTAGTTAGCTTTAATGTTCCATTCCTAAATCTGTCGTGTTTCAAAAATTGTAATCCTATGTTCCGTCTATTCAAATGTATCCAAACCTTGTTACCTTTCAAAGTTTAATGAAATGCAATTTCTTTCTTCCACTATTTTTTGTAGCCTTATTTATTTTCTTTTCTTTTCTTGTACAGTCCAATTTTTTGCTGATTTCAATGATGTGTCATGCATGAAGGATTCACGGTCCAGTCTTGATAATCAGATAGTTATACAAGAAATTGATAATGACAATAAAGTGGAATATGAGGATGAGGAAGTCTTGGAGGAAATTAGCAAGGATTTGAGCCATTATGAAGAGAAACCCAAACCAAACTTAAATGAGACGGAGTCTATTAATTTGGGAAATGAGGAGAATATTCGGGAAACAAAGATTAGTGTGCACTTAGAGGCTTCACTCAGAGAAAACTTGATCAGGTTATTACATGAGTACAAAGATATATTTGCTTGGTCTTATGATGACATGCCAAGGATCAGTACTGACTTGGTGGTACATAAGTTGCCCACTTATCCAGAATGCCGGTCGGTTAAGCAAAAGTTAAGAAAGTTCAAAACGGATATCAGTGTAAAAATAAAATAAGTCAACAAGCAGTTTGAGGCAAAGGTCATATGGGTCACCAAGTATCCCAGCTGGTTAGCCAATGTTGTACCTGTTCAAAAGAAAGACGGAAAAACCAGAGTGTGTATTGATTATCGAGACCTCAATAAAGCCAGTCCAAAGGATGTTTTTCCATTGCCAAACATCCACATATTGATTGACAATTGTGCCAAACATCCACATATTGATTGACAATTGTGCCAAACATGAGAGTTCTTTTGTGGATTGCTATTCGGGTTATCATCAGATCTTGATGGACGAATAAGATGCAGAAAAGACAGCCTTTATCATACCTTGGGAACATATTGCTACAGAGTAATGCCGTTTAAGTTGAAGAATGCTGGATCCACATACATCAGAGCAATGACCACTATGTTTTATGACATGATACATCGAGAGATTGAGGTATATGTGGATGATGTTATTATCAAATCCAAAAAGCGGTGTGATCATGTCAAAGACTTGAGGAAGTTCTTCCATAGGCTTCGGAGATATAATCTCAAGCTTAATCCAGCAAAATGTGCTTTTGGAGTACCATCAGGAAAGTTATTAGGGTTCGTGGTAAGCCGACGTGGTATTGAACTAGACCCATCAAAGATAAAAGCAATTCAGAACCTTCCTCCGCCAAAGAGCAAGAAAGAGGTGATGAGTTTGTTGGGCATGTTGAATTATATTAGCAGATTTGTTGCTCAGCTGACATCGACCTGTGAGCCCATTTTCAAATTATTGAAGAAAGATGCTGCGGTGAATTGGACTGAGGAATGTCAAGATGCATTTGACAAAATCAAGGAATATCTGGCCAATCCTCCTGTATTGGTTCCTCCAGAACCTGGAAGGCCCTTGATCGTTTATTTGATCGTATTGGATAATTCTTTTGGCTGTGTACTGGGGCAGCATGATGAAACAGGTAAGAAAGAGCAAGAAATATACTATCTCAGTAAGAAATTCATCTTACGAGGTAAAATACACTCAGCTGGAAAGGACATGTTGTGCTTTAACATGGGTTGCAAAGAAGTTGAACTTGTCGGCTTACACCACTTATCTTATATCCCGTTTGGATCCACTGAAGTACATCTTCCAAAAGCCTATGCCCATAGGAAGGCTCGCTAAATGGCAAATTATACTTACGGATTTTGATATTGTTTATGTAACCCGCACTGCTATGAAGGCACAAGTAGTCGCTGATCATTTGGCAGAAAATCCAGTTAATGATGAGAATGAACTGGTGAAAACATATTTTCCTGATGAGGAGACAATGAATATTGAAGAATTGGAACAAGACGAAAAGTCAGGCTGGAAATTATATTTTGATGGGGCTGTCAATAGCAAAGGAGTTGGAATTTGAGCAATGCTCATTTCAGAAACAGGTCAGCATTATCCTATTACCGCTCAGCTCCGATTTTTCTGTACTAATAACATGGCCGAATACGAAGCATGTATACTGGGATTAAGAATGGAAATAGACATGGGTGTTCAAGATATTTTGGTCATGGGTGACTCGGATCTCTTGATACATCAAATTCAGGGAGAATGGGAGACAAGGGATTTGAAAACTTATATCGTACCTGTCACGACCCAAAACCCGGCCGTGATGGCGCCCAGCACAATGCTAGGCCAACCCGACCAATCAACGACAATTACGGAGCTAGAAGCTCACTTTATCCAATTTAAGCATATCAAATAATGCAACAGTGATAGATATATCAAAACAGGGAACCAAGTCCCAACACATGCCAACTCCCATAGACCGAAGGGTCAAGAGTCATGAGCCTCTAAAGAACATAAGTGTAATAAGGTTTACAACAAAACTCAGTGCGGAAAGAAATGACAACATGAACTGAAAAGATAGCTAGAAGGGGAGTCAGGTCTTGCGGACGCTATAGCTACCTCGACTATCCCGCACAATGCCTCTGAATGGCTACCGGATCAAGTCTGCTGAGAGGTACCTGGATCTGCGCACAAGTGTAGGGAGTAAAATGAGTACTGCCAGACTCAGTGGTAATAAACAAGGGTAAGACAACGTAGATAAGAAATCTACAATAAAACACTATGTAAAGCTTTAACTAATACCCTGTAACCGTTCAATATCAATAGTAGAGAGCCAACAATATCAACAACAAGTATAACAGCTAGTAGATGTATCTAAATGCAATGCAATGCATGAAATGACCGCTACGACGCATAGCCCGATCCAATTTGGGTACCCGTGCTCACTGTGGGGGTTCAGACTCCGGAGGGGCTCCTATAGCCCAAGCACATTATCATGAATATACGCTGCGGCGCGTAGCCCGATCCACTACCAGTCAGCTAATATGCAAATGCAGCTTCACAGGCTCAAAAGTAATTTTGAAAACTCTTTTATCATTTTTCAGTTGAAAACAGTAAATGTCAAGTTCCTGAGATTGGAAATACCATGATAACAGTAATAGCTACGGACTGGTAGTAAAACTAGCATGTCAATATCAAAAGACAATGATAACGCTCCTCGTAGGACCCCAATAACTGGTTCACAGCCCATAAATGTACTCAACCATCCGAGAAGGAGGTTCAACGGCTCAAGAGTAGCCAATATCACAATATAATATGCAACCATCCGAGAAGGAGGTTCGACGTCTCAAGAATAGTCAATATCATAATACAGTATCAACAGGTCATACTAAGCCATAGTCCCCAAATCACAATCGACCCCGCACTCACAAGAGAGTACGTGTCTCGCCGCTATACAACGTCACAAAGTGGTATACCAGGGGTTTCGAACCTGCTGGTCATCACCCACATCTATTACTCACCTCAATACGGCTCGATGACTACTCTGCGATGCCCTTGCCACGAGAATCAAGCTCCGCAAGCGTAGAATCTGATCAGTTGAAAAACAACAAATTAGGCCAATGGGACGACACCCAGTCAAAACAACTCAATTTACATCAAAATTCCCAAAGTTGCCAAAACCTGACTTTCGTTACGCTTCTCGAAAAATTACGAAAGTCACATATTCGGAACCCTCGTCTCAATACGAGTCTAGGCATATAAAATTTACCAAAATCGGACTCCATTTGCCCGCTCAAATCAATGTTTTTCTTCAATTTTAGGTCTAGGGCTAAAACCCACCTTAAATCTTCCATTTACAGAGAATTAACCAAGGATTTCATGATTAAATGATGTAATTAAGCCACAAAACTTACCTCCGACGAACACCCGATGATTTCCCAGCAATCTCCCATGAGTCTCTCTCTCTAGAACTCAAAAATGGAGGTTTTAACACTAAAAATCGCGACTGGTCTGTTCTGGTTTTTAATTCACTGCCAGGAAATTTAACTCTACGCGTTCGCGATGCCCCTCACGCGAACGCGATGCCTTTTCCTTTCCTTCATCGCAAACGCGACACACAATCACGCGTCCGCGAAGGCCATTCTCCCCAGCCTCTGGATTTTCCTCTACGCGAATGCGTAGGCTCTCACGCGAACGCGTGGCTTTGCCTATTCCTCCTTCGCGAATGCGGCCTTCTCCCACGCGAACGAGATGCGTTCCAACTTCCTCTTACTCGAACGCGGGCCTTGCCCTCGCGAACGAGATGGCTTAATTTCTGCACAGTTTCTGCAGTTTTTCTGCAGATTTTCAAGTTTCAAAAATGCCGGATGATGGTCCGGATTCACCCCGAGGCCCCCGGGACCCCAACAAAAACCACCAACATACTCCAAAACACGATACAAACTTGTTCCAATCATATAAACACCATCCTAAACATCAAAATCACCAATTACGCATGTATTCAAGCCTAAGTTTCTTCAAAACTTCCGAAACTAACATTTAATCAACAACCCGACCAAATGACGTCCGAATGACCTGAAAATTTGTGGACATATCCAAAATCACATGACGAAGCTACAGAAATTGTCGGAATTCCATTCCGACCCCCGGATCAAAATCTCACCTACCGTTCGAATTTCGCCAAAATTCAACCTTAGCCAATTCAAGCCTATTTCTACACTGGAGCTCCAAATTCAATTCTGATCGCTCCCCTAAGTCATAAATCACCTCCCGGAACTAACCGAATCATCAGAATCTGATTCCGAGCCCTCTAACTAAATAGTCAACTCCAGGTTGACTTTCCATATTCAAGTTTCCTTCAAAAAGGCTATATGCCTCATTTTCAATCCAAATTACTCCTAACTCACCCGATAGACTCTAACACTGATATAAAAACATAAATCACATAAATGCAAGGTAACGGGGTGGTAATTCCCGTGACGACGGGCCGGGTCGTCACATTCTCCCCAACTTAAGCAAACGCTCGTCCTCGAGCGGACCCAAAGTTGTACTAGAAGCAACCCAATAGCCTGAATGACCTTACCAAGCATATATTCGGGCGATCATACGTCACCCTATCTCTCATAAGTCCGAAAACACCATATAGCTGAAACCTCACAGACCATCTGAACCATAAACCACATTGCACTCTTCGAAATCATATACCAAATGCTAATCCCATGCCTATACTCAGGATACACTAGAATCCACTGCAATAACTCATACTCACCACTCCGGGTGAGATCATATGATGTATCAAACAACCCAATCACTCGAGACGATAATCTCTAATCACATCAATTCCCCACGAAAACCAATACTAATCGAAAAAAACTTTTTCATTAGATAGAGTCTTATTCCAACACCTTCATAACCTGCCCACGGCAACCACACACGCGATATTTCGAACCCATCTCTCAGGTCAACCATTCATGAATCCATTTCCCTTTTAATTGATATTACAACAGAATTCGGAGCCAAATCCCGATATTACCTTTCTAACCAACTGAAATCACATATGCTCGCACTCATTGATGACTCCAACGATCATTTCGATTATACCACACCGCACTGGACATGACACCTCAAAGACCAGCCTAAGCCGTGACGAGCACAATACAGGCTCCAATAGAGACATCTGAACATACTCAAGTCATGACAACTATCTTCAACAAGAGAGCTATAATTCAATTCCTCTGTGCCATCATAACGTAGAACTGAGATCGTGTCTCGCATTATAGAAATATAGTACATGAATCCTCCTCAAGAGGTCATAACATCACGTGGCCTTACCACGATTCGTGATTCTATCCAAACACTATTACTCATGAAGCACCTCAAGCTACCAAGCTCAAAATGGTTAGCCACGCACAGATCTAGGTCTTGAACCCAAGCAATCAACCTCACCGACGGTGAAATAATTAACGTATGCTATCAAATCCTGAAAGGACACAACCGATGTGCCATTCGCCGAGCGATACTCAATACAGACTTTTCCTCAGAAGCCAGGAGGTATTGTATACCAGGTAACATATAACTAACTCTATTTTCGTATTACATTGTTGCGGCGTGCAACCCGATCCAATGACATACCCGTGGCGGTTGTTATACCCCATTTTAACACGGGTAAAATTAGAGTACAACATATTGGTAATTCTGAAGGTTTAATTAAATAAAAGAGAGCCGCCACCTAATTATTTTAACGGTGAATTAGGACACCAATTTTAGCTAAATAGTGCTTAAAGTAAACTCTATGTTCTGTTTAACCTTAAAGATTATGGATAAGGGTTCTAATTAATCCTATAGGGAAGGTTATTAAGGCACCCTATATGATCCGTTAACTACGGTTAACCAACAAAACTTAGGTTATTTAGTGTAATGTCTAATTTCAAAATAGGGAGGATAGTGTCTTAAACATTTTACTAAAACTTAAACGAAGCATTAATTTAAAAAGATTTTTGCATACTGGAGCTGCTACAATGCCAGAGGACTTACCTTGAAGTTGGAATTTTGATTGAAAAGTAATTTAACTTGAAGAAATTAATTTAACTTGAAGAAAGCATTTTGGACTAGGTGAATTTCTGAAATTAAATCTAGAGAAATCACATTTTCCTTTAAGAAACCTTTTGATAAATTATCTACTTTATCCAAATGCTACCTCTCAAAGAACGAGAAAATTTCTTTATCTTTGAACTATTACAAAGCCAACAGATATAGAGATTAAGCCTAATGATTTAATCCTCTGCCAAATATAGTTTCAAACATACAATCTCAAAACCAGGATAAAGTTGAAACATACAAGTAAACAAGCATTTATAACAACTAAATGAAATGATAAAGAAGAAAGACATCATAGGTGCCCCAAGTGTTTAGCTTGTTTTTTTTTGCTATCCGATGCATCTATAGAATGTGGTATGCAGTCTCCATGTGGTGGTGGTAGCTTGAGTCTCTATAAGACTTCTACCACTGAAGAGTCTTAAATTAAGACTCGATTTGCTCCAAAGTGTACATGCAAAGAAAGGGAAAAAAAGAATTAGCAAAATAACTTAAGAGTTAATCAACATGTGCACGAATAAGAAAAGTGGAACTTTAGTCTTGACCGTATATCAGGATTAAAATATACAAAAAGTCATAATTGCAAATTACTTTCTGTAATTCCAACTATACTTCTTGTTGAAATGTTGGAAATAACTGTTTTCGGCTATTTAGATTAGTAGCACTCTTATGGGCATGACCGAAATATAAACTTTTAATGATAATCACACAACACTACGGGCATATTTCATCAAGTCACAAATTTTAAACCAATAAAGTTATCCACACTTTCAAATCTGTATACTAACCAACACCAAAGAAATAGAGCACAAGGTTTTTATAGCCATGATTCCTAAGGGAATTTTTTTATATAACTAATAGTAATAAGTCCACGACTTCTACTATTTATCTCTAAGTGAGGTGCGCTTACAAATATTCAATAATTTATTTACTTTGAGGTGACTTCATAACATGGAAGAAAAGGAAAGAGAATTTTAGCTAAAATGCCATATCACTCAAATAGTAATCAAGTTTCTATTTTTCATTCACAGGATCTAACATAGATTTTCCAAATATCCTTTCATGATAATGAAATATGAGACCAAACTGTCAATACTTGCTGCTAGAAATAGTTTAATCTTTATATGCAACCTTTAGCTAAATTTTAACACTTACAAGGGGAATCCTAAATTATTGTGTATCATATTGTCACAATAATCATCTAAATCCATTTATGACAAAGCTAAACAAATCGAGGAAAGTTACTACTTCATTGAACTCGGTCGGGGTTATAGAAAAGCATTTAAAAGGTTCATCTTAGCAAGATCGAACATGGCTAATATAAAATATAACCATAGAAGTCCTAAATGTATTATGCTAAATCAATTTTTTTTAGGGAAAAGCCACTTAATCCCTATAGGCATGATATCTAAACTTCCAATAAAAGAGAATCCAAACTCATGGTCCCTGTATCTCTTGAAAATAAGAATGGTAAATGTATTTCACTCTAATAGAGGTATGATTTCTTCAATGCATAAGCAGTAAATTATTGTCCAAATGTTATCTTCTTAAATTAATGAACAAATTACCTATATTCACTCACCACACTTGCGGTAGTGATGAAGGAAAGAATTTCATCTTCTTCTTTTTTCTCTTTTTTTGGACAGTGAATCAAAATAAGTTTCAATGGACATGTTGTCTATGGTATTTACTTAACTAAATCTATTTTAAACAAAGTTTTAGAAATCTTAAGCATAATATCTAAGTGAAATGGTCCTGAATCACAATTAGTAATGAGTCTTTTCCTACATGCCTAATTCATGAAAAGAGAACTCTTTCCTAAATTATGACTTCTAACAGAGAAGCAACGAAAAATAGAGTACTTTCATGTGAGCATTTTATCAAATATCAGTCAAAATATGTCTCAAAGAATATGCGCAAGAATATAATCTCCTACAAAAATATATTATTTTTAATAACCATTTAGCAATAGAATCATTCGATCATAGTAAGCAGACATAAGGATGAACCCCTACATTTGTGGTCTCAAAACGTGAAAGCTTAACAGAAACTAACATCACTTAAAATAAGCACATATCAAGTATGAACATGCTCTAATAAAAAGAAAGGGAAACGAGAGCAAAGTGAAGAATATACAGACCTTTTGCAGGGTAACGAACTGAGGCGGGGTCTTAGGTGCACTATCGAACTCCGACCTCAAACTCGCTATTACAAACGAGGTGTTTAGGGGGTCAAATGGGGGCGGCTGAAAAACCCTCAATTGTTGGGGTGAAAGGGGCAGCTCTCAGCTTGGTCTTCAAAGGTGAAGGCAGCGGCTGAACCTTTTTTCTAAATACTCTCCAATATCGCTATTTATAAGCGGAACCTAGGGTTCTTAAGATTTTGGGCGGGATTTTTGAGTAGAGTTTGAATCCTATGTCAAAATGACCGTTCAAATTCGAACGTTGAAGCCATAGAAAAAATAGACAGAGAGGATCTGCTCTTGATTTGGTCAAAGATCAAAAGTATTCCCACCTTCTTGAAAGAATTTCTGTAAATGGTGAGACATTAACTTGTTGTTATGAGGTTTTTGGTATTTTGGAGCAAGAAAGAGGAAACAAAAATGGAGCATTGTGAATTTGGGCAGAGAACAAAAGAAAAGGCGTGGGGTATGGTCAGATTGATGGAATTAATGTAATAAATTCAATGCAATTAAATGTAGGACTTTTGGAATCCAAAAGGAGGGATATTTCATAGCTTTTAGAAGAATCTGGAATCAGACATGCTAATGGGTTGGTTTTTGAACTTTAAACCCTTACTTCTTTTTATTTCTTTGTTCTTTCAATTTAAATTAAATTATATGTATGATAATAAAAATGGTTTGCTAGCTATTAAATAAAGGATACATAAATTTATAAAAATAGAGATGTTGCTAAAGTTTAAAATCTTAATATATATCTATAAAATAGAATGCATTAAATGTCAATACTTTATGACCGAAAAAAAAAAATTACTTACTTGATAAATTTGAAGATTTTGCAATGATTGAGTAATATTAATAATGACAATAATAACAACAACAACAACAACAACAACAACAATAATAATTATAATAATAATAATAATAATAATAATAATAATAATAATAATAATAATAATAATAATAATGGTAGTAGTACTAGTAGTAGCAACAATAGTATTAGTATAATTAAATTGTAACACTAATAGCAATAACGACAAAAATAACAATAATTTTATAATAAAAATATTAATACTACTAATAAAATAATGATAGTAGTCGTAGTAACAATAGTAATACTAACACTAATATCAAATTAATATTAATACTAATAATAATAATAGTACTTAGCAATAGTCATAATGTATTAATACTAGTACTAATTCCAATGATAGTAGTAGTAATATTAATAATACTAGTAATAGTGATATTACCTAAATAACAATAATATTTAGGTCTAGTTTGTGCTAAAAAGGTAACATATAACCAACTCTATTTTACCATTACACTATTGCGGCGTGCAACCCGCTCCAATGACATACCCGTGGTGGCGTGCCACCCGATCCAGATATCACACTTGTGGCGGCGTGCCACCCGATCCAAATAACCCGTGGCGGCGTGCCACCCGATCCACGCATAAATCTCGCAAAAGAAAATGCACATCGAGTTGACTTGCTGATTGCAGTAAACATATATATCCTCAAGCTCGGCCACAAGAAACGCATCCGACAAAGTTCACCAATACCGGAACTGGACCCATGGTAGAAACCTCTGCACTGATATCCGCCACGAAGGCCCAACTAATAAGGCAATACCCACCAGCCATCCGCTGGTCCTGAGGTACAACTACCCTGCTGGACCATAATCTCTGATGCACTCTGCTACGCAATTTGTGTCATTCCATCATAGTCCATATCACATTAGTCTAGACAATCTGACCCATGACAACCAGTCAACAATCAAGTATCATAATCCGAATTCGTCATATCAAGTTAAGAGAGAGCCACTAGGGCTTCCGAATTCCAATAATCATTAAACGGTGCCGATACACACGATATACAATCACTGCGTAGGTGGATTTACGAGAACTTCAAGTCTCCAACACATATATAACACATGAATCACTATGCCTGATTCCGTACTTCACCGTACGAATACATAACGTATATCAAGCGTCCATTCATACCACGAAAGCCATTCAGAAATTTCACTATGCCATCAACGACTCATTTATTATAGTCGATCCAACAAGAGAATACCACCATACCACTAGATATTATCAGATCACATTACCTTGTTCTTTTTTACCATATACCCTGCCAAATCGCTAGAATAGCAGTACCATTTTATTTGTCACCAGAAAGATCGATTCTTAAATCACCTGCAACTGCCCGCGCTACTCAATAATTTTAATGACTTCCCATATATTATGAACTGATCTCAAAACCTTGAATATGCCATTATCAACTTCCCATAACACATCGCATATACCATACCACACTAAGATAACATGGAAATTTCTGTCCCTTTCCTACGCCGCAAACATCGACGCACTTAACTAGTCAAGGACTTTCATGATCCCATATAGAGAAAACTCATTACACATTCCAAGCTTTACATACCAACAGGAAATACACTCATTTTCAAACCACGGTAAAACACATCACAAACTCTTTCTCCCAATTACATTGCATAAATTAAACTGTCAGGACTGAGTCCTTATACCCATATCGAGTTACACAACTGCCAGCATTCAAGAGCTTTGTTGCACAATATCTGCAAGACTCATTACTTCAAACACATACCAGGAATTAATCGTATTCCTTATCATACCGTTTCGGTTTATTAACAAGTTGTTCCATTTACCCAGTTTCCTTTCTGATTCATCTTTAATTTAATATTAGCCTTTACTGTACACCATAATACATCAACTCATGTTACCACACAAGACTCATACATAAGACCCATAGGCCACTGAATACTCTCTCAATGTTTCCCAGATGTACCACATTCTACAATACATTATTTTGAAGAACTTCCTGCATTTTGAATTCGTTATCATTACCTTCCAATACGGTTACATAGAATCCCATCATTCACATAATATAACACAAGACTTAATCTCTTCTAACGAAACCATCGTCTTTAGCCAAATGCACAATCTTAAGACACCTGACTGCTACGAGCAAAATCTTAAACACCATAAAACAATTCTCGGGCGTCATTCACCCTCATTCAGCTGTAATTCAACTGTCTTATTGTACAGAACCACTCGTGCCTTGCTAGAACTCTGACACCGCAGAACATGATTACATACATATACAATTAGCTATCTCTCTTTTCTATACACCAAACATTCCTTACCATCATCAGTTCCATATATCCTAGTATTTCTTCACATCTACGAAGCATCATAACCTTTATCAAGATTTCCCATTATACCTAGAGACAGAACCATCATAGCACACAATAATGCCATCAGTTAATCAATAACAACCTCCCCAACTTGGTTTGGAGCCATACATCTAAGCACTTTTAGCCACTCATAGCATTCTTACTCAAATGATGCCATAATGTTCTAGTTAGATTAAACTCAAGTCATTTACAAGCTTTGGCGGAGATTCGAATCATCAGAAATACTAACTCTTTTGCAATTCTTGCATTCATTCACACACAACAGTTACGCCCACTCTTTAGGTGACAAAAATCTTTTCTAAGTCCCAAATTTTCCAAAAATTTCGGCAGAGTTTCCTTTGTAAATTGGCCTATCCACCTGCCAGAGAATCACCAAAACCATCCTAGCAATACATTCACAACTCAACGAGACATCACAATGCATATCGACAACATTAGTCTCAACACTACACAAATCATATTATCATAATTAGTACATGAACTTGCATTGTACCTGCTCGAATCATAACACATATCAAATACCTTTCAATTACACATGAGAATCAACCCACCTACTTCGCCCCAATTTAGCATTTCAGCACAATACCTTCTACCAGGATACGCATAGCATAATCACTTTAGTCTTCCTGAGTTTGAACTCGTTCTACTATACATAAGGCACTTTACCTTCCAATTACGAGATATGATAAATATTCACCACGCCCATAGCTCGGGGCTACACAACAGATTACGATAAGAGTCGAACAACTAACGGCTCATCCATTAACAAGCCTTCCTAATATTCTACAGATCGACACAAGGCCCCAAACAAGGCTACTAGCCCAAATACAAAGATATAAACCCGGTCTCAGTCATTATACACAGTAATCTATCAATCGGGAAGGATCAAGTCCAAATCCCCAGTCACAATACCACCACGCTCGTCACATGACGCGTGTATCATCTCAGCATAGCACTGTATAGTGAAAATACGGGGTTTCAAACCCTCAGTACATTATTTATTACCACCACTCACAAAATCAGCACCTCGATGCTCAAGTCATAGACAAGGTCCAGCCTCAAGTCATCCCGACTGGCCTAACATGAATCTCACAGAGATTATATCTCGCCCCTCATTCGAGGAAATCACAAGCCATAAAGCAATTACATTACTGAGCGCTCGATGCGTACACAGACGTGTGGAAGGAATTTCAAAAAGTGTATCTCAAGCCGAATCAAGTACGCACGATAAGAATTCCAAGAAATGTGAAGTGTTTCCTAAAGGTTCACAGCCTCCCGAGTATAAGTACAGGCGTCCCCTAACCGATCCACAAGACTCTACTAACCGGCTCAAGACTCATGAGGCCTAGTAAACCTAGGCTCTGATACAAACTTGTCACGACCTAAAACCCGGTCGTGATGGCGCCCAGCACACTACTAGGCCAGCCCGACCAATCAACGACAATTACGGAGCTAGAAGCTCACTTTATCCAATTTAAGCATATCAAATTATAAAACAATAGTGATAGATATATCAAAACAGGGAACCAAGTCCCAACACATGCCAACTCCCATAGACCGAAGGGTCAAGAGTCATGAGCCTCTATATAACATAAGTGTAATAAGGTTTACAACAAAACTTAGTGCGGAAAGAAATGACAACATGAACTGAAAAGACAACTAGAAGGGGAGTCAGGTCCTGCGGACGCTGCAGCTACCTCGACTATCCCGCACAATGCCTCTGAGCGGCAACTGGATCAGGTCTGTTGAGAGGTACCTGGATCTGCACACAAGGTGCAGGGAGTAAAATGAGTACTGCTAGACTCAGTGGTAATAAACAAGGGTAAGACAACGCAGTTAAGAACCCACAATAAAGCACTATGTAAAGCTGTAATCAATACCCTATAATAGTTCAATATCAACAGTAATGTACGAACAAATATCAACAACACAGTATAACAGCTAGCAGATGTAGCTAAATGCAATGCAATGCTTGCAATGACCACTACGGTGCATAGCCTGATCCAATTTGGGTACCCGTGCTCACTGTGGGGGTTCAGACTTAGGAGGGGCTCCTACAACCCAAGCACAATATCATAAATATACGCTGCGACGCGCAACCCGATCCACTACCAGTCAGCTAATTTGCAAATGCAACCTCGCAGGCTCAAAAGTAGTTTTGAAATCTCTTTTATCATTTTTCGGTTGAAAACAGTAGATGTCAAGTTCCAGAGATTGGAAATATCATAGTTCTAAAGTTTTTCGTCTTTTCTTGTAGTAAACTAGCATGCCAATATCACAAGACAATGATAATGATCCTCGCGGGATCCCAATAACTGGCTCACATCCCATAAGTGTACTCAACCGTCCAAGAAGGAGGTTCAACGGCTCAAGAGTAGCCAATATCACAATATAATATGCAACCATCCGAGAAGGAGGTTCGACGGCTCAAGAATAGTCAATATCATAATACAGTATCAACAGGTCGGACTAGGCCATAGTCCCCAAATCACAATCAACCCCGCACTCACAAAAGAGTACGTGTCTCGCCGCTATACAGCGTCACAAAGTGGTATACAGGGGTTTCGAACCCGCTGGTCATCACCCACATCTATTACTCACCTCAATACGGCTCGGCGACTACTCTGCGATGCCCTTGCCATGAGAATCAAGCTCCGCACGCGTAGAATCTGATCAAATATAGTAGAAACACAACAAATTAGGCCAATGGGACGACACCCACTCAAAACAACTCAATTTACATCAAAATTCCCAAAGTTGCCAAAAACAGACTTTCGGTACGCTTCTGGAAAAATTACGAAAGTTATATATCCGGAACATTCGTCTCAATACGAGTCTAGGCATATAAAATTTACCAAAATCGGACTCCATTTGCCCGCTCAAATCAGTGTTTTTCTTCAATTTTAGGTCTAGGGCTAAAACCCACCTTAAATCTTCCATTTACAAAGAATTAACCAAGGATTTAATAATTAAATGATGTAATTAAGCCACAAAACTTACCTTCGACGAACACCCGATGATTTCCCAGCAATCTCCCGTGAGTCTCTCTCTCTAGAACTCAAAAATGGAGGTTTTAACACTAAAAATCGTGACTGGTCTGTTCTGGATTTTAATTTACTGCCAGAGAATTTAACTCTACGCGTTCGCGATGACCCTCACGCGAACGTGATGCCTTGTTCCTTTCCTTCATCGCGAACGCAACATACAGCCACGCGTCCGCGAAGGCCATTCTCCCCAGCCTTCGGATTTTCCTCTACGCGAACGCGTAGGCTCTCACGCGAACGCGTGGCTTCGCCTATTCCTCCTTCGCGAACGCGGCCTTCTCCCATGCGAACGTGATGCATTCCAACTTCCTCTTATGCAAACGCGGGCCTTGCCCTCGCGAATGCGATGGCTTAATTTCTGCATAGTTTCTGCAGTTTTTCTGCACATTTTCAAGTTTCAAA
The DNA here is from genome assembly GCA_032618575.1 of Nicotiana noctiflora. Taxonomy (NCBI): domain Eukaryota; kingdom Viridiplantae; phylum Streptophyta; class Magnoliopsida; order Solanales; family Solanaceae; genus Nicotiana; species Nicotiana noctiflora. Next base: position 313,445 of record JASVEL010012694.1, read on the forward strand.
AATGCCGGATGATGGTCCGGATTCACCCCGAGGCCCCCGTGACCCCAACAAAAACCACCAACATATTCCAAAACACGATAAGAACTTGTTCCAATCATAAAAACACCATCCTAAACATCAAAATCACCAATTACGCACAGATTCAAGCATATGTTTCTTCAAAACTTCCGAAATTAACATTCAATCAAAAACCCGACCAAACAACATCTGAATGACCTGAAAATTTGCGGACATATCCAAAATCACATAACGAAACTATAAAAATTATCGAAATTCCATTCCGACCCCCGGATCAAAATCTCACCTACCATTCGGATTTCGCCAAAATTCAACCTTAGCCAATTCAAGCCTATTTCTATACCGGACCTCCAAATTCAATTCCGATCGCTCCCCTAAGTCATAAATCATCTCCCGGAACTACCCGAATCTTTAGAATCCGATTCCGAGCCCTCTAACTAAATAGTCAACTCCAGGTTGACTTTCCATATTCAAGTTTCCTTCAAAAAGACTATATGCCTCATTTTCAATCCAATTCACTCCTAACTTACCCAATAGACTCTAACACTGATGTAAAAATATAAAACACATAAATGCAAGGTAACGGGGTGGTAATTCCCATGACGACGGGCCGGGTCATCACAGTACCGACATTGTCTACATGAACTATCTCAAAGGTTTCAATCCGTAGAGTTCAAGCATATCCCAAGAATGCACAATGAAGTTGCAGATGCTCTGGCCACATTTTCGTCCATGTCGCATCATCCAGACAAAGCTTATGTAGATCCATTGCAAATACACGTTCGTGGTCAAAATGCTTATTGTTTCACGGTAGAAGAGGAACTTGATGGTGAACCATGGTTCCATGATATTAAAGAATACTTGAGGATGAGGGTGTACCCAGTGCAAGCTACGGGAGATCAGAAAAGGGCTATAAGGCGACTGACAAGTGGATTTTTCTTGGAGGGATTGTATACAAGAGAACCCCGGATTTGGGTTTACTGAGGTGTATAGATGCACAACAGGCCACTACAATCATGGCTGAAATACATGTAAGAACTTGTGGACCTCATATGAGTGGATATGTTTTGGCCAAGAAAATACTAAGGGCTAGATATTATTGGCTCACTATGGAGCGGGATTGCATTAGATATGTGCAGAAATGCGATCAATGCCAGATACACGGGGACTTGATTCATTCCCCACCATATGAGTTGCATACAATGTCAGCACCATGGCCTTTTGTCGCCTGGGGCATAGATGTCATCGGTCCGATAGAACCCGCAGCATCTAACGGGCACATGTTTATCTTGGTAGCCATTGATTATTTCACTAAATGGGTGGAGGTGAAGATATTTAAAGCAGTAACAAAGAAGGCAATAGTGGATTTCGTACATACAAACCTCATCTGCCGCTTCAGAATTCCCAAGGTGATTGTCACGGATAATGGAGCCAATCTTAACAGTCATCTCATGGAAGAGGCATGTCAGAAGTTTAAAATCTTGTACCGTAATTCTACACCTTATCGACCTAAAGCAAATGGAGCAGTTGAAGCTGCAAATAAGAATATTAAGAAGATTCTTCAAAAAATGGTAGAGGAGTCGAGGCAGTGGCATGAAAAATTACCATTTGCTCTAATGGGTTATCATACTACTGTGCGTACTTCAATTGGTGCAACCCCTTACTCATTGGTGTACGGAACGGAGGCAGTGATTGTTGACATCCAATTTTGTCCCTCCTTTCTTCCAAACTATTTCTTTAAGCTTTGATATTACTAATAGTTTAAGAATAATTATTTATAGTTGTTATCCCAAGATAGGCTTAATTAGTATTATTATTTTTATTATAGTTATTATTTCTATTATTATTATTATTATTATTATTATTATTATTACTAACATTAGATATTATTATTACTAACATTAGATATTATTATTATTATTATTATTATTATTATTATTATTATTACTATTATTATTACTACTACAACTATTACTATATTTTTATAATGATTAATATCCACTTAATATATTATAATATAATTATTATTACAATAATAACTATTATATTTTTTAATATCCACTTAATATTATATTATAATATGACTTAAAGGAGTTAGCTAGAAGCCCAAATGAAATGGCTTTGAAGAAAGAATGGCCCAAGTCTTTTTTCAAGACCAAAACCATTCGGCCGAACATTAAGGGGTATAGTCCAAGTGCTCGCCAAACAAGCAGCCCACTTCTCAAGCCTATAACCTAATCCTAATTCAGTTGTGCCTCTGTATCCTCTTCACCCACATACCATTTTTGTTGTCAAGTTAGCCGAGCTTCAGCCATGGCAAAAGCTTGCCTCGTCAATTTTGAGTAAGTTCATTTTCTTTTCAGAAACCGTGACTTCTCTCTCTCTCGTTTGAAAAAAGATTTAGTCAACACAAGAGGCCAAAATATTTTTAGCATTTGATTTTCTGAGATGGAAAGACTAAATTTTCAGAGATTTGATTCGATCTCATACGTATCTCTCAGACCAAATCACGTGAAGCCCTGCCACAACTCTAAACGTTCGGATTTGAACACTTCTTTTCTATCCGAATTTAAAATCTGTCTGCCTATAGAACCCTATACATTTTCTTGGCCTATAAATACATCTCTAACTCTCCATCTAAAAAAAAAACACCCTCCAATGGCCTACTCTAATACTCCTACTCTTTTTTCATTCTTTAACTTTGTGAAAAACCCCAATAGATACATCAAGCTTTGCGATTCTGTCTCTATTGAAGCTTTTCAAACTCATTCGTCTTATGGTTCAGATTTATTTGTAATTAGAGAGTAGATACGAGGTTCGACGCTGCAGCCCCGTTCACTGCCCCACAACAGGTAGCATCCGACCATGTTTTTTTTATTTCTCTTTCATTCAAAATAGTATGTCTGCCCAGAAAATCTTGTCTTAGTTATTCTCTGTTTTAGTTGTATTGAAGTGTACTAGTAAAATAGGAATAATAATAAAATCATGTATTAAGACCTTTTATGTTCACATGTGTCTCTTCAAATTTCATGATTGAATCGCGATACTAGTTGTCGTTTTGTTCTTTAAAAGCCTCGACTGATAATACTTCAATATAAGTCATGCCTTAAGGATTAAATTGAGTTGTTTTTTTCAAGTAAGTAAAATCGTGACATTAGGACCTATTACATGAAATAACTCTTGTTAATGTACAAACACTTTCGTCAGCATATGTATAGCACACACACAGAAATGAGTGAGTATCATAATATTAGAGCTAATTAATATTTCCGAAAATCATATCTTATGATTACTAACTAGCGAAATCATATTTTAGGAGAATATATATCCTCTTATCGCGTCTCTTTGCTCTACATTCTAATTAGGTGATAAACATATAACTTTTATCCTTATTTCAAAGTTTTATATGTCATGCCCATAGGATTTTTAAAATATTTACTTCAAATAGACTTTAGCTATCTGAGATCACCCGTTATCTTATGAACATCATTCCGTCATACTATTATTTTAAGATCGACAACTAAATGTTAGTATCTTTGTTAATCTAATGGTAACCTTTAAAAGGATGTAAATATACTCGTTTGTTCATGTATGTTTGGTTCAATTATATAGGCATCTAGTCATTCATTTCTATCTTGGTACATTACTTGAGAATATGTTTCTATTAATGTGAGTTGGTCGTGTCTAAATGCAAGAAAAAGCTACTCAATTTCAAGTTTATAAATTTTGCTCTTTTCCTACCTTTTTAGCTTGTTAGAACAGTAGATGCTTCTCTCTAATTCATTTACTTTTTCTGTTTTGCATGAACACCGGAGCCGAAGAGTTTCATGATGAAACTCAACGATGCTGCTACTTCATCGAGACCGCACATCTTCATCTTTTCCAGTTCTTACATCATATGTCCATAAATATGAAAATTCCTTCCTGCTTCGTTTACTTGCTTATTCGTTGTGCGATTAATTAGTTTTTTTTATCCTTTAGCTGTGTGATAGGTGTTAAGATTTTAATTTACTACATAGTCATAGTTAAGTTTTATTTAATTGTGTAGATTTTGATGATAAAAGTACTCATTTATCACATAGCACTCACACCTAATTTAAGCTCTTCAAATTGTGACATGCGTCAAATACCAAGTATTAAGTCTGCTAATGTATTATAAAATCAACTATGGTTTTTTTTTAAAAAAACTGCTTATCTCCACTCTATCAACTTTGTAAAATTGATAACTCTGCTTTCTTAAATTTATTTTGAGTTAATAGTTACTCATCTGGTTTCTCTTTTAAATGTTTGGAGTTAACATATTAATATAGATTAACTTCGGGATAGTGTTTGAATGAGAGCTAAAACCAGTTTAAGAAAGAATTTTCACAAATCTTGATTAAGAGCTCAAGTACACTACTGTTTGAGCCCAAACTTCACGTTACTATATTGATTTAACAAATATTTAGTCCCGTGTTTATCCTTTTCTTTAGAATCTAATATATTATAATACTTAGCCTTAATTAACCTAAGTTTGATCGGTTAACCGTAATTAACGGATCATATAGGGTGCTTTAACAACCTTCCCTATAGGATTAATTAGAACCCTTACCTAAAATTTCTAAGTTAAGCAGATCATAAAATAGTGTTAGTTTTAAGCACTACTTAGTTAAAACTGGTGTCCTAGTTCACTGTTAAAATAATTAGTTGGCGACTCTTTTATTTCATTAAACCTTCATAATTACCAATATGTTATACTCTAGTTTGACACGTGTTAAAATGGGGTATAACAGCTTGGCGACTCTGCTGGGGATTCTAGGTTCTAAACCACAACAAACTTAGGTTAATAATAAATTTTAATGTGTGTATTTTTAATTGTTTATGATGCTTATTTGAATTGTCGTTGTGTGATAAACTGCTTTATATGAATTGTTCATCTATTCTTATTACTTTATATAATTTGTTATTCCGTTTCACTTCCTCCATTTCTAGAAAATTCACACAAAGCACACACCTAGCGGTTACGCGGTTTGCGGCCGTGCATTACTAAAAACACCTTTTAGGGGAAAGTTCGTGATTAAGTCGATCAGCGGTGCAGTCGACAGTCATGTGCTTTCCACTCTCAAGTCGTCCACTTGGGAGCAGACCGGTCTAGTTAACCCGCTTTTAGTCAACCTAAGATCGAGTTAAACTCTCACGACCCCAAATCCGGTCGTGATGGCGCCCAGCACATTGTTTATCCAGCCTGACCAATCAATATCAACCACGGAGCTAGAAGCTCTCTTTAGCCCATTTAAGCATATTAATTCACGAAATAACAGCGATACATATAACGAAAACGGGGAACCAAGTCCCATAATACATCAACTCCCATAGACCGAAGGGTCAAGAGTCATGAGCCTCTACTGAACATGAGTGTATAAAGGTTTACAAGATACCAAGTGCGGAAAGAAAAGTCAATACAAAATCAAGAGACGATAAGAAGGAATATCGGGTCCTGCGGACTCTGCAGCTACCTCGAATATCCACAAATGTCGCCTCGCACAACTACTGGATCACTGCTGAGAGGTACATGGATCTGCACACAAGGTGCAGGGAGTAAAATGAGTACTGCCAGACTCAGTGGTAATAAACAAGGGTAAGACAGCGCAGATAAGAAATCCGCAATAAAGCACTATGTAAAGGTGTAATCGAATACCCTGTCACAGAATCAATATCAACTGTACCTGTACCAATAAGTACCAGCAAAATAGTATAACAGCTAGGAGATGTAGCTAAATGCAATGCAATGCATGATATGACCGCTACGGCGCGTAGCCGATCCAATTTGGGTACCCGTGCTCACTGTGGGGGTTCAGACTCCGGAGGGGCTCCTACAGCCCAAGCCCAATATCACTGCGGCGTGTAGTCCGATCCAACATATATACTGCTGCGGCGCGCAGCCCGATCCACTACCAGTCAGCTAAAATGCAAATACAGCCTCGCAGGCTCAAAAGTAGTTTTGAAAACCCTTTTTATCATTTTTCAGTTGGAAAACAGTAATACCAAGTTCCAGAGATTGGAAATAGCATGATAACAGAAATAGCTACGGACTGGTAGTAACTAACATGTCAATATGATAAGACAATGATAACGATCCTCGCGGGATCCAATAACTGGCTCACGGCCCACAAGTATACTCAACCGCCCAAGAAGGGGTTCCTCGGCTCAAGAGTGGCCAATATCTCAATATATAGTATGCAACCATCCGAGAAGGAGGTTCGACGGCTCAAGAATAGCCAATGTCATAACACAGTATCAACAAGTCGGACTAAGCCATAGTCCCCAATCACAATCGACCCCGCACTCACAAGAGAGTACGTGTCTCGCCGCTATACAACATCACAAAGTGGTATACCGGGGTTTCGAACCCGCTGGTCATCACCCGCATCTATTACTCACCTCAATACGGCACGACGACTACTCCGCAATGCCCTTGCCACGAGTATCAAGCTCCGCACGCGTAGAATCTGATCAAATACAGTAGAAACACAACAAATTAGGCCAATGGGACGACACCCAATCAAAACAACTCAATTTACATCAAAATTCCCAAAGTTGTCAAAACCCGACTTTCGGTACGCTTCTCGAAAAATTACAAAAGTCATATATTCGGAACCCTCATCTCAATACGAGTCTAAGCATATCAATTTTACCAAATTCGGACTCCATTTGCCCATTCAAAACCTTGATTTTCTAAAGTTCAAGCCTAGGGCTAAATCCTCCATAAATTACCCCAAATTCCTCCATTTTCATGATATAATTGCATAATATTACCAATACTAATCATAGTTTAAGTCCATAGTTGATTACCCGATGATTTCCCTTGAGTTTCTCTTCAAAATCGCCCAAATCGCCTCTAAAGCCGAGACCCAAATGTGTGAAATGTTTCTGAAATTTTCTAACTTCTGATACAATTAATTCACTGCGATTTTATCTTATACGGACCATTTTCCGCCCCTGCGGAACCGCTTCTGTGACCAATTGGTCGCTTCTGCGAACCCAGGCCTATTTGGCCAATCCCGCTCCTGCGATCCATGGACCGCCCCTGCGCGTCCGCTTCTGCGGAAATTCATTCGCTCCTGCGGGGTTTCCCGCTTCTGCGACTAGGTGTCCGCCTCTGCGGACTCGCCTAAGCGGCTACCCTTCCGCTTCTGCGGTCCTTCACCTCATGGCCCTGGGACGCTTCTGCGGCTCACCTTCCGCACCAGCCGTGTCGCCCCTGCGGGCCCAGCTCCGCTTCCGCGATCAACAGCGCTTCTGCGCTCCAGTATCCGCTTCTGCGGACTCGCTCCTGCGCCCCCATTTCCGCAGGAGCGAAAACAACAAAACCAGAACCCCAAACCTGCAATTTTTCACATTTTCTCCCGTTTATCCATCCGAAAACACCCCGAGGCCCCCGGGACCTCATTCAAACACACCAACACATCTTAATACCTTAGTCGAACTTGCTCCAATCCTCAAAACACGTCTAACAACATCAAAACCCATAATTCGCATCGAATTCAAGCCTAAATTCCTTAAAACATTCCGAGTTACACAATCAATCAAAAACCCGACTAAACAACGTCCGAATGATCTAAAAATTTGCGGACATATCCAAAATCACATAACGAAGCTACTGCAACTGTCGGAATTCCATTCCGACCCCCGGATCAAAATCTCACCTATCGTTCGGATTTCGCCAAAATTCAACCTTAGCCAATTCAAGCCTATTTCTACACCGGGCCTCCAAATTCAATTCCGATCGCTCCCCTACATCACAAATCACCTCCCGGAACTAACCGAATCATCAGAATCCGATTCCGAGCCCTCTAACCAAATAGTCAACTCCGGGTTGACTTTCCTTATTCAAGTTTCCTTCAAAACGGCTATATGCCTCATTTTCAATCCAAATCACTCTTAAATCACCCGATAGACTCTAGCACTGATATAAAAGCATAAAACATGAATTTACAACATAACGGGGTGGTAATTCCCGTGACGACGGGCCGGGTCGTCACATTCTCCCCCTCTTAAGCAAACGCTCGTCCTCGAGCGGGTCAAGAATCATACCTGAAGTCTCAAACAAGTGAGGATATCTGCTCCGCATTTCCCGCTCGATCTCCCAAGTGGCCTCCTCCACGGGTCGACCTCTCCACTGAACCTTAACTGATGCAATCTCCTTAGACCTCAATTTTCTCACCTGCCGTCCCAAAATGGCAATAGGCTCCACATCATAGGATAGATCACCATCAAGCTGAATGGTACTGAAGTCTAATACATGAGACGGATCTCCAATGTACTTCCGGAGCATAGATACATGGAATACTGGATGAACGCTGGATAAGCTGGGCGGCAAGGCTAACTCATATGCCACCTCTCCAACCCTCCCGAGTATCTCAAAAGGACCAATGTACCTAGGACTCAACTTTCCTTTCTTCCCAAACCTCATGACACCCTTCATAGGTGAAACCTTCAACAATACTCTATCACCAACCATGAAAGACAACTCTCGAACTCTACGGTCCGCATAACTCTTCTGACGAGACTGTGCCGTACGAAGCCTCTCTTGGATCAACTTTGCTCTATCCAGAGCATCCTGGACTAACTCAGTCCCTATCAATCTAACCTCACCAGGCTCAAACCATCCCACGGGGGATCTACACCGCCCGCCATACAATGCCTCATACGGGGCCATCTGAATACTCGACTGATAACTGTTGTTGTAGGCAAACTCAGCAAGTGGTAGGAACTCATCCCACGAACCACCAAAGTCAATCACACAAGCTCGCAACATATCCTCCGGAATCTGAATAGTACGCTCAGACTGCCCATCTGTCTGGGGATGAAATGCTGTACTCAACTCAACCCGCGTACCCATATCTCGCTGAAATGCTCTCCAAAACTGAGAAGTGAACTGAGTACCCCTATCGGATATGATAGACACTGGGACTCCATGCAACCGAACAATCTCTCGAATAAAGATCGCTGCCAACCGCTCCGATGAGTAGGTAGTACTAACTGGAATGAAGTGAGCTGACTTGGTCAGTCTATCCACAATCACCCATACGGAATCAAACTTCCTCGCCGTCCGAGGGAGTCCAGTAACAAAGTCCATAGTGATCCTCTCCCATTTCCACTCGGGAATATCAATGCGCTGAAATACACCACCGGGCCTCTGATGCTCGTACTTAACCTGCTGACAGTTGAGGCACCGTGCTACATGTCTGACAATGTCCATTTTCATCTTTCTCCACCAATAGTGTTGTTTCAAATCTTGATACATCTTCGCGGCTCCTGGATGGATAGAATACCGCGAGCTATGGGCCTCCTCCGGAATCAACTCACGAAGGCCATCAACATTGGGCACACATGCATCCTCAATACGCCGTCACTATCAATGGTGACATCTCTAGAATCATCATGCTGAACTCTGTCCCTCAGGACAACCAAATGTGGATCATCATACTGGCGCTCACGAATACGATCATATAGAGATGACCGAGATACAACACAAGCCAATACCCGGCTGGGCTCCGAAATATCTAACCTCACTAGCCGATTGGCTAGCACCTGAACATCATGAGCAAATGGCCTCTCCTCAGCTGGAATATATGCCAAGCTCCCCATACTGACCGCCTTCCGGCTCAAAGCATCGGCCACCACATTGGCCTTCCCCGGATGATATAATATAGTAATGTCATAATCCTTCAGCAACTCAAGCCATCTCCGTTGTCTCAAATTAAGGTCTTTCTGTTTGAACAAGTGCCGGAGACTACGATGGTCGGTATACACCTCACAAGACACACCGTACAAATAGTGCCTCCAAATCTTCAATGCATGAACAATGGCGGCTAGCTCCAAATCATGAACATGATAGTTCTTCTCATGTGGCTTCAACTGCCGAGAGGCATAAGCAATCACCTTACCTTCCTGCATCAACACACAACCTATCCCCACTCTCGAGGCATCACAGTAAACAGTATATGAACCTGAAGCTGATGGCAATACTAACACTGGAGCTGTGGTCAAAGCTGTCTTGAGCTTCTGAAAGCTCTCCTCGCACTCATCCGACCACACGAATGGTGCACCCTTCCGGGTCAATTTAGTCAATGAAGAAGCAATGGATGAAAATCCCTGAACAAACCGGCGATAATATCCCGCCAAACCAAGAAAACTCCTGATCTCTGTAGCTGAGGTCGGTCTAGGCCAACTCTGCACCGCCTCTATCTTCTTAGGATCAACCTGAATACCATCACGAGACACCACATGTCCCAGAAATAATACGGACTCGAGCCAAAACTCGCACTTGGAGAATTTAGCATATAGCTTCTCCTCTCTCAATCTCTGCAACACAATACTCAAATGCTGAGCATGCTCCTCCTGACTACGGGAGTAGACTAGAATGTCATCAATGAACACGATCACAAATGAATCCAAATAAGGCCTGAACACACTGTTCATCAGATGCATAAATGCTGCTGGGGCGTTGGTCAGCCCAAACGACATCACAAGAAACTCATAATGACCATATCGGGTCCTGAATGCAGTCTTCATAATATCCGAGTCCCTGATCTTCAGCTGGTGATAGCCCGAACGAAGATCGATCTTAGAAAACACCCTCGCACTCTGTAACTGATCAAACAAATCATCTATGCGCGGTAGAGGGTACTTGTTCTTCACTGTCACTTTGTTCAATTGCCTATAATCAATACACATTCGCATGGAACCATCTTTCTTTTTAACAAATAATACCGGCGCACCCCACGGGGACATACTAGGGCGGATGAAACCCTTATCCAGAAGTTCCTGAAGTTGCTCTTTCAGTTCTTTCAACTCAGCTGGTGCCATCCGATAAGAAGGAACGGATATGGGCTGAGTGCCCGGCACCAAGTCAATGCCAAAATCAATATCCCTGTCTGGCGGCATGCCCGACAGGTCTGAGGGAAATACATCTGGAAAACCCCTCACAACAGGTACAAAATCAATGCTAGGAGACTCAGCTCCCACATCTCTCTCAAAAGCCAAGTACGATAAACACCCTTTTTCAATCATCTTCTGAGCTTTTAAGAACGAAATAACACGGCTAGGGACGAAATCGGTCGAACCCCGCCACTCGATCTGAGAAATACCAGGAATGGCCAACGTAACTGTCTTAGCATGACAGTCCAATATAGCATGGTACGGAGACAACCAATCCATACCCAATATAACATCAAAGTCCACCATCCCCAACAATAACAAATCTGCCTGGGTCTCCAGACCCCCAATAGATATAACACAGGATCTATAGACATGATCCACAACGATCGTATCACCCACAGGGGTGGATACATGAACAGGTAAATCAAGACTACTACGAGTCGCACCCAAGTGATGTGCAAAGTAAGAGGACACGTAAGAATATGTGGACCCTGGATCAAATAGAATAGAGGCATCTCCGTGACAGACAGAAATGATACCTGTAATCACTACATCGGAGGCAACTGCATCACGCCTGTCAGGAAGTGGAATTATTTGCCTGGTGCAAAAATCATGTGCTCACAGGGGCGACCACGAGAAGACTGACCTCCACCTCTACTAGACCGAGATGGTGCTAAAGATGAGGGCTGGTCCCTCTGTTGAGTCCTGTCCCTACGGAGTCGAGGGCACTGCCTCCTCATGTGGCCAAACTCACCACACTCATAACATGCACCTGGTACTGGAGAAGGGGACTGAAGGGAACCCCTCGCCGCAGAAGAACCCTGGGCTGAAGAAGTAGGTGCTGCACCCTGGGCTGGAAGGGCACTAAGTGATGACTGACCCTGCTGAAACCCCTGTCGACCACGACCATAAGAACCTCCGCTCTGCTCTGGGCGGCCTGAATGAGAAGGTCTAGATGAGCGACCTCTGCTCTGCTGGGAATGCCCTCTAGATGGAGCACCACCGAAACTGCCCGAACCACGAGGCCTCTTGGCCTCCCGCTCCTCTCTCTCTCGGCGACGATCCGCCTCAATGGAGCGTGCCATATCAACAACCTGCTCAAATGATGATGACAAAACTCTCTCTCCGGTCATAAGAATGCGGATAGAGTAGTTGAGGCCATCAATTAACCTCCTGATCCTCTCCCTATCATTAGGGATCATCCATGTGGCATGCCTAGCCAACTGTGTGAATCTAAGCTCATACTGGGTCACAGACATGTCGCCCTGAACCAACCACTCAAACCGGCGACGTAGCTCCTCGCGACGAGACTGAGGTACATACTTCTCTAGAAAGAGAGTAGAGAACTGCTGCCATGAGAGAGGTGCTGCTCCTGCAGGCCTACGCCTCTCAAACTCTTCCCACCAATCAAATGCGGGACCAGTGAACTGAAAGGTAGTAAATGAAACTCCGTTGGACTTAAGAATACCAGCTGTCCGCAACATCCTCTGACACTTGTCCAAGAAACCCCGGGCATCCTCGCCCTCAACGCCACCGAAATGGGGTGGCCGAAGTCTACCAAATCTCTCAAGACGACGCCGGTCGTCGTCGGGCATAACCTCGAACCATATGCTCCGGAGAGCCGGAGCTGGTGCAGCCGGAGGAATAACCGGTACAACCACCGAGCGGGGACCGCCTCTAGCGTCCGAAGTCCCCGAACAACCGGCTCGGGTGTGCGAGCCGCAAGGGTCCGCCGACCACCCCTCGTCCGAGATGTCGCTACGGCGAGCGGTAGCCGAGACTACCCGAGCCATACCGGAACATACCGATAATATCCGAGCAAGAGTCTCCCGAAGACCGGGAATAGCAATAGATACGGTCTGGCCCTGAACCGGGGCTGCCGGAGCATCAACCACCGGGGGCCGCTCCTGAACCGGTACAACAGGCGGGTCAGTTGGCACCGCCTCGCCCGCCCTACCTCTACCTCTAGCACGACCGCGCCCACGGCCTCTAACGGTGGCAATGGAGGTCGTCCACCTCGTCCCGATGCTCGCGTTCTCGCCATCCGCGAGAGAATAGAATATAGAAGTTCGGTTCTCGGAACAACAAGATCGCACGACGAGTTCAAGAAAAGTGAAGTGTTTCCTAAAGGTTCGCGAGCCTCCCGAGGATAAGTACAGGCGTCTCCGTACCGATCCACAAGACTCTACTAACCGGCTCAAGACTCACGAGGCCTAGTAAACCTACGCTCTGATACCAACTTGTCACGACCCCAAATCCGGTCGTGATGGCGCCCAGCACATTGCTAAGCCAGCCCGACCAATCAATATCAACCACGGAGCTAGAAGCTCTCTTTAGCCCATTTAAGCATATTAATTCACGAAATAACAACGATACATATAACGAAAATGGGGAACCAAGTCCCATAATACATCAACTCCCATAGACCGAAGGGTCAAAAGTCGTGAGCCTCTACTGAACATGAGTGTATAAAGGTTTACAAGATACCAAGTGCGGAAAGAAAGTCAATACAAAATCAAGAGACAGTAAGAAGGAATATCGGGTCCTGCGGACTCTGCAGCTACCTCGAATATCCACAAATGTCGCCTCACACATCTACTGGATCACTGCTGAGAGGTACCTAGATCCTGCACACAAGGTGCAGGGAGTAAAATGAGTACTGCCAGACTCAGTGGTAATAAACAAGGGTAAGACAGCGCAGATAAGAAATCCGCAATAAAGCACTATGTAAAGCCGTAACCAAATACCCTGTCACAGAATCAATATCGACTGTACCTGTACCAACAAGTACCAGCAAAACAGTATAACAACTAGCAGATGTAGCTAAATGCAATGCAATGCATGATATGACCGCTACGGTGCGTAGCCCGATCCAATTTGGGTACCCGTGCTCACTGTGGGGGTTCAGACTCCGGAGGGGCTCCTACAGCCCAAGCACAATATCACTTATCACTGCAGCGTGCAGTCCGATCCAACATATATACTGCTGCAGCGCGCAGCCCGATGCACTACCAGTCAGCTAAAATGCAAATACAGCCTCGCAGGCTCAAAAGTAGTTTTGAAAACCCTTTTTATCATTTTTCAGTTGGAAAACAGTAATACTATGTGTGACGTTTTCAAATGACATAATCTTGCGGAACAATGAGAAGTTTACACTTGACAAAAATTTCTTTTATTGTACTTTCTTTTGATTTTCTTTGCGTAAAAATAAATAAAATGACTTAAGCGATTCATGTACTTCTTTTGCTTTTGAAAAATAGGATTACTTTCTTAATTAATTATAATAAATATATTTTACTTTCTTTTGTTCTCTTGATGAAAATACACTCTCTTTTACAAAAAAAGAAAGATGTTTATGCAGTTATCTATTTATTTTCTTTTTAGGAAAATAAATATAATTATTAAAATGAAATGATACATAATGACATATTTATCTTCCAAATAACACGTTAGGCCTACTTCCGACACAAAGAGGCTCCCACGTATTAGGACGCGCTATTATTTGCTCGTTGGAATATTCCACATGCTTTGTTTGTCTATTTGCTTACTTGCTTACTTGCTATGTTCCTTACTCGACTTTGTTATTTTTGCTAACATTTATCTGTTGTTTTCAGAAAAAGAAAGTATTAACTATCCAACTTGCAACCTTTATTTAAATATATATTTTTATTTGTTCATATATTTTTTTTTCTTTTGCTTATTTTAGTATTATCCTCCTAAATTAATAATAATAATCACCAATCATTCAGCGATTACCGCTCTTTAACGACTCTAGAGCACCATTTTGGTATTTACTTTACTCCCAGTTTCGCTTAGGCCACTCAAATTCTTAAAGTCTAATCAACATATCTTTTAGTCTCTAGGCACGATCTTTATTTTTATAAGGCATGACGTATTGCCCACAAACTTCTCAAGCAAGCTCGACTCAACATTAAGTCCCTAGATATGCGTGCCTTCAACTAGCCTTAAGGATTTATTTAAAAAAAAAACAGGCTTATAGTAAGATTTCATTAAAAACTGGTGAAATATTTTGTCCATTTAATTTCGCAAGTTATTTTATTCACAAGCTTTTCTTAAAAGTACGGTTAAATATTTTGCCCAAATAATTTCGCAAATTATTTTATTCACAAAATTTTATCAAAAATACGGTTACATATTTTTTTTAAAATATTGCCACTTGTACCTCACATAATTTTAAACCTTTAAATCTTGTACGTCTTTCCACACAAGCCTAAACTTATTTCTCCAATAATATAAAATATAAATAGATTTCATAAAATATATTTGGTATTTTCTATGTATTAGAATTTTCACCTTCGTGCCAATTCCCATTTACATGTTGATGTCAAAATTCACACAATCTATCGGGCAATAGAAGGCCACTATTTTGGAAATTTATATCGTCAAATTATTCTAAATTTTTTACCTATTCAATTCAAGTGTCTATATCATCTTATTTCGGGTCGTCAGATTAATCTTCGCGCACCCGTTAATTCTAAATTTTGGTGCATGAGTCGAGGTACTATCCCATAACTCTCAAAACGGTTGACACCGTATTCCCAGGCCTCGATAACTTATGAGTTGCCAATGCTAATAAAATATTTTTTAACCATTTCGTGCTCAAGTGACTACCATCTTCATTAATTATCCAAATCCCGAGCTTGTCTATATACAAATACCAAAAATTATTTTCAAGTTAAAAATCACCAATTTTTGGCTCCTCTTATACGTAGCCCTATTATAAGACTCGATCCATCGATTTCCTAGGAATGCATTCCTGAAAGTTCTACCCTCACTTTTAGTGCTTACAATCTATATTCTATCTTTCCTCCAAAGGTTGACTTAAGTTGAACATCAAAGCAAGAAAAACTTCAAGGACGATATGGCTGACCAGATCGTAGTGATTGACTTAGTTGAAGATGAAGCTGCTAGCGAGAAAACAGAATCATCCCAAGATAAGACTGTTAAGCTTGAAGTAAAGGTAGCACAAATGGAGCAAGAAATTGATGGTATTATGGAAATGATAGCAGATCTTAAGAACTCGTCCAACGAAAAAGGCTACTCTTCAATTCGCACAGCTCCACCTCCTATTTATGAATATAATACCCAGTCTTTCCCACATATGCACTCTTTCTTGCTAGAAAATGCATTCAGTAGCTTGGCCGAGACAAGTAAGGATAGAGAAAAAGGTGGAAAACATTTCAATGAAGAGATTAACCATGTTCCCTTGGGAAACGGTCATGTCTTACAACCTGAGTCAGACTTAGTTGTGGCAGAAAATGAAAATGGGGATGTTGCTAATCTCACTGATGTTCCAATGTACAACGGGATAGGTCTTCCTCAAAACCATTTGACAGAATATCACGATTGGCTAGCATGCATAGGGCAAGGAAATGAATTTTAGTTGAGGCTCTTCGTTAGGACACTCACAGGGCCAACATTAACATGGTATGCAAAGCAAGACACATGGAAATGGTTCAGTTGGAATGACCTAGTAAAGGACTTTACCAAGAAATATGGGTCCTCCAACGATACTACTAGTAGATGCAACTCGTTGAAGAGAAAATCCATAGAGTATCCTCAGAGTTTGAAAGCAAACAAACCTCAAAGAAATGCAGTAGGATCAACTTTGAAGCTTTCCAAGACGATTGAGGCACGCCTCGAGGATAAAGGGAAAAGAGTAATTGATGAAGCATTAAATCCTCCACCATTAGCACCCAAGAAAAGAATATCCCAAAACTTTACCCTTTTGAGTGAACCACCTTCTATCATTTTTGAGAGATTGAAATCATTTGGTATCATGCAACGAAAACCTGCCAAAATCCCTCCACCTCATTTCAATCCAACCAAGTGTTGTGCATTTCACTCGGGCATGCTAGGCCACACAACAGATGAGTGTCATTGTCTGAAAGAGGAAATCCAGAAGCTGTTGGATAATGGTAGAGTCATTCAGATACCGGTGCCTCCCCCTCAATCTATGTGGTAGCAACCTGCAAGAATTTCACCCAAGTAGCTAATCCGCAATGTGCTAATTCAACTCTTCCCTATAACCAAGCAATCCAAAAGAATTGAGCATGTGGAAGTGCCTCTCAGAAGAAGAATAGTTGGGAATTGTGAACTAAGATTTAGTTTTTGAAATAGCAATATCATTAGAGGTTATGTTATTTTGTACGCTTAATTGATCATCTTTCGTATCCATCTTTTGTAACGAACTATGTCCGACTTGATTCTTGTCGGATAAAATATGATATCGGGTTCGGCCCTTTTATTTTAAAATTTTCAATCTATATTTGCATGTAACTGAACTACGTCGGACCTGATTCCCTTGGTGGGATACGTAGGCAATCCACATCGGGTTCGGTCATATTTTTAGTAAAATTATCTTTTATGTATTTTGGAACTACGTTTGACTTGATTCTCGTGGTGGGATACGTAGGCAGTCTATATAGGACTCAGTCTCATTAAAGCAAAAATTTCCATTTTCGGTTCATGAAAGAAACTTGGGCAGATTATTGGCGCGCAAGTTGAGTATGCTAAACATGAAATCATGCCATTGAGTAATCATCAGAGACTTCATAAAGACTGGGGCAATGTTCTAATGCATGTTTGAGTCTTGAAATGACCAAAACATGTGCTAGAGCTAAAGCATTGATGTTCGACATGAGTCAACCTTTCACAAAATTTCAAATCAATTCGCTTCCATGACAAGTCTCAAGCGTTAGAGCCCTCTAGATAACAATTCATTCTCGTCCATCCTTTTTGCAACATCGGCCATCATTTCTAGTTTAAGGCTCCTACTTAACATAGCATGAATTAATCTATATACTATATTATTTTTAGGTATTTACTTCATTATGATTATGCGCTAACACTTTATTTTCGTTTGTACAGTTTTATTCTTCCTTTAAAGGTTGCCTAGCATTGAACATTGTTTTGGTTGCGAATCTGCAAAAGGACGAGGTAATAATGACAGACCGATTTGAAGAATTCAACACCAGTAAGGGACTATTGCAAGCACAGACCGACGGTACTAAGACAAATGTGGTGCGAAGAAACATGTTGGTTAATCTTGGAAACACTTTCGACATACTTCCAAATATAGCTTCTGCTTTCAGCTCAAATCAAAATATTTGCTTAACCATATCTTCTTGCCCAAATCCTACTTATGCAATCTTCCCACAAATACCATTAACTTACACTCCTAATCAAGTTATGATGATGCCCAATATCCATCCTTCTGCAGCCGCAATTCCTTTTAGGGAAGACAAGCAAGATCAATTAGCATTGTGCCAATATGCAAGACGTGGTAAAGAAACACAGTCAAATGGCCACAAGAATTTGGATAATGAGCTCCAGCATCTAAGGAAAGCCATTGAAGATGAGCTGCAATCAAGAAGTTATCAAAGTTTGAAGTATGAAGATTTGTGTTTGCATCCACATGTTGAAATTCCGCTAGGGTACAAGCTGCCAAAGTTCAACACTTTTAATGGGATTGGAGATCCCGTTGCTCATTTAAAGGATTACTGCACCAGATTGATTGGAATTGAACATAATGAGGCTGTTCGAATGAGATTATTCATTCAAAGTTTGTTTGGATTAGTGCTCACATGGTACATCAAACAATATTTTAGAAAATGGTGTACATGGGAAGACATGGCCCATGATTTTGTGAAGCAATATGAGTTTAACATCAGAAATGATCCGCACATGGTTGATTTTCTCAAAATAAAGAAAATACTGCATGAATCTTTTCAAGAATATGCCACATGATGGAGGTTAGAAGCTTCAAAAATGCATTCTCCATTACCAGAGGGGGAATTGATATCAACCTTTGTCCAAGGTCAAGAAGGCATATATTTTGATAAGCTGATCGGAACTTGTGCATGCAATTTCTCTGATTTGATTCGAATTGGAAACGAACAAGAATGTGGCATTTAGGAAGGAAGAATTATGGGCAATTCAACAACTCAAACCATTAACCAAACCTTCAATCAAGAGATATCTGAAAACCTGCAAAGCAAAAAGAAAGAAGATAGCTCAGTTGCTATGGCTGCAATGCATCAGCCAAAATACTATGACAATAACCTATTTTTTCAATCTTATGCCACTTCCAACTTACACAAAAGCCATCTCCAGCCTAATTGCCAGCAAAATTTTTAGCAAAACTTCCAGAAGCAATCTCCCCGAGCACAATGCAGCCTTCGACCACAAAAGAAGGTGAAGCCCTGCTCTTTCACTCACTTGGATGAGCCATTAGTTGACATACTTGAACGATTGAAAACCAAAGGTCTTCTACAACCGAGGAAGGGATTTATCTCTGAGCATCCACCTCAAAACTTTGATCCATCTAAGAATTGTGCATTCCATTCAAACATTCAAGGACATGACACCGAAGAATGTTCAGCACTCAAATTCAAGATACAATGCATGATTAAGCAAGGGAAGATAAAGGTACAACCTGAGTTACCAAGCAATAATTGCAAAATTTCAACTGAAGGCACGATTATTGTCAAAGGCGATCTATCAAAATTGGCACCTAGATGTTTGAAAAGAAAGCGCATAATAGATCAAGAAGACTAAAATGATATCATATCACAACCATTCTCCACCCACCCGCCCTTAGTACTACTCTTTTGCAATTCTTCTAAGACTTTTGTAATGAACTACGTTTTGACCTGATTCCCGTTTAAGAGGGGATACGTAGGCAGCCTTATGGGTTCGGTCTCAATATAATAAAAATTCTATTTACCCCAAAATCTAAAACAGATGCAGATTTTGCAGACGGATGCTCATCAATCGGTAAAGCAGAAAATAAAATTTCGAGCTACATAATTGTTACAAGAGCAACAACAAATTTCAGAATGCCATGATAACAAGTTGCAGATTCAAAGCCAAACTTTAACGTCCAATGCAAGGCAATCGCTTTATTTTGTACTAACGAATTTGCCTTGAGTAATGCATGGGCATATTTTAGCTATCGTGAACAATATTATATGCTATCGCAAAGCTCAGCATCAAGTCAAAAGTTGCCAAGTACATGCAAAGCAAAGGATGAAGCCAAGCTAGCGCAAATAGAACTATGCAACTTATAATTTTTTTTGAATGCAGGAATTTATTAATAGTGAATCTTCAGTATGATGATCCAATGATTGTTAGCATTGCACCAGGAATATTCACTACTACAAAAGCATTTCATCAAGCTCTTTGCATCGCACCATTTGCTACTACAAAATCATCGCACCAAGCTCGCTGCATTGCACCATCAATATATGTTTCTTTGAAGTAACCATGTGTCACGACCCTAGTTCACCAATTGTGAACATGTCGTGATGGCACCCAGTCCCCACGACTAGGTAAGCCTAACACGTTGCGGAATATACAAGTTATAAACACTTAAATAAGAAACAACGGAAAAATAGCATAAAAGATATGTAATCCGTGCCGCTTGGCACATACATCCGTCACACAATTAATAAAACACTACCAAGATCCGAAACCCCACGGTAACACAGACTAAAAGAGAAATACAACTGTGGCTCTATGTGTAAAGAGTATTTAACAACGAAATGAAGAAAAATGTCAACTAGTAATACTAGAATAGAAGGGAAGCCTCCGGATATGCGGACGTAGCAGATCATACCTCGAAGTCTTCTAGAAAGGTGCGGAATTACCTAGCACGAGCCTGCTCTGATGTACCTGGATCTGCACAACAAAAGTGTGCAGAAGAGTAGCATGAGTACACCACAGCGGTACTCAGTAAGTGCCAAGCCTAACCTCGATGGAGTAGTGACGAGGAAGGTCAGGGCCCTACTGAGAAGCAATAATATAGTGGTAATAACAATAATAAACAGTTTAAATAATAATAATTTCCGCAATAACAACACTAAAATGATTACTGCAACCGTCTACAATTTAGCCAACAACAAATAACCAACTCAATAAAAACAAGTCCAAGACCTGTGGGAATTGAACCCACAGTCCCATTCACAATACCCCTAGGTCTCCGGGAATCGAACCCGCAGCCCATGTCTCACTAATATCTCAATAACTCAGGATCTCTGGGAATCGAACCCGTAGTCCACATTTCAATAAATCTCGGGATCTCGGGAATCGAACCCGTAGTCCACATTTCAATAATCTCGGGATCTCGGGAATCGAACCCGTAGTCCACATTTCAATAATCTCGGGATCTCGGGAATCGAACCCGTAGTCCACATTTCAATAATCTCAGGATCTCGGGAATCGAACCCGTAGTCCATATTTCAATAATCTCGGGATCTCGGGAATCGAACCCGTAGTCCACAACCACAGCAAGTAAAGGAATACACAGAGAGAAGTATAATATGTTTAACGATAACTTCGCCGATGAACAGCGCCAGCGATTACCAAGAAAAGCTCAAGTAAGTCCATTAAGCAACTAGACAGTTAGATACTATCTAATCATGCTTTTCTAACTATTACCGGGTAAGAATATCGAATTTAGCAGCTAAGAACAGGAATATCACTCATTGAACATTTTGAGTAAAGTATGTGTTCAACAACCAGCGCATGTACACGCCCGTCACCTCGCGTACAAGGCATTTAAAGTATCACAATAATATCCTAGGGGTGAAAGTCCCCCACACGAAGTTAGACAAGCCACTTACCTCAATGTTTACGAACAATTCAATCCGTGGCGATGCCTTTTCCTTTCAAATTTGGCTCCAATCCAATCGTATCTATACACAATTAAATTAATATCATCAATACTACTCAACAAACTAATTCCTAAGGCCAATTACAACTTTTACAACATTCTGCCCGGAATAGTGAATTTCGACCCCGGGCCCACATGGTCGGAACTCGGGGTTCGGACCAAAATCTGGTTACCCATTCCCCAACGAGTTCAAGTATATGATTTATTTCAAAATCGGACTTCAATTCGAGGTCCAATTCCTCAATTTATGAAAAACCCTATATTCTACCAAAAACAAGGAATTCTACCATGAAAACCTTTGATTTCTATTGAAAAACATGTATAATGATGTTAAGAATTGAAGAATTAAGTAAAAAGTGACTTACAATTGTTTTGAAGAAGAAGGAATCCGTGAAGAATCGCAAATGGGTGTTTTTGGGTTGTGAAATGTGAAGAATGAAGCTGGAAATCGTGATTTACAGGTCTCCGTGTTCGCATTTGCGAACATGGGTTCGCAATTGCGAACCCCGACCAATTTCTGGAGTTTGAAAAATAAGCTAAGGCTGGGAAGTTCGCATTTGCAAACTTTTGTTCGCATTTGCGAAGCCAAGGCAAAATTGGGAAGTTCGCATTTGCGAACTATTGTTCGCATTTGCGAACACAGGCACAATAGGGTCAAGTTCACATTTGCGAACTATTGTTCGCATTTGCTAACACAGGCACAACAGGGTCAAGTTCGCATTTGCGAACTATTGTTCGCATTTGCGAACACAGGCACAATAGGGTCAAGTTCGCATTTGCGAACATGCGAACTCTGCAGAATAGTGGGGAGTTCGCATTTGCGAACTATTGTTCGCATTTGCGAACTCTGCAGACCAATTGCTGACAGCAACTTCTAACATGAAAAATTGATCTCGTGGCCTATCCAAAGTTCACCCGAGCCCTCGGGGCTCCAAACCTAATATGCACACTGACTTAAAAACATCATACGAACTTGCTCGCGCGATCAAATCGCCAAAATAACATAAAAATCAATAATTCACATCGAATTCAAGCCTAAATTTTCTTAAAACTTTCCAAATTGCACATTCGATCTAAAACCCGACCAAACGACGTCCGAATGACCTGAAAAGTTGCAGACATATCTAAAATCACATTCCGACCCCCGGATCAAAATCTCACCTATCGAACAATACAGAAATTGTCGGAATTCCATTCCGACCCCCGGATCAAAATCTCACCTATCGTTCGGATTCGCCAAAATTTCAACCTTCGGCATTTCAAGCCTAATTGAGCTAAGGACCTCCAAAATACATTCCGAACGCGCTCCCAACCCCGAAATCACCCAACGGAGCTAATGGAACCATCGGATTTCCGTTCCGAGATCGTCTTAACACCGTTCCGGTTACGGACCATTTTTTATCTTTAAAGCTCTCATTTAGGGACTAAGTGTCCCAAAATACTTCAAATTTCAGGGCCGACTCTCCCGGCAAACCACAATAGCAGAAATGAACTTAGGGGAACAGTTAAATTAGGGATTGGGGCGTAATTTTCTAAAACGACCGGTCGGGTCGTTACATCTTCCCACACTTAAAGATTCGTTCGTCCTCGAACGAGCATAGAAAACATACCCGGAGTAGTGAAAAGATGAGGGTACTGGCTGCGCATATCCTGCTCGGTCTCCCAAGTCGCCTCCTCGACCGGCTGGCCCCGCCACTGAACCTTTACCGAAACGATGTTCTTTGACCTTAGCTTTCTGACTTGCCTGTCTAGAATGGCTACTGGCTCCTCAACATAAGACAGATCCTTGTCTAGCTGAACGGATGTGAAATCCAACACATGCGACGGGTCACCATGGTATCTCCGGAGCATGGAGACATGAAATACGGGGTGAACTCCGGCTAGGCTGGGAGGTAAGGCCAACTCATAAGCAACCTCCCCAACACGCCTCAAAATCTCAAAAGGGCCAATAAATCTAGGACTCAGCTTCCCTTTCTTCCCAAACCTCATAACGCCCTTCATGGGCGAGACTCGAAGTAGAACCCGCTCACCAACCATAAAAGCCACATCGCGAACCTTCTTGTCCGCATAACTCTTCTCTAGACTGGGCTGCACGAAGTCTGTCCTGAATCACCTTGACCTTGTCCATAGCCTCCTGAACCATATCAGTACCTAGCAACCTGGCCTCGCCCGACTCAAACCAACCCACGAGAGACCTGCATCTCCTACCATATAGGGCCTCGTACGGTGCCATCTGAATACTAGACTGGTAGCTGTTGTTATAAGCAAACTCCGCCAGTGGCAAGAAGTGATCCCATGAACCTCCAAACTCAATCACGCACGCACGGAGCATAT
The DNA here is from genome assembly GCA_032618575.1 of Nicotiana noctiflora. Classification (NCBI taxonomy): domain Eukaryota; kingdom Viridiplantae; phylum Streptophyta; class Magnoliopsida; order Solanales; family Solanaceae; genus Nicotiana; species Nicotiana noctiflora. Next base: position 337,416 of record JASVEL010012694.1, read on the forward strand.
CCTCCAAAATCCGAATAGTGCGCTCGGACTGCCCATCAGTCTGGGGGTGAAATGCTGTGCTCAGCTCTACCCGAGTACCTAACTCCTGCTGTACGGCTCTCCAGAACCGTGAAGTGAACCGAGTGCCTCTATCCGAAATGATGGAAACTGGAATACCATGCAGCCGAACTATCTCCCTGATATAGATCTCCGCCAGTCGTTCCGATGAATATGTAGTGCTCACCGGTATAAAATGGGCGGACTTGGTCAGCCGATCCATAATGACCCAAATGGAATCAAACTTCCTAACCGTCCGTGGAAGTCGAGATACAAAGTCCATGGTAATGCGCTCCCATTTCCACTCGGGAATCTCAATCTGCTGCATCAATCCACCCGGACGCTGATGCTCATACTTCACCTGCTGGCAGTTGAGGCATCCGGAAACATAATCAACTATATCCCTCTTCATCCGCCTCCACCAGTAATGCTGTTTCAAGTCCTGATACATCTTTGCGGCTCCCGGATGGATGGAATACCGCGAGCTATAGGCCTCTGCTAGAATTAGCTCTCGAAGATCATCCACATTAGGCACACAGATACGCCCCTGCATCCTCATAACTCCATCATCCCCGATGGTAACATCTCGAGCATCACCACGCCGAACTCTATCTTGAAGGACAAGCAAATGAGGGTCGTCGAACTGACGCTCCCTGATGCGGTCAAATAGAGAAGACCGAGAAACCACACATGCCAGAATCCGGCTGGGCTCCGAAAGATCCAGTCTAACAAGCTGTCTGGCTAAAGCCTGAACATCCATCGCTATAGGCCTCTCCGAAGCTGGTAAATACGCCAAACTCCCCAAACTCTCTGCCCGACGACTCAAGGCATCGGCAACCACATTAGCCTTGCCCGGATGATAGAGAATAGTAATATCATAGTCATTCAGTAGCTCCAACCATCTCCTCTGACGCATATTCAGGTCCTTCTGCTTAAGCAAGTGCTGCAAGCTCCGGTGATCAGTGTAGATCTCACAAGGAACCCCATATAAATAATGACGCCAAATTTTCAAGGCGTGAACAATGGCAGCTAGCTCCAAATCATGAACAGGGTAATTCTTCTCATGCACCTTCAACTGTCTCGACGCGTAGGCAATCACCCTACCGTCCTGCATCAATACCGCGCCGAGTCCAACTCGTGAGGCATCACAATATACAGTATAGGACCCCGAACCTGTAGGCAACATCAATATAGGGGCCGAAGTCAAAGTCGTCTTGAGCTTCTGAAAGCTCGCCTCACACTCGTCTGTCCACTGGAAAGGGGCACCCTTTTGGGTCAATCTGGTCATAGGTGCTGCAATCGAGGAGAACCCCACTACAAAACGATGGTAATAGCCCGCCAAACCAAGGAAACTGCGAATCTCAGTAGCGGAGGAGGGTCTGGGCCAACTCTGCACGACCTCCACCTTCCTCGGATCTACTCGAATACCATCACTCGACACCACGTGGCCCAAAAATGCCACCGAACTCAACCAGAATTCATATTTAGAGAACTTGGCATAAAGCTGCTTCTCCCTCAGAATCTGAAGCACTATCCTCAAATGCTGCTCGTGCTCTTCCCGGCTCCGAGAATATACTAGAATATCATCAATGAAGATAATCACGAACGAGTCCAGATAAGGCCTGAATACACTGTGCATCAAATGCATAAATGCTGCTGGGGCATTAGTCAACCCAAAAGACATCACGAGGAACTCATAGTGACCATACCGGGTCCTGAAGGCAGTCTTCGGGATATCTGGCTCCCGAATCTTCAGTTGGTGATACCTAGAGCGCAAATCAATCTTAGAAAACACCTGTGCGCCCTGTAGCTGGTCAAATAAATCATCAATACGGGGCAAAGGATACCGGTTCTTCATTGTAACCTTGTTCAGCTGACGATAGTCAATACACATACGCATAGAACCGTCCTTTTTCTTCACAAATAATACAGGAGCACCCCAAGGCGAAACACTGGGTCGAATAAAACCCTTGCCCAATAACTCCTGTAACTGATCATTCAACTCCTTCAACTCGGGAGGAGCCATATGGTACGGTGGAATAGAAATGGGCTGAGTGCCCGGCAACAAGTCAATAGCAAAGTCAATATCTCTGTCAGGCGGCATGCCCGGAAGATCAGCTGGAAATACATCAGCAAAGTCACGTACCACATGAACAGAATCAATAGAGGGAGGGTCAATACTGACGTCCCGCACATAGGCTAGATAAGCAGCACACCCCTTCTCAACCATACGCTGAGCTCCGAGAAAAGAAATAACACGGCTAGGGGTGTGATCTAGAGTACCACTCCACTCAATACGTGGAATGCTGCGTCACGGTCTTGGCGTGACAATCAAGAATAGCATAATGGGGCGACAACCAGTCCATGCCCATAATAATATCAAAATCGACCATCCCGAGCAGCAATAGATTCGCTCTGGTCTCAAAATCACAAATGGTAACCAAACACGACCGATATACGCGGTCCACAGCCAAAGAATCACCCACCGGAGTGGAAACATAAATGTGGGCACTCAAAGAATCCCGAGGCACACCCAGGTGAGAAGCAAAGTAAGAAGACACATATGAAAAAGTGGAACCAGGGTCGAATAGAACCGATGCCTCCCTGTGACTAACCAGAATAATACCTGTGATAACAGAGTCAGATGCAACAGCCGCAGCGCGATCAGGAATAGCATAGAATCTGGCCTGTCCCCCCTCTCGAGGGCGGCCTTTGGAACTCTGACCCCCGCCCCTGGCTGGCCGGGCAGGTGGAGTGGCAGCTGGGGCTGGAATGATAGCCTGCTGGCCCTGAGAACCACGCGGATGCTGTGATGACTGATGAGGGGCTCCTCTCCTGCACCTGGGGCACTCCCTAACCAGGTGGCGAGTATCCCCGCACTCAAAACAAGCTCTGGGAGGACGCGGTGGCTGTGACTGACCGGCCTCACCCCCACTAGTCTGACCCCTGGAAGGACCCCGCGCAGGAGGTGCACTGGAAACTGGGGGAGCATAATAAGGCTCCTGAGGTGCTGGAAGAGCTGGAGTACTACCGGTTGCGGGCAATGCCGAGTGAACTGGTCGACCGGAATAACCCCTGCCAAAACGACCGGCTGATGAAGTGCGGGCACCAGAGAAATGGCCCGACTCACGAGACCTCTTGGCCTCTCTCTCTCTCCGCTCTCTAGGGAGCATACTCTCGATCCTCTTAGCAATGCTAACTGCCTGCTGATAAGATATATCTGTCTCAAGCTCTCTGGCCATGCTGGATCGGATAGGCGGAACAAGGCCCTCAATAAATCTCCGCACTCGCTCCCGAACAGTGGCTACCAAAGCCGGTGCATGCCTGGCTAGGCGGGTGAAACTGATAGCATACTCCGATACCGACATGGAGCCCTGTCGCAACCGCTCAAACTCCGAGCGCCAAGAATCCCTAAGGCTCTGTGGAACAAACTCCCTCAAAAACAGATCTGAAAACTGCGTCCAAGTCAATGAAGCAGACTCCTCTGGACTATCCAACTCATACGTGCGCCACCAATCATAAGCGGCCCCACGAAACTAAAAAACAGTGAAGGAAACCCCACTAGCCTCCACAATCCCCATAGTACGAAGAATACGATGACATTCCTCTAGAAAACCCAATGCATCATCCGAAGCCAAACCACTAAACACCGGAGGGTCATATTTCTCGAACCTCTCCAATCTACGTTGCTCGTCCTCAGAGGCAGCTGGTCCACTTCCGGGTTGTGCTCGGGGCGGCAGGAGGCATAACCAAAACATCCGGAACCTGTCCCACTGGCACACGCCGCTCCGGTGTAACAGCTGTGGGAGTCCGGGCCCCTCCCCCGACTTGAGATGTAGCCGCGATGAGAGGAAGCAATCCCGCTCGAGCTAAAGTGGTATACATACTCATGAACCGGGCCGGGGTCTCCCTGTAGTCCTGGAGTAGTAGCAGCTGTAGTCGGTGTACCAGGTGCTTGCGCTCCAACCTGGTCTACCCGTGGCACCTCAGCGGCAGCGCGCGCGGGTGCCGTGGCTGCACCTCGGGCGCGTCCTCGTCCTCTACCTCGGCCCCGGCCTCGAACGGCGGCAACAGGGGGCGCGGGTACCCGATCATCGCGAGTAGCTCGTGTCCTCACCATCTGTGAGAGAATAGAAAGCAGTAGTTTATATTTGATGCCAAAAATGTCGCACGACAAGGAATCCAAAAGAAATGAAGAGTTTCCTAAACAGTTACATAGCCCCTCGTAGATAAATACAGACGTCTCTGTATCGATCAGCGAGACTCTAAGTAACCGGTCTGTGTCCCGTGACTCCTATGAACCTAGAGCTCTGATACCAACTTGTCACGACCCTAGTTCACCAATTGTGAACATGTCGTGATGGCACCCCAGTCCCCACGACTAGGTAAGCCTAACACGTTGCGGAATATACAAGTTATAAACACTTAAATAAGAAACAACGGAAAAATAGCATAAAAGATATGTAATCCGTGCCGCTTGGCACATACATCCGTCACACAATGAATAAAACACTACCAAGATCCGGAACCCCACGGTAACACAAACTAAAAGAGAAATACAACTGTGGCTCTATGTGTAAAGAGTATTTAACAACGAAATGAAGAAAAATGTCAACTAGTAATACTAGAATAGAAGGGAAGCCTCCGGATCTGCGGACGTAGCATATCATACCTCAAAGTCTTCCAAAAAGCTGCGGAATTACCTAGCACGAGCCTGCTCTGATGTACCTAGATCTGCACAACAAAAGTATGCAGAAGAGTAACATGAGTACACCACGGCAGTACTCAGTAAGTGCCAAGCCTAACCTCGATGGAGTAGTGACGAGGAAGGTCAGGGCCCTACCGAGAAGCAATAATATAGTGATAATAACAATAATAAACAGTTTAAATGATAATAATTTCCGCAATAACAACACTAAAATGATTACTGCAACCGTCTACAATTTAGCCAACAACAAATAACCAACTCAATAAAAACAAGTCCAAGACCTGTGGGAATTGAACCCACAGTCCCATTAACAATACCCCTGGGACTCCGGGAATCGAACCCGCAGCCCATGTCTCACTAATATCTCAATAACTCAGGATCTCCGGGAATCGAACCCGTAGTCCACATTTCAATAAATCTCAGGATCTCGGGAATCGAACCCGTAGTCCACAACCACAGCAAGTAAAGGAATACACAGAGAAAAGTATAATATGTTTAACGATAACTTCGCCAATGAACAGCGCCAGCGATTACCAAGAAAAGCTCAAGTAAGTCCATTAAGCAACTAGACAGTTAGATACTATCTAATCATGCTTTTCTAACTATTACCGGGTAAGAATATCAAATTTTGCAACTAAGAACAGGAATATCACTCATTGAACATTTTGAGTAAAGTATGTGTTCAACAACCAGCGCATGTACACGCCCGTCACCTCGCGTACAAGGCATTTAAAGTATCACAATAATATCCTAGGGGTGAAAGTCCCCCACACGAAGTTAGACAAGCCACTTACCTCAATGTTTACGAACAATTCAATCCGTGACGATGCCTTTTCCTTTCAAATTTGGCTCCAATCCAATCGTATCTATACACAATTGAATTAATATCATCAATACTACTCAAAAAACTAATTCCTAAGGCCAATTACAACTTTTACAACATTCTTGCCCGGAATAGTGAATTTCGACCCCGGGCCCACATGGTCGGAACTCGGGGTTCGGACCAAAATCCGGTTACCCATTCCCCCACGAGTTCAAGTATATGATTTGTTTCAAAATCGGACCTCAATTCGAGGTCCAATTCCTCAATTTATGAAAAACCCTATATTCTACCAAAAACAAGGAATTCTACCATGAAAACCTTTGATTTCTATTGAAAAACATGTATAATGATGTTAAGAATTGAAGAATTAAGTAAAAAGTGACTTACAATTGTTTTGAAGAAGAAGGAATCCGTGAAGAATCGCAAATGGGTGTTTTTGGGTTGTGAAATGTGAAGAATGAAGCTGGAAATCGTGATTTACAGGTCTCCGTGTTCGCATTTGCGAACATGGGTTCGCAATTGCGAACCCCGACCAATTTCTGGAGTTTGAAAAATAAGCTAAGGATGGGAAGTTCGCATTTGCGAACTTTTGTTCGCATTTGCGAAGCCAAGGCAAAATTGGGAAGTTCGCATTTGCGAACTATTGTTCGCATTTGCGAACACAGGCACAATAGGGTCAAGTTCACATTTGCGAACTATTGTTCGCATTTGCTAACACAGGCACAACAGGGTCAAGTTCGCATTTGCGAACTATTGTTCGCATTTGCGAACACAGGCACAATAGGGTCAAGTTCGCATTTGCGAACACAGGCACAATAGGGGGGAGTTCGCATTTGCGAACTATTGTTCGCATTTGCGAACTCTGCAGAATAGAGGGGAGTTCGCATTTGCGAACTCTGCAGACCAGTTGCTGACAGCAACTTCTAACATGAAAAATTGATCTCGTGGCCTATCCAAAGTTCACCCGAGCCCTCGGGGCTCCAAACCTAATATGCACACTGACTTAAAAACATCATACGAACTTGCTCGCGCGATCAAATCGCCAAAATAACATAAAAATCAATAATTCACATCGAATTCAAGCCAAAATTTTCTTAAAACTTTCCAAATTGCACATTCGATCTAAAACCCGACCAAACGACGTCCGAATGACCTGAAAATTTGCGAACATATCCAAAATCACATAACGAAGCTACAGAAATTGTCGGAATTCCATTCCGACCCCCGGATCAAAATCTCACCTATCGTTCGGATTCGCCAAAATTTCAACCTTCGACATTTCAAGCCTAATTGAGCTAAGGACCTCCAAAATACATTCCGAACGCGCTCCCAACCCCGAAATCACCCAACGGAGCTAATGGAACCATCGGATTTCCGTTCCGAGATCGTCTTAACACTGTTCCGGTTACGGACCATTTTCTATCTTTAAAGCTCTCATTTAGGGACTAAGTGTCCCAAAAATACTTCAAATTTCAGGGCCGACTCTCCCGGCAAACCACAATGGCAGAAATGTACTTAGGGAAATAGTTAAATTAGGGATTGGGGCCTAATTTTCTAAAACGACCGGCCGGGTCGTTACACCATGCCAAGATCTTTGAACCGCATTATACAATTACAAATCAAGCATCACACCAAGCTTCTGCACCGCACCAATATCAGAAATTGTAAATCAAGCACCATGCATCTAGGTTTGTCCACCTAATAATAGGACAAAAATGTCGTACACCTGATAATAGGACACAAGGTAGTCCGCCTGATAATAGGACATAAGGTAGTCCACCTGATAATAGGACATAAGGTAGTCCGCCTAATTAATAGGACAAGAGGTCGTCCGCCTGATAATAGGATATATTGGGTCCATCCGCCCTCAAATAGGATATATCGGGTTCGTCCGCCCTCAAATAGGATATATCGGGTCTATCCGCCCTCAAATAGGATATATCGGGTGCATCCGCCCTCAAATAGGATATTTCGGGTCTATCCACCCTCAAATAGGATATATCGGGTCTATCCGCCCTCAACTAGGATATATCGGGTCATCCGCCCTCAAATAGGATATATCGGATCTATCCGCCTTCAAACAGGATATATCGGGTCCATCCGCTCTCAAATAGGATATATCGGGTTCATCCACCCTCAAATAGGATATATCGGGTGCATCCGCCCTCAAATAGGATATATCGGGTCCATCCGCCCTCAAATAGGATATATCGGGTCTATTCGCCCTCAAATAGGATATATAGGGTCCATCCGCCCTCAAATGGGATAAATCGGGTCCATCCGCCCTCAAATAGGATATATCGGGTCAATCCGCCCTAAAATAGGATGTTGAAGTTAATCTTTCCTCAAAAGAATATTTAATTAATTTTGACCCGAGTGGTCCTATTTGCTTAAGCATTGCCAAAACATATTTTTCATAAATCATTGCCAAACATATTTATTTTTATAAGCTAAATTTTCATATGGCATTGTGATGATGAAATATATCTCAATAAAATTATATTTTTATAAGTTTGCCCAATAAATTCGCATTTCTTATGAATTGACGCCTAAATATTAATTTCATAAAATTACTTTTATGGCATATTGCATCTTATTTCCTAACGAGTTTTTTTAGCATTGTTAATCTTTGCAGGAAATATAGCCCAACGTGGAACTATATCTTAGCAGTGAACTGGGGCAGTTTGTTGGAGAGGAATACCAAACTCTCCAACAAAGGTCAAGGATCTACTTCGAACTCCGCTCAACTCAACTCTCAAAATTCTTAACCAAATCATTTTTTCAAATATGGTTCTTTCAACCATGGTACCTAGTGTCTATATAATTCAATACTGGGGCTGCATTTTAGAATCTGCATCAATAGTTACGTCCTACTCTAGGGTACCATAAGTCTTGAACTACATATGGCCCGATTCTCGTGACACCCGAGATATGTAGGCAATTCGAAACCACAATTCGGCTACAATCATGTTTTTTCGTCCCCTTTGTCCCATTCGAACCTTGATGGCCAGGACAAAATTGGCTACTAAGTCAATATTCTTTGCCCGAAAACTCTTTCATCGTCTCCGGTCAAAGAGGGACAGTTGTTGACATCCAATTTTGTCCCTCCTTTCTTCCAAACGAGTATTTTTATTATAGTTATTATTTTTATTATTATTATTATTATTATTATTATAACTAACATTAGATATTATTATTATTACTAACATTATAGATATTATTATTATTATTATTATTATTATTACTACAATTATTACTATATTTTTATAATGATTAATATCCACTTAATATATTATAATATTATTATTATTACAACAATAACTATTATATTTTTTAATATCTACTTAATATTATATTATAATATGACTTAAAGGAGTTAGCTAGAAGCCCAAATGAAATGGCTTTGAAGAAAGAATGGCCCAAGTCTTTTTTCAACACCAAAACCATTCGGCCGAACATTAGGGGGTATAGTCCAAGTGCTCGCCAAACAAGCAGCCCACTTCTCAAGCCTATAACCTAATCCTAATTCAGTTGTGCCTCTGTATCCTCTTCACCCACATACCATTTTTGTTGTCAAGTTAGCCTGAGCTTCAGCCATGGCAGAAGCTTGCCTCGTCGATTTTGAGTAAGTTCATTTTCTTTTCAGAAACCGTGACTTCTCTCTCTCTCGTTTGAAAAAAGATTTAGTCAACACAAGAGGCCAAAATATTTTTAGCATTTGATTTTCTAAGATGGAAAGACTGAATTTTCAGAGATTTGATTCGATCTCATACGTATCTCTCAGACCAAATCACGTGAAGCCCTGCCACAACTCTAAATGTTCAGATTTGAACACTTCTTTTCTATCCGAGTTTAAAATCTGTCTGCCTATAGAACCCTATACATTTTCTTGGCCTATAAATACATCTCTAACTCTCCATCTAAAAAAAAAACACCCTCCAATGGCCTACTCTAATACTCCTACTCTTTTTCATTCTTTAACTTTGTGAAAAACCCCAATAGATACATCAAGCTTTGCGATTCTGTCTCTGTTGAAGCTTTTCAAACTCATTCGTCTTATGGTTCAGATTTATTTGTAATTAGAGAGTAGATACGAGGTTCGACGCTGCAGCCCCGTTCACTGCCCCACAACAGGTAGCATCCGACCATGTTTTTTTTATTTCTTTTTCATTCAAAATAGTATGTCTGCCCAAAAAATCTTGTCTTAGTTATTCTCTGTTTTAGTTGTATTGAAGTGTACTAGTAAAATAGGAATAATAATAAAATCATGTATTAAGACCTTTTATGTTCACATGTGTCTCTTCAAATTTCATGATTGAATCGCGATACTAGTTGTCGTTTTGTTCTTTAAAAGCCTCGACTGATAATACTTCAATATAAGTCATGCCTTAAGGATTAAATTGAGTTGTTTTTTTCAAGTAAGTAAAATCGTGACATTAGGACCTATTACATGAAATAACTCTTGTTAATGTACAAACACTTTCGTCAGCATATGTATAGCACACACACAGAAATGAGTGAGTATCATAATATTAGAGCTAATTAATATTTCCGAAAATCATATCTTATGATTACTAACTAGCGAAATCATATTTTAGGAGAATATATATCCTCTTATCGCGTCTCTTTGCTCTACATTCTAATTAGGTGATAAACATATAACTTTTATCCTTATTTCAAAGTTTTATATGTCATGTTATGACGACCCAAAGGGTCATCACTTATTTAATTAATCATTTCGAGCTTCTGAGGCCTTGAAAAACCTCATTCTATGTTGCCTCGATTTACGTGCACGATCCGAGCATGTAACCGGAAAGATTTTTTGATAGAAAATATGAATTCTATGAGAAATTTGGATAAAAATGATATTAATATTGATATGGTTGACTTCGGTCAACGTTTTTGGTAAACGGATCCGGACCCGAGATTGGATGGTCCCGAGAGGTCCGTAGGAAAATATGGGACTTGGACATGTGTCCGGAGTCGAATTCTGAGGCCTAGAGCCCAAGTTAAGAATTTTTATGTGAAATTGTTTTTGATGTAATTATTAAAGGAAATAAATTAATTGACCTTGGTATCGGGCTCGTATTTTGGTTCCGACGCCCGGTACAAGTCTTAAATATTATATATGTGATTTCCGTAAAGTTTGGTGACATTTGGATGTCGTTTGAGATGTTTTGGACCTTGAGTTCCAAGTTAAGAAGTTTTGAAAAATCAAAAGTATGAAAATCATGAGTTTGAGGCTTGATTTGATTAAAACGAAGTGATATTGGCGATATGATCGCACGAACAAGTCCATAATGTGTTTTTGAGGTTGTGTACATGTTTGGTTTGGAGCCCGGGGGATCGGGTAAAGATTTGATAGGCCGTTGGATGAAACTCTGAATTTTGAACTGCTGGTTTTTTCACCCAGCTGTTGGCTTCGCAATTGCGAAGAATTTCTCGCAATTGCGAAGGGGACGGTGTAAGGCAAGGCTCGCAAATGCGAACCTTGATCGCAAATGCGAAGCCAGCCTTGTTCGCAAATGCGAACAATTGTTCGCATTTGCGAAGGTCCCCAATGCTGCCTATGTTCGCAAATGCGAACAATAGTTCGCAAATGCGAACATTTCCCATACTGCCTTGGTTCGCAAATGCGAACCATTGTTCGCAAATGCGAACACTGCCTAATACTGCCTGTGTTCGCAAATGCGAACTTTAGTTCGCAAATGCGAACACTCCCTTTTTCTGCCAGAGTTCGCAAATGCGAACAAATGTTCGCAAATGCGAACTTCCCAACCTTAGCTTATTTTTCAAACTCCAGAAATTGGTCGGGGTTCGCAATTGCGAACCCATGTTCGCAAATGCGAACACAGAGACTGAAAAACACGAATTTCAGTCATTTCTTCACATTTTACAAAACCAAAACACCCATTTGCGATTCTTCAAGGATTTCTTCTTCATCAAAACGATTGTAAGTCACTTTTTACTTAATTCTTTCAATTCCTAACATCATTAAACATGTTTTTCATAAGAAATCAAAGATTTTCATGGTAAAATTCTTGTTTTTGTTAGAAAATAGGTTTTTCATAAATTGGGGAATTGGACCTCGAATTGAGGTCCGATTTTGAAACAAATTATATACATGAACTCGTGGGGGGATGGGTAACCGGATTTTGGTCCTAACCCCGAGTTCCGACCATGTGGGCCCGGGGTTGAAATTCACTATTCCGGGCAGAATGTTGTAAAAGTTGTATTTGGTCTTAAGAATTAGTTTGTTGAGTAGAATTGATGATATTAAATCAATTGTGTATAGATACGGTTGGATTGGAGCCAAGTTGAAAGAAAAAGACATTTCCACGGATTGAATTGTTCATAAGCATTCGAGGTAAGTGTTTGTTCTATCCTAGCTTGAGGGAATAGGATTATGTGTTATGTGTTATGTGATCGAGTGCGGTGTATGGGCTGTGGTGACGAGCATCCATACACTGGCATCTAGTATGACCGTGAGTCGTTGGAAAATGATTATTTTGAGATATATTACAGATGAATTTTTATTGTTCTCCCTTGTTGGGACTTGTTGTGAAGATAATTATTGATTGCCCCTGATGGGACGGTTTATGAATTACTGTTTCTTTCTTTGACCTTAACCGTGATTGTTATTTGGGTGAGGAAGAGTGATAATGCACGAAGGGTGATGCCGTGCCATGTTTATTTATTTATGCACGAAGGTTAATGCCGTGCCATGTTTATTTATTGATTATGCACGAAGGATCATGCCGTGCCCTGTTATTGAACCATGTACGAAGGATCATGCCGTACTATGGATGTGAGGATGAGAGTAAAAGCACGAAGGGTGATGCCGTGTACTTTATTTGTTTACTTGGTGAGGATGAGAGTAAAAGCACGAAGGGTGATGCCGTGCAACTGCTTGCTATTTCTTGAATTGATATTACTTGTGTTTACATTATACTTTGTTTTTCCTTGTGAACTTATTAACTGTGGTTAATTGTTGAATTCTTTAAGATATTCCTTATTGTGTTAATACTTGATCATTTCTTGTTATTTTGTGGTACACATATATATATATTGAATTGCACAGGTTTATGTGAGTGTCTGGTCCTAGGCTTGTCACTACTTCGCCGGGATAGGCCAGGCACTTACCAGCACATGGGGTCGGTTGTGCTGATGCTACACTTCTGTGCGTTTTTGCACAGGTCCAGGTTACGATTAGGAGCAGCAGCAACGGTAAATAGATTGCGTGGGAGTTGATCATATTTGAGACCGAGGTAGCTTGCAGACGTCCGCAGGCCCGGCGTCTCTCTCTTTATTTATGTTATTAACTGGAGTCTCTTTGTTCCGAGACAAACAGGATTGAGTTGTATTTCTTTCAGACTTTTATGTGTAGTATTCCGTAGTAGTTTGTGAGTTGGTGACTCCACGTCTTGGGTAGAGGATTTCAGTATGATTTTCACTTGTGAATTGTTATTCCGCATTTATTTAATTAAAATTGTGTTAAGAACAGGATAGTATGAATACAGTGGCTTGCCTAGCTACCACGAGTAGGCGCCATCACGATCCCGATGTTGGGGGAAAATCCGGGTTGTGACAAGTTGGTATCATAGCTCTAGGTTACATAGGTCTCACCACTCACGAACAAGCTTAGTAGAGTTTGAGAGGTAGGTACGGAGACGTCCGTACTTGTCCTCCAGAGTCTATTGAGTTAGGAAAGAGTCTCTCATTTGTTCTTTCTTGTCGTGCGACTTGTTCCTCAATTACCGATTGAATTTCTATTCTGTCCTTTCGCAGATGGTGAGGACACGCGCTTCTTCGTCCGCTGACCAGCAGCCCGAGCCCCAGGCAGCTCCCGTGAGGGCAGGGGCCAAGGCCGTATCAGAGGCCGTGGTAGGGGTAGAGCTCAGCCCCAGGCAGCTACTCCAGAGGTGGAGCCTCATATTGAGATTGACGAGGAGGTTCCGGTTCCAGCAGCTCCAGTGGGCCCAGCTTAGGTCCCAGGAGAGGCTTTATTTACCCCGGATCTCCGGGATGCTTTGGTCAGAATAGCAAGATTCATGGACAGCATTGCCAGAGCGGGTTTATTATTAGTTGCCCCAGCCACTTCTCAGGCTGGAGGAGGGGCCCAGACTCCTATTGCTCATACTCCGGAGCCAGTAGCTCCTCAGCCTCAGGCACCAGTGGTTCAGCCAGCTGTGGCCACTCAGTCGGGTACCACAGCTCATGCCGGCGATGGAACGGCCATGACTTCTGATTCGTTATGGAGGCTTGATCGGTTCTCCAAGCTATTTACCACTACATTCGGTGGAGCCGCATCAGAGGATCCTCAGGATTTCTTATTCAGTTGCCATGAGATTCTCAAGACTTTGGGGATTGTGGAGACAAACGGAGTTGACTTCTGTACCTTCAGACTTGCAGGATCCGCCAAGACTTGGTGGAGAGATTATTGCCTGACTCGACCAGCAGGGTCCCCAGCTTTATCATGGGACCAGTTTGCGGAACTATTTATGGAGAAGTTTCTCCCTGCTACTCAACGGGATGTACTTCGGAGGCAGTTTGAGCGCCTCCATCAGGGCACTATGACAGTTACACAGCATGAGACGAGATTTATCGACTTGGCTCGTCATGCAGTGGTGATACTTCCCACGGAGCGGGAGAGGGTCCGCAGATTTATAGATGGGCTTAATCAGCCGATTAGACTCCAGATGGCTATGGGCGTGGGGAGTGACATATCATTTCGGGAGGCAGCCAATGCAGCACGCAGAGTTGAGATGGCTCTTGCTAGGGGAGGCGGTTATTCTTCAGATAAGAGGCCTCGTCATTCAGGCAGGTTTGGTGGTTCTTCCTCCGGTAGCAGAGAATCCTTTGATAGAGGCCAGTCCTCCAGGCCTTTTCATTCCGCCCTTCAGGCTTCACAGGGTGGATCAGGTGATCGTGGTTCTCGGGGGCATTATTCGGACCAGTCTCCTATTAATGCTCAGCCTCTTCAGAGTGTTCGTGGAGGCCATTCGGGTCGTCAGGGCCAGCAGCCCTATCAGTCTAAGAGTTGCTACGGTTGTGGTGACCCAGGTCATTTTATCAGGTATTGCCCTCTAGCAGTGGGCAACTCTCAGCAGCGAGGTCCTCGTCCTATGATTCAGGCCCCAGCTGACCCTCAGCCTGCCCAGCCAGCCCGAGGCGGGGGTAGAGATTATAGAGGTGGAGGTCGAGACCGTAGAGGTGGAGACCGTCCAGCGAGAGGTAGAGGTCAGCCAGTTGATGGTCGTCCTAGAGACGCAGCTCAGAGGGGAGGTGCAGATCCCCGATTCTATGCTTTACCAGCCAGGCCAGAGGCAGAGGCATCATATGCCGTGATTACAGGTACTATTCTTGTGTGTGGCAGAGGTGCTTCAGTATTATTTGACCCCGGATCTACATATTCCTATGTGTCTTCCTACTTCGCACCGTATTTGGCCGTGCCCAGCTATGCTCTGGATATTCCAGTTTATGTGGCTACACCGGTGGGTGACTCCATTGTAGTCGATCGGGTGCATCGTTCGTGCGTAGTTATATTTGGGGGTCTTGAGACCCGTGTTGATCCTGTTGCTTTTGGATATGGTAGATTTTGATGTCATATTGGGGATGGACTGGTTGTCCCCATACCATGCTATTCTTGATTGTCATGCTAAGACTGTCACCTTAGCCTTGCCGAATCACCCCGATTAGAGTGGAAGGGTACCTCAAGCCACTCCGTTCGCACTGTTATTTCTTATGTTAAGGCTCGACGTATGGTCGAGAAGGGGTGTCTATCTTATTTGGCTTATGTTCGTGATTCCAACGCAGAAGTTCCTTCCATTGAGTCGGTCCCTATTGCACGGGAGTTTCCGGAGGTTTTTCCTTCAGACCTGCCGGGCATGCCACCCGACAGGGATATTGATTTCTGTATTGATTTGGCACCGGGCACTCGGCCCATCTCTATTCCACCCTATCGTATGGCCCCGCCGGAGTTAAAAGAGTTGAAAGATCAGTTGCAGGACCTTCTTGAGAAGGGTTTTATCAGGCCCAGTGTTTCCCCATGGGGAGCACCTGTATTATTTGTAAAGAAGAAGGATGGCTCGATGCGGATGTGTATTGATTGCCGGCAGTTAAACAAGGTAACTATCAAAAATAAATATCCACCTGCCGAGGATTGATGATTTGTTTGACCAGCTCCAGGGAGCAAGGGTATTCTCTAAGATAGACTTGAGGTCAGGCTACCATCAGCTGAAGATCAGGGCGGCTGACATTCCTAAGACAGCCTTTCGCTCTAGATATGGGCATTATGAGTTCTTGGTCATGTCCTTCGGGTTGACCAATGCCCCAGCAGAATTCATGGAGTTGATGAATCGGGTATTCAGGCCTTACTTAGATCCGTTCGTGATAGTCTTCATAGATGACATCCCGGTGTACTCCCGCAGCCAGGAAGAGCACGAGCAGCACCTCAGAGTGGTTCTTCAGACTCTGAAAGATAATCACCTATATGCCAAATTTTCTAAATGTGAGTTCTGGTTGAGTTCGGTAGCATTTCTAGGTCACATTGTATCCGTGGAAGGTATTCAAGTAGACCCAAAGAAGATTGAGGCGGTCCAGAATTGGCCTCGACCCAGCTTCAGTGATCGAGATTCGGAGTTTCTTGGGATTAGCGAGTTACTACCGTCGTTTTGTAGAGGGGTTTTCTTCATTGCGGCCCCGATGACCGGGTTGACCCGAAGGGTGTCCAGTTTTAGTGGTCGAGGAGTGTGAGGCGAGCTTTCGAAGCTCAAGACAGCCTTGACCACCGCACCGGTGTTGATACTACCTACAGGTACAGGGCCTTATACAGCAGTTTATTGTGACGCATCTCGTATAGGGCTTGGAGCGGTATTAATGCAGGATGGTAAGGTTATCGCTTATGCTTCGAGGCACTTAAAGATACATGAGAAGAATTATCCAGTTCATGATCTTGAGTTAGCAGCAGTGGTTCATGCCTTAAAGATCTGGAGGCATTATCTATATGGTGTGACATGTGAGGTGTACACCGATCACAAAAGCCTACAGTACTTGTTCAAGCAGAAGGAGTTGAATCTACGACAGCGGAGATGGTTAGAGTTGCTAAAAGACTATGATGTTACTATCTTATATCACCCAGGTAAGGCCAATGTGGTGGCCGATGCTTTGAGTAGAAAGTATGCCAGCATGGGTAGTCTTGCATATATTCCGGTCAATCAGAGACCATTAGCTCTAGATGTCCAGGCCTTAGCCAACCGGTTCGTGAGATTAGACATTTCTGAGCCTAGCAGAGTGTTAGCCCTGCACGGTCGCTCGTTCTTCTTTATTAGAGCGTATCCGTGAGAGGCAATTTGATAATCCTCATTTGCGTGAGTTGAGAGATACAGTACAGCGGGGAGGTGCCACACAGGTAAACCTAGATGATGATGGGGTATTGAAATTGCAGGGTCGAGTTTGTGTACCCAATGTCGAAAGGATTCGAGAGTTGATCTTAGCAGAGGCCCACAGTTTGCGGCATTCTATTCATCCAGGCGCCGCAAAGATGTACCAGGACTTACGGCAACACTATTGGTGGCGCGGAATGAAGAAAGATATCGTTGCGTATGTCGCTCGGTGTCTAAATTGTCAGAGCAGGTGAAATATGAGCACCAGAGACCTGGTGGTGTGTTCCGGAGGATTGAAATTCCCGAGTGGAAATGGGAGCGGATCACTATGGACTTCGTTACTCTGGACTTCCTTTGACTCGGAGGAAATTTGATGCTATTTGGGTCATTGTTGATAGGCCGACCAAGTCAGCACACTTTATTCCAGGTATCTGTCTCCTACTCGTCGGAGAGGTTAGCGGAGGTTTACATTAGAGAGATTGTTCGTCTCCATGGGGTGCCGTATCTATTATCTCCGATCGGGGAACGCAGTTTACCTCGCGGTTCTAGAGAGCGGTCCGGCGGGAGTTAGGCACCCGGGTTCGGCTAAGTACAACATTTCATCCTCGGACGGATGGCCGGTCCGAGAGGACTATTCGGATTCTTGGAAGACATGCTTCGAGCCCGTGTTATTGATTTCGGAGGCTCGTGGGACTAGTTTCTGCCATTTAGCAGAGTTCGCCTACAATAACAGTTACCAATCTAGCATCCGGATGGCTCCGTATGAGGCGTTGTATGGTAGGCGATGTCGATCACCGGTCGGATGGTTTGAACCGGGAGAGGCTCGGTTGTTGGGTACAGACTTAGTTCAGGAGGCCTTGGTTAATGTCAAGACTATTCAGGAGAGATTGCGTTCAGCTCAGTCCAGGCCGAAGACTTATGCGGATCGTAAGGTTCGAGATGTAGATTTCATGGTTGGTGAACGAGTATTGCTCCGAGTGTCGCCTATGAAGGGCGTGATGAGGTTCGGGAAGAAGGGCAAGCTCAGCCCTAGGTATATTGGTCCATTTGAGATTCTAGACAGAGTGGGAGGGGTGGCTTACGGATTAGCTTTGCCGCCTAGCTTATCAGCCGTGCATCCAGTTTTTCACGTATCTATGCTTCGGAGATACCACGGCGATCCCACACATGTGTTAGACTTCAGTACCGTCCAATTGGACAATGATCTATCTTACGAGGAGGAGCCGGTGGCTATTCTAGACCGGCAGGTTCGACAGTTGAGGTCGAAGAGTTATCCTTCTGTGCGTGTTCAGTGGAGAGGTCAGCCTCCTGAGGCATCGACCTGGGAGTCCGAGTCTGATATGCGGAGCCGCTACCCACATTTGTTTCCCGACTCAGGTACTTCTTTCTTTTGTCCGTTCGAGGACGAACGGTTGTTTTAGAGGTGGAGATTGTGACGACCCAAAGGGTCATCACTTATTTAATTAATCATTTCGAGCTTCGAGGCCTTGAAAACCTCATTCTATGTTGCCTCGATTTACGTGCACGATCCGAGCATGTAGCCGAAAAGATTTTTTGATAGAAAATATGAATTCTATGAGAAATTTGGATAAAAATGATATTAATATTGATATGGTTGACTTCGGTCAACATTTTTGATAAACGGATCCGGACCCGAGATTGGATGGTCCCGAGAGGTCCGTAGGAAAATATGGGACTTGGACATGTGTCCGGAGTCGAATTCCGAGGCCTAGAGCCCAAGTTATGAATTTTTATGTGAAATTGTTTTTGATGTAATTATTAAAGGAAATAAATTAATTGACCTTGGTATCGGGCTCGTATTTTGGTTCCGACGCCCGGTACAAGTCTTAAATATTATATATGTGATTTCGTAAAGTTTGGTGACATTTGGATGTCGTTTGAGATGTTTTGGACCTTGAGTTCCAAGTTAAGAAGTTTTGAAAAATCAAAAGTATGAAAATCATGAGTTTGAGGCTTGATTTGATTAAAACGAAGTGATATTGGCGATATGATCGCACGAACAAGTCCATAATGTGTTTTTGAGGTTGTGTACATGTTTGGTTTGGAGCCCGGGGCTCGGGTAAAGATTTGATAGGCCGTTGGATGAAATTCTGAATTTTGAACTGCTGGTTTTTTTCACCCAGTTGTTGGCTTCGCAATTGCGAAGAATTTCTCGCAATTGCGAAGGGGACAGTGTAAGGCAAGGCTCGCAAATGCGAACCTTGATCGCAAATGCGAAGCCAGCCTTGTTCGCAAATGCGAACAATTGTTCGCATTTGCGAAGGTCCCCAATGCTGCCTATGTTCGCAAATGCGAACAATAGTTCGCAAATGCGAACATTTCCCATACTGCCTTGGTTCGCAAATGCGAACCATTGTTCGCAAATGCGAACACTGCCTTATACAGCATGTGTTCGCAAATGCGAACATTGGTTCGCAAATGCGAACATCCCTTTGATTGCCAGTGTTCGCAAATGCGAACAAATGTTCGCAAATGCGAACTTCCCACCCTTAGCTTATTTTTCAAACTCCAGAAATTGGTCGGGGTTCGCAATTGCGAACCCATGTTCGCAAATGCGAACACAGAGACCTGAAAAACACGAATTTCGGTCATTTCTTCACATTTTACAAAACCAAAACACCCATTTGCGATTCTTCAAGGATTTCTTCTTCATCAAAACGATTGTAAGTCACTTTTTACTTAATTCTTTCAATTCCTAACATCATTAAACATGTTTTTCATAAGAAATCAAAGATTTTCATGGTAAAATTCTTGTTTTTGTTAGAAAATAGGTTTTTCATAAATTGGGAATTGGACCTCGAATTGAGGTCCGATTTTGAAACAAATTATATACATGAACTCGTGGGGGGATGGGTAACCGGATTTTGGTCCTAACCCCGAGTTCCGACCATGTGGGCCCGGGGTTGAAATTCACTATTCCGGGCATAATGTTGTAAAAGTTGTATTTGGTCTTAAGAATTAGTTTGTTGAGTAGAATTGATGATATTAAATCAATTGTGTATAGATACGGTTGGATTGGAGCCAAGTTGAAAGAAAAAGACATTTCCACGGATTGAATTGTTCATAAGCATTCGAGGTAAGTGTTTGTTCTATCCTAGCTTGAGGGAATAGGATTATGTGTTATGTGTTATGTGATCGAGTGCGGTGTATGGGCTGTGGTGACGAGCATCCATACACCGGCATCTAGTATGACCGTGAGTCGTTGGAAAATGATTATTTTGAGATATATTACAGATGAATTTTTATTGTTCTCCCTTGTTGGGACTTGTTGTGAAGATAATTATTGATTGCCCCTGATGGGACGGTTTATGAATTACTGTTTCTTTCTTTGCCCTTAACTGTGATTGTTATTTGGGTGAGGAAGAGTGATAATGCACGAAGGGTGATGCCGTGCCATGTTTATTTATTTATGCACGAAGGTTAATGTCGTGCCATGTTTATTTATTGATTATGCACGAAGGATCATGCCGTGCCTCTGTTATTGAACCATGTACGAAGGATCATGTCGTACTTTGGATGTGAGGATGAGAGTAAAAGCACGAAGGGTGATGCCGTGTACTTTATTTATTTACTTGGTGAGGATGAGAGTAAAAGCACGAAGGGTGATGCCGTGCAACTGCTTGCTATTTCTTGAATTGATATTACTTGTGTTTACATTATACTTTGTTTTTCCTTGTGAATTTATTAACTGTGGTTAATTGTTGAATTCTTTAAGATATTCCTTATTGTGTTAATACTTGATCATTTCTTGTTATTTTGTGGTACACATATATATATATATTGAATTGCACAGGTTTATGTGAGTGTCTGGTCCTAGGCTTGTCACTACTTCGCCGGGATAGGCCAGGCACTTACCAGCACATGGGGTCGGTTGTGCTGATGCTACACTTCTGTGCGTTTTTGCACAGGTCCAGGTTACGATCAGGAGCAACAGCAGCAGTAAATCGATTGAGTGGGAGTTGATCACATTTGAGACCGAGGTAGCTTGCAGACGTCCGCAGGCCCGGCGTCTCTCTCTTTATTTATGTCATTAACTGGAGTCTCTTTGTTCCGAGACAAACAGGATTGAGTTGTATTTCTTTCAGACTTTTATGTGTAGTATTCCGTAGTAGTTTGTGAGTTGGTGATTCCACGTCTTGGGTAGAGGATTTCAGTATGATTTTCACTTGTGAATTGTTATTCCGCATTTATTTAATTAAAATTGTGTTAAGAACAGGATAGTATGAATACAGTGGCTTGCCTAGCTACCACGAGTAGGCGCCATCACGATCCCGATGTTGGGGGAAAATCCGGGTCGTGACACATGTCCATAGGATTTTTAAAATATTTATTTCAAATAGACTTTAGCTATCTGAGATTACCTGTTATCTTATGAACATCATTCCTTCATACTATTCTTTTAAGATCGACAACTAAATGTTAGTATCTTTGTTAATCTAATGGTAACCTTTAAACGGATGTAAATATACTCGTTTGTTCATGTATGTTTGGTTCAATTATATAGGCATCTAGTCATTCATTTCTATCTTGGAACATTACCTGAGAATATGTTTCTATTAATGTGAGTTGGTCGTGTCTAAATGCAAGAAAAAGCTACTCAATTTCAAGTTTATAAATTTTGCTCTTTTCCTACTTTTTTAGCTTGTTAGAACAGTAGATGCTTCTCTCTAACTCATTTACTTTTTCTGTTTTGCATGAACACCGGAGCCGAAGAGTTTCATGATGAAACTCAACGATGCTGCTACTTCATCGAGACCGCACATCTTCATCTTTTCCAGTTCTTACATCATATGTCCATAAATATGAAAATTCCTTCCTGCTTCGTTTACTTGCTTATTCGTTGCGCGATTAATTAGTTTTTTTTATCCTTTAGCTGTGTGATAGGTGTTAAGATTTTAATTTACTACATAGTCATAGTTAAGTTTTATTTAATTGTGTAGATTTTGATGATAAAAGTACTCATTTATCACATAGCACTCACATCTAATTTAAGCTCTTCAAATTGTGACATGCGTCAAATACCAAGTATTAAGTCTGCTAATGTATTATAAAATCAACTATGGTTTTTTTTTAAAAACTGCTTATCTCCACTCTACCAACTTTGTAAAATTGATAACTCTGCTTCCTTAAATTTATTTTGAGTTAATAGTTACTCATCTGGTTTCTCTTTTAAATGTTTGGAGTTAACATATTAACATAGATTAACTTCGGGATAGTGTTTGAACGAGAGCTAAAACCAGTTTAAGAAAGAATTTTCACAAATCTTGATTAAGAGCTCAAGTACACTACTGTTTGAGCCCAAACTTCACGTTACTATATTGATTTAACAAATATTTAGTCCCGTGTTTATCCTTTTCTTTAGAATCTAATATATTATAATACTTAGCCTTAATTAACCTAAGTTTGACCGGTTAACCGTAATTAACGGATCATATAGGGTGCTTTAACAACCTTCCCTATAGGATTAATTAGAACACTTACCAAAAATTTTTAAGTTAAGCAGATCATAAAATAGAGTTAGTTTTAAGCACTACTTAGTTAAAACTGGTGTCCTAGTTCACTGTTAAAATAATTAGGTGGCGACTCTTTTATTTCATTAAACCTTCAGAATTACCAATATGTTATACTCTAGTTTGACACGTGTTAAAATGGGGTATAACAGCTTGGCGACTCTGCTGGGGATTCTAGGTTCTAAACCACAACAAACTTAGGTTAATAATAAATTTTAATGTGTGTATTTTTAATTGTTTATGATGCTTATTTGAATTGTCGTTGTGTGATAAACTGCTTTATATGAATTGTTCATCTATTCTTATTACTTTATATAATTTGTTATTCCGTTTCACTTCCTCCGTTTCTGGAAAATTCACACAAAGCACACACCTAACGGTTACGCGGTGTCACGACCCCAAATCCGGTCGTGATGGCGCCCAGCACACTGCTAGGCCAGCTCCGACCAATCAACAATAACCACGGAGCCACAAGCTCACTTTATCCAATTTAAGCACAACAGTGATAGATATATTAAAAACAGGGAACCAAGTCCCAACACGTGCCAACTCCCATAGACCGAAGGGTCAAGAGTCATGAGCCTCTACAGAGTATACAAAGTGTAAATAGTGAATATAACCGTGCACAAGTGTGGGATGATCAGAACAAAAATACAGACAAACTGGAGAATCAGGTCCTGCGAACGCTGGCAGCTACCTCGACTGTCCAAAAGCACTCCCGAGCCGCAATAGAATCAGCTCTGCTGTGATGTACCTGAATCTGCACACAAGGTGCAGGGAGTCGGATGTGAGTACTTCCAACTCAGCAGTAATAAAAGTAAATAATGCTGAAGGGAAGAAAACCACGATAGACACTATCTCATACTACACAATACAGAACTATCTTTTTACTTCTTTCCAGCATAAGTGAGTAGATCATTAAAAATCTCAATTTTTAGCTACTTTCTGTCATAATAATATACCAATACCTGGATACAATCTCAAGCAGTGCAAGTCCGCACTCAAATCAGCCCTTCGGGCTCAGCACTCCTTATCAATTAACACCAGGAGATCTGGTCAATAAGGCAACTAATGCATGTGTGCCAGTAATGTATGAGTGCCGAATGTTATGCCACGTAGTACACGTAAATCAATGTATGTATGCCATGCAATGCATATGACCGCTACGGCGTGTAGCCCGATCCAATTTGGGTACCCGTGCTTACTGGGGTGTCCAGACTCCGGAGGGGCTCCTACAGCCCAAGCACAATATTAATATCACACCTGCTGCGCGGCGCGCAGCCCGATCCGTATACCACTGCGGCGTGCAGTCCGATCCGTGCATGTGTATGCATATGCTCACATAAAATGTCATGTCCTAACATATGGCCCTCGGCCCCAATCAGTCTAACAAATAATCAAGAAAGCCCTACGGGCAACAATATCATATTAGCTCATAGCTAAAAATGTTATTAAGACCTTGTTCAAGTTTTTTCATAACCTTATAAAAATGCTGAATAGCAAAATACCATTTAAAACCTTAAATTTAGAATAAAATATGCACAGTGTTATCAAAACAATGATACCAATCCCCGAAGGATTCAAATAATTGGCACGAAGCCCAAGCATGATAATTAGTCCAATTCATTTCAACAATTATGTGTTATTATTTATTACGCGGGACGGACCAAGTCACAATCCCCAATGGTGCTCTACCCCACGCCCGTTATCCGGCGTGCAAGTCACCTCGACACAGTACTAAGATGTGCAAGTCTGGGGTTTACTAACCCTCAGAACATCATTTACAAGTATTAGCCACCTCGAACCGACGAAAGCTCATGCCGGCAACACCTTAGCTCATCGAACCGGCATCCAAGCACGTCAAAACTAGCACAAATCAGCACAAATATATCAAAATAGGCTAATGGAACATCACCCAATCGAAAGAACTCGAAAAATATCAGAAATCACGAAATTGGCAAAACCCGAGCCCCCGGCCCACATCTCGAAAAATTATGAAACTCACATTTTCGGAATCCTCGTCTCTCCACGAGTCCGTACATACCAAGAACTCCCAATTCGGACCACAAATGGTCCTTCGAATCCCCATTTTAAGATTTTTGTTCAAAGCCCTAATTTTCTTGATTTCTTACCCAAATTCAGAGAATTAATGGAAGATTCTTTGATAAAATCATGTATTTAACTCATAAAACTTACCTCCAATGATTCCCCGTCGAAATCCCTTCAATTCCCGTCCAAAAGCTCTCAAGAATGACCAAAAATGGTGGAAAAATGGGTTGATTTCGCGACCTGGAATGTTTTAAAAACATTCTGCCCAGGCATATTACTCATCGCGATCGCGGGAATGGCTCTACGATCGCGGAAAACAAAATTTGGCCCAAAATTTACCCTTCGCGATCGCGGGAAAGGCTTCGCGATCGCGGTGAACAAACTCGGGTTCCTCCGGACATGCTTCAGTATAATGGTCATAACGTTTTGCACACAACTCCGAATGATGAATGGTTTGATGTTCTGCAAAACGAGACACATAGGACTATAACTTTCATTTGATGCTCATGTCCTGAATCCGTATACATTTCTAGATATAAGTTTCCCAATTTATACATGTGTATTAGAGATTCTTCTCGGACACCCTATAGTTTAACGTCCATAACTATTTACACATACGTCCAAATCACGATTCCTTTATCTTTCGGCAAACTAGACACGATGAACTACAACTTTCGATTTTGAATCACCTTAAAATTCCTTGTAGATAAAAAGATATGAGCTTCCGAAGTAGGATTAATGCACAGAAATTTTCCTTCTTCGCGATCGCGGAGCATTTCACGCGATCGCGATTCATTAATACTTTTCGCACATTTTACTCACCGCGATCGCGTCCCATTGTCCGCGATCGCGTAGAACAATGCTACAGACATAAACCAGCAGTTAAAAATGGCCTAGAAATGGTCCGAAACCACCCCGAAACTCACCCGAGGCCCCCGGGACCTCAATCAAAAGAACCAACACGCCCTATAACCTTATTCGAACTTGTTCCAATCATCAAAACTCTATCGTTAACATCAAAATCGTCCGTTTTCAACAAATTTAAGCTTAAGTTTAACTTTAACTTCAAAAATTCACATTCGATCAAAAACCCGACCAATCGATGTCCGAATGACCTAAAAATTTGCAGGCATATCCAAAATCACCTAACGAAACTACTGCAACTGTCGGAATTCCATTCCGACTCCCGGATCAAAATCTCACCTATCAATCGGATTTCGCCAAAATTCAACCTTAGCCAATTCAAGCCTATTTCTACACCGGATCACCAAATTCAATTCCAATTGCTCTCCTAAGTCATAAATGATCCCTCGAAACTAGTCGAACCATCAGAATCCGATTCCGAGCACTCTAACTCGATAGTCAACTCTAGGTTGACTTTCCATATTCAAACTTCCTTCAAACATGCTATTTGCTTCATTTTTAATTCAATTCACTCCTAACTCACCCGATAGGTTCTAACACCGATATAGAAGCATAAGATATGTTAATGCAAGGTAACGGGGTGGTAATTCCCGTAACGACGGGCTGGGTCGTTACATTCTCCCCAACTTAAACAAACGCTCGTCCTCGAGCGGACTCAGAGTTGTACTAGAAGCAACCCAATAGCCGAATGACCTTACTAAGCATATATCCGGGCGATCATACGTCACCCTATCTCACATAAGTCCGAAAACACCATATAGTCAGAATTTCACAGACCATCTGAACCATAAATCACATTGCACTTTCCGAAATCATATGCCAAATGCTAATCCCATGCTTATACTCAGGATACACTCGAATCCACTGCAATAACCCATATTCACTACTCCGGGTGAGATCATATGCTGTATCGACAACCCAAATCACTCGAGACGATAGTCTCTAATCACAACAACTGGCCACAATAACCAAATACTAGCTGAAAACCTCTTTCATTAGGTAGAGTCTTATTCCAACACCTCCATATCTTACCCACGGCAGCTGAAGCACGCGATATACCGAACCCATCTCTCATGTTAACCATTCGTGAATCTATTTCCCTCTTAAAACTGATACTACAATAGGTTTCGGAGCCAAACCTTGATTTTTACCTTTCTAACAAGCTAAGATCTAATATGCTCGTATTCATTAATGACTCACACGGTCATTTCGATTATAACACACCGCACTGGTGATAAGACACCTCAACACCGGCCTAAGCCACGACGAGCACAACATAGGCTCCAATAGAAACGTATACACACACTCGAATCATGACAGCTCAATTCATGACAACTGTCTCCAGCAAATAGAGCTGCAATTCAATTCCTCTGTGCCATCATAACATAGAACTGAGATCGCGTCTCGCATTATAGAAATAGAGTACCTGAATCCTCCTCGAGAGGTCATAACATCACGTAGCCTTGTCGCGATTCGTGATTCTACCCCAACATTATTACTCATGAAACACCTCAAGCCACTAAGCTCAAAACGGTTAGCCACGCACAGATCTAGGTCTTGAACCCAAGCAATCAACCTCACCCACGGTGAAACAATTAACGTATGCTATTAAATCCTGAAAGGACACAACCGATGTGTCATTCGCCAAGCGATACTCAAAACGGTCTTTTCCTCAGAAGCGAGGAAGTATTTTATACCAGGTAGCTTATAACTAACTATAATTTCACAATATTCTGTTGCGGCGTGCAACCCGCTCCAATGACATACCCGTGGCGGCGTGCCACCCGATCCAAATAACCCGTGGCGGCGTGCCACCCGATCCACGCATAAATCTCGCAAAAGGAAATGCATATCGAGTTGAATTTTCTCATTACAGCAAACATATATATATATAGCCTCAAGCTCGGCCACATGAAACGCATCCGACAACGTTTCTCAATACTAGAACTGAATCAATGGTAGATACCTCTACACTGACATCCGCCACTAAGGTCCAACTAACAAAGCAATGCCTACCAGCCGTCCGCTGGTCCTGAGGTACAGCTACCCCGCTGGAGCATACTCTGATGCACTTTGCTACGCAATTTGTGCCATTCCATCATAGTCCATATCACATCAGTGTAGACAACCCGGCCCAATGATGACCAGTCAGCAATCAAGTATCATAATCCAAATTCGTCATATCAAGTTGAGAGAGAAAGCCACTAGAGCCTCCGATTCTTTTTTTTATAATCACAAAACGGTGTCGATACACATGATATACAACCACTGCATAGGCGGACTAACGAGAGCTTCAAGTCTCCAACACATATATAACACATGAATCACAATGCCCGATCCCGTACTCCACTGTACATATACATAACGCACATCAAGCGTCCATTCATACCACGACAGCCATTCAGAAATTTCACTATGCCATCAACGACTCAGTTATTATAGTCGATCCAACAAGAGAATACCACTATACCACTGGATATCACCAGTTTACATTACCTTGTCCCTTTTTGGATCATATTCCCTGCCAAGTTAATAGAATAGCAGTACCATTTTCTTAAATCATCGGAAAGATCGATTCTTAATTCACCTGCAGTTGTCCGCGCCGCTCAATAATTTTATTGACTTCCCATATATTATGAACTGATCTCAAAACCTAGAATATACCATTATCAACTTTCCATAACACATCGTGTATACCATATTACACTAAGACAACATCGAAATTCATATCCCTTTCCTCCGCCTCAACATCGGCGCACTCCACTAGTCAAGGACTTTCGTGATCCCATACAGAAGAAAACTCATTACACATTCCACGCTTCGCATACCGACAGGAGTATACTCATTTTCAAACCATGATTAAACACATCACAAACTATTTATTCCCATTCGTTGCATAAGTTTAACTGCCAGGACTGAGTCCTTATACCCATATCAAGTTACACAACTGCCAGCACTCAAGAGCTTTGCTGCAATGTCCGCAAGACTCATTACTTCAACCACACACCAGGAATCAATCGTATTCCTTTTTATACCATTCTGGTTTATTAACAAGTCGTTCCATTTACCCAGTTTCCTTTCTGATTCATCTCTAATTTCATATCAGTCTTTACTATAGTACCATAATACATCAACTCATGTTACCACACGAGACTCGTACACAAGACCACACGGTCTAAGACCTATAGGCCACCGAATACTCTCTCAATGTTTCCCAAAAGTACCACATTCTACCGTACTTCATTTTGATGAACTTCCCGCAATTTTTTTTAAATTGTTATCATTACTTCCCAATGCGGATACCTAGAATCCCATCATTCACATGATATAACACAAGCCATGATTTTCTCTAACGAAACCGCCATCTTTAGCCACATACACAAACCTTAAGGCACCTGACTGTTACAAGCAAAATCTTGAACACTGCAAAACCATTCTCGGGCATCATTCACCCTTATTCAGCTGTAATTCAACTGTCCTATTGAGTAGAACCACTCGTGTTTTGTTAGAACTCTGACATCGCAGAACATGATTACTTACAGATACAATCAGCTATCTTTCTTTTCTATACGGTGAATATTCTTTACCAACAACAGTTCAAAACACCCTAGTACTTCATCAGATCTACGAAGCACCATAACCTTTACCAGAATTTCCCAACATACTTAGAGACAGAATCAACATAGCACACAATAGTGCAATCAGTTAATCAATAGCAACCTCCCCAACTTAGCTCGAAGCCATTCATCAAAGCACTTTCAACCACTCATATCATTATTACCCAAGTGATGCTGAAATGTTAATATGAGATTAAACTCAAGTCATTTACAAGCCTTGATAGAGACTCAAATCATCAGAGACCTTAGCTCTTCTGCAATTCTTGCAGATATACATGCACCACCAATAAGCCCACTCTCTTTAGGTGACAGAAATCTTTCTAAGTCCCCAAATTTTCCAAAAATTTCGGCAGAGTTCCCTTTGTAAATTGGCCTATCCACCTGCCAGAGAATCACCAAAACCATCATAGCAATACATTCACAACTCGACAAGACATCACAATGCATATCGACAAAATTAGTCTCAATGCTACACAAATCATATTATCATATTTGGTACATGAACATGCGTTGTACCTGCTCGAATCATAACACATATCAACTACCTTTCAATTACACATGAGAACCAATCCACCTATCTCGCCTCAATTTAGCATTTCAGCAGAATACCTTCCACCAGGATACACATAGCATAATCATTTTAGTCTTCCTGAGTTTGAACTCGTTCCACTACACATAAGGCACTTTACCTTCCAATTAAGAGGCGATGAAAATATTTCTCACGCCCATAGTTAGGGCTACATATCAAATCACAATAAAGATCAATATCGATCGTATGAACTTCATAATACCTGCTCGCGAAATTAGTACCTTGGTGCTCAAGCCATAGACAAGGATCTGGCCTCAAGTCCTCCCGACTGGCCCAACATGAACTCACGGAGATTATATCTCGCCCCTCGATCGGGGGATTGCAAGCCATAAGTCAATTATATTACTGAGCGCTCGATGCGTACACAGACGTGTGGAAGGAATTTTCAAAAATTATATCACAAGCCGAATCAAGTGCGCACAATAAGAATTCCAAGAAATGTGAAGTGTTTCCTAAAGGTTCGCAGCCTCCCGAGGATAAGTACAGGCGTCCCCGTACCGATCCACAAGACTCTACTAACTGGCTCAAGACTCATGAGGCCTAGTAAACCTAGGCTCTCATACCAATTTGTCACGACCCCAAATCCGGTCGTGATGGCGCCCAACACACTGCTAGGCCAGCCTGACCAATCAACAATAACCACGGAGCCACAAGCTCACTTTATCCAATTTAAGCACAACAGTGATAGATATATTAAAAACAGGGAAAGTCCCAACACGTGCCAACTCCCATAGACCGAAGGGTCAAGAGTCATGAGCCTCTACAGAGTATACAAAGTGTAAATAGTGAATATAACTGTGCACAAGTGTGGGATGATCAGAACAAAATACAGACAAACTGGAGAATCAGGTCCTGCGAACGCTGGCAGCTACCTCGACCGTCCAAAAGCACTCCCGAGCCGCAATAGAATCAGCCATGCTGTGATGTACCTGAATCTGCACACAAGGTGCAGGGAGTCGGGTGTGAGTACTTCCAACTCAGCAGTAATAAAAGTAAATAATGCTGAAGGGAAGAAAACCACGATAGACACTATCTCATGCTACACAATACATAACTATCTTTTTATTCCTTTCCAGCATAAGTGAGTAGATCATTAAAAATCTCAATTTTTAGCTACTTTCTGTCATAATAATATACCAATACCTGGATACAATCTCAAGCAGTGCAAGTCCGCACTCAAATCAGCCCCTCGGGCTCAGCACTCCTTATCAATTTACACCAGGAGATCTGGTCAATAAGGCAACTAATGCATGTGTGCCAGTAATGTATGAGTGCTGAATGTTATGCCACGCAGTACACATAAACTAGGTAAGCCTAACACGTTGCGGAATATACAAGTTATAAATACTTAAATAAGAAACAACGGAAAAATAGCATTAAAAGATATGTAATCCGTGCCGCTTGGCACATACATCCGTCACACAATAAATAAAACACTACCAAGATCCGGAACCCCACGGGTAACACAGACTAAAAGAGAAATACAACTGTGGCTCTATATGTAAAGAGTACCTAACAACGAAATGAAGAAAAATGTCAACTAGTACTATTAGAATAGAAGGAAAGCCTCCGGATCTGCGGACGTAGCAGATCATACCTCGAGGTCTCCAGAAAGCTGCGGAAATCACCTAGCACGAGCCTGTTCTGATGTACCTGGATCTGCACAACAAAAGTGTGCAGAAGAGTAGCATGAGTACACCACGACGGTACTCAGTAAGTGCCAAGCCTAACCTCGATGGAGTAGTGACGAGGTAGGTCAGGGCCCTACCGAGAAAACAATAATATAATGATGATAACAAAAATAAACAGTTTAAATGATAATAATTTCCGAAATACAACATTATGATGATTACTGCAACTGTCTACAATTAAGCTAACAACAAATAACCAACTCAAATAAACGAATCCAGGATCTGTGGGAATTGAACCCACAGTCCCATTCTCAGTACCTCTGGGTCTCCGGAATCGAACCCGCAGCCCATGTCTCAATAATATATCAATAACTCAGGATCTCCGGGAATCGAACCCGCAGTCCCTACCCATCAGTCAGGATCTCGGGAATCGAACCCGTAGTCCACATTTCAATAATCTCAGGATCTCGGGAATCGAACCCATAGACCATATTTCAATAAATCTCAGGATCTCGGGAATCGAACCCGTAGTCCACATTTTAATAATCTCGGGATCTCGGGAATCGAACCCGTAGTCCACATTTCAATAATCTCAGGATCTCGGGAATCGAACCCGTAGTCCACATTTCAATAATCTCAGGATCTCGGGAATCGAACCCGTAGTCCACATTTCAATAATCTCAGGATCTCGGGAATCGAACCCGTAGTCCACATTTCAATAATCTCAGGATCTCGGGAATCAAACCCGTAGTCCACATTTCAATAATCTCAGGATCTCGGGAATCGAACCCGTAGTCCACATTTCAATAATATCAGGTAAAAGGAATACACAGAGAGAAAGAATAATATGCTTAACTATAACTTCGCCGATAGACAGCGCCAGCGATTACCAAGAAAACTCAAGTAAGACAATTAGGCAACTAGACAGTTAAACACTACCTAATCATGCTTTTCTAACTACTACCGGGTAGAAATATCGAATTTAACGGTTAAAAACAGGAATATCACTCATCGAACATTTTAAGTAGAGTATGTGTTCAACAACCAGCGCATGTACACGCCCGTCACCTCGCGTACAAGGCATTTAAAGTGTCACATAATATCCTAGGGGTGGAAGTCCCCCACACGAGGTTAGACAAGCCACTTACCTCAATTTCGGTACGAAACCGCTAAGAAATAACCCTCTTGCCGTGAATGTCGGCCTCCACAAGTGTAGTATCTGATAAAAATCAATAGAATCACATCAAAATAGGCCAATTGGGCATTACCCAATCAAAACAACTCAAAATACACCAAAACCCACAAGTTGCCAAAACTCGACTTTCGGTACGCTTATCGAAAATTCACGAAAATTATATATTCAGGTTCTTTATCTCAATACGAGTCTAAGCATATAAGATTTACCAAATTCGGACTCCATTTGCCCATTCAAAACCTTGATTTTCTAAAGTTCAAGCCTAGGGCTAAATCCTCCATAAATTACCCCAAATTCCTCCATTTTCATGATATAATTGCATAATATTACCAATACTAATCATAAGATGAGTCCATAGTTGATTACCTGATGATTTCCCTTGAATCTCCCTCAAAAATTGCCCAAATCGCCTCTTAAGCCGAGACCCCAATGTGAAATGTTTTTCTGAAATTTTCTAACTTCTGATACAATTAATCTTCTACGATTTTCGCTTCTGCGGACTAGTTTCCGCTTCTGCGGATCCGCTTCCGCGACATTTTGTCGCTTCTGCGGCCAATTCCGCTTCTGCGAGCCTAAAGCCGCTTCCGCGAGGCCGCTCCTGCAGACAAAGGTTCGCTCCTGCGGAACTCTCCGCTCCTACGAACAGGAGTCCGCTTCTGCGGACTCGCCTAAGCGGAGACTTGTCCGCTTCTGCGAAATTCCCCAACTCGTCGCCTGACCGCTTCTGCGGTCCCCATCCTCGCACCTGCGATGCCGCTTATGCGGACAAGGACCGCCCCTGCGCTCCATTCCGCTTCCGCGCTCCAATTTCCGCTTCAGCGGACTCGCCTCTGCGGTTCCATTTCCGCAGGGGCAAAAACAACAGAGGCAGAATTCCTAAACCTGCAATTTCCATGATTTTCTCCCGTTTAACCATCCGAAACCACCCCGAGGCCCCATGGACCTCATCCAAACACACCAACAAATCCGAATACCTTATTCGAACTTGTTCCAATCCTCAAAACACGTTTAACAACATCAAAACCCATAATTCACATCGAATTCAAGCCTAAATTTCTTAAAACTCTCTGAATTACACATTCGATCTAAAACCCGACCAAACGACTTCCGAATGACCTGAAAATTTGCGGGCATATCCAAATTCACATAACAAAGCTACAGAAATTGTTGGAATTCCATTCCGACCCTCGGATCAAAATCTCACCTATCATTCGGATTCGCCAAAATTTCAAACTTCGGCATTTCAAGCCTAATTGAGCTACGGACCTCCAAAATACATTCCGAACGCGCTCCCAACTCCGAAATCACCTAACGGAGCTAATGGAACCATCAGATTTCCGTTCCGAGATCGTCTTAACACTGTTCCGGCTACGGACCATTTTCTAGCTTTAAAGCTCTCATTTAGGGACTAAGTGTCCCAAAATGCTCCAAATTTCAGAACCGACTCTCCCGGCAAACCACAATAGTAGAAATGAACTTAGGGGAACAGTTAAATTAGGGATTGGGGCGTAATTTTCTAAAACGACCGGCCGGGTCGTTACATCTTTCCACACTTAAGGATTCGTTCGTCCTCGAACGAGCACAGAAAACATACCTGGAGTAGTGAAAAGATGAGGGTACTGGCTGCGCATATCCTGCTCGGTCTCCCAAGTCGCCTCCTCGACCGGCCGGCCCCGCCACTGAACCTTTACCGAAGCGATGTTCTTTGACCTTAGCTTTCTGACTTGCCTGTCTAGAATGGCTACCTGGCTCCTCAACATAAGACAGATCTTTGTCTAGCTGAACAGAAGTGAAATCCAACACATGCGACGGGTCACCATGATACCTCCGGAGCATGGAGACATGAAATACGGGGTGAACTCCAGCTAGACTAGGAGGTAAGGCTAACTCATAGGAAACCTCCCCAATACGCCTCAAAATCTCAAAAGGGCCAATAAATCTGGGACTCAGCTTCCCTTTCTTCCCAAACCTCATAACGCCCTTCATGGGCGAGACTCGAAGCAGAACCCGCTCACCAACCATAAAAGCCACATCGCGAACCTTCTTGTCCGCATAACTCTTCTCTCTAGACTGGGCTGCACGAAGTCTGTCCTGAATCACCTTGACCTTGTCCATAGCCTCCTGAACCATATCAGTACCTAGCAACCTGGCCTCGCCCGGCTCAAACCAACCCACGGGAGACCTGCACCTCCTACCATATAGGGCCTCATACGGTGCCATCTGAATACTAGACTGGTAGCTGTTGTTATAAGCAAACTCCGCCGGTGGCAAGAAGTGATCCCATGAACCTCCAAACTCAATCACGCACGCACGGAGCATATCCTCCAAAATCTGAATAGTGCGGTTAGATTGTCCATTCATCTGGGGGTGAAATGCCGTGCTCGGCTCCACCCGAGTACCTAACTCCTACTGCACGGCTCTCCAGAACCGTGAAGTAAACTGAGTGCCTCTGTCTGAAATGATGGAAACCGGAATACCATGCAGCCGAACTATCTCCCTGATATAGATCTCCGCCAGTCGCTCCGATGAATATGTAGTGCTCACCGGTATAAAATGGGCGGACTTGGTCAGCCGATCCACAATGACCCAAATGGAATCAAACTTCCTAACCGTCCGTGGAAGTCCGGATACAAAGTCCATGGTAATGCTCCCATTTCCACTCGGGAATCTCGATCTGTTGCATCAATCCACCCGGACGTTGATGCTCATACTTCACCTGCTGGCAGTTGAGGCATCTAGAAACATAATCAACTATATCCCTCTTCATCCGCCTCCACCAGTAATGCTGTTTCAAGTCCTGATACATCTTCACGACTCCCGGATGGATGGAATACCGCGAGCTATGGGCCTCTGCTAGAATCAGCTCTCGAAGATCATCCACATTAGGCACACAAATACGCCCCTGCATCCTCATAACTCCATCATCCCCGATGGTAACATATCGAGCATCACCACGCCGAACTCTATCCCTGAAGGACAAGCAAATGAGGGTCGTCGAAC
This sequence comes from Nicotiana noctiflora, assembly GCA_032618575.1. Lineage (NCBI taxonomy): Eukaryota > Viridiplantae > Streptophyta > Magnoliopsida > Solanales > Solanaceae > Nicotiana > Nicotiana noctiflora. The sequence goes on from JASVEL010012694.1 coordinate 372,903, forward strand.
TGACGCTCCCTGATGCGGTCAAATAGAGAAGACCGAGAAACCACACATGCCAGAATCCGGCTGGGCTCCGAAAGATCCAATCTAACAAACTGCATGGCTAGAGCCTGAACATCCATCGCCGTAGGCCTCTCTGAAACTGGTAGATATGCTAGACTCCCCAAACTCTCTGCTCGACGACTCAAGGCATCGGCAACCACATTAGCCTTGCCCGGATGATAGAGAATAGTAATATCATAGTCCTTTAGTAGCTCCAACCATCTTCTCTGACGCATATTTCAGGTCCTTCTGCTTAAGCAAGTGCTGCAAGCTCCGGTGATCAGTGTAGATCTCACAAGGAACCCCATATAAATAATGACGCCAAATTTTCAAGGCGTGAACAATGGCGGCTAGCTCCAAATCATGAACAGGGTAATTCTTCTCATGCACCTTCAGCTTGTCTCGACGCGTAGGCAATCACCCTACCGTCCCGCATCAGTACCGCACCGAGTCCAACTCGTGAGGTATCACAATATACAGTATAGGACCCCGAACCTGTAGGCAACATCAATATAGGGGTCGAAGTCAAAGCTGTCTTGAGCTTCTGAAAGCTCGCCTCACACTCGTCTATCCACTGAAAAGGGGCACCCTTTTGGGTCAATCTGGTCATAGGTGCTGCAATCGAAGAGAACCCCTCTACAAAACGACGGTAATAGCCCGCCAAACCAAGGAAACTGCGAATCTCAGTAGCGGAGGAGGGTCTGGGCCAACTCCGCACGGCCTCCACCTTCCTCGGATCTACTCGAATACCATCACTCGACACCACGTGGCCCAAAAATGCCACTGAACTCAACCAGAATTAACATTTAGAGAACTTGGCATAAAGTTGCTTCTCTCTCAGAATCTGAAGCACTATCCTCAAATGCTGCTCGTGCTCTTCCCGGCTCCGAGAATATACTAGAATATCATCAATGAAGACAATCACGAACGAGTCCAGATAAGGCCTGAACACACTGTGCATCAAATGCATAAATGCTGCTGGGGCATTAGTCGACCCAAAAGACATCACGAGGAACTCATAGTGACCATACCGGGTCCTGAAGGCAGTCTTCGGGATATCTGGCTCCCGAATCTTCAGCTGGTGATACCCAGAGCGCAAATCAATCTTAGAAAACACATGTGCGCCCTGTAGTCGGTCAAATAAATCATCAATACGGGGCAAAGGATACCGGTTCTTCACTGTAACCTTGTTCAGCTGACGATAGTCAATACACATACGCATAGAACCGTCCTTTTTCTTCACAAACAATACAGGAGCACCCCAAGGCGAAACACTGGGTCGAATAAAACCCTTGCCCAATAACTCCTGTAACTGATCCTTCAACTTCTTCAACTCGGGAGGAGCCATACGGTACGGTGGAATAGAAATGGGCTGAGTGCCCGGCAACAAGTCAATATCAAAGTCAATATCTCTGTCGGGCGGCATGCCCGGGAGATCGGCTGGAAATACATAAGCAAAGTCACGTACCACATGAACAGAATCAATAGAGGGAGTGTCAATACCGACGTCCCGCACATAGGCTAGATAAGCAGCACACCCCTTCTCAACCATACGCTGAGCTCTGAGAAAAGAAATAACATGGCTAGAGGTGTGATCTATTGTACCACTCCACTCAATACGTGGAATGCCTGGCATAGCCAGCATCACGGTCTTGGCGTGACAATCAAGAATAGCATAATGGGGCAACAACCAGTCCATGCCCAGAATAATATCAAAATCGACCATCCCGAGCAACAATAGATCCGCTCTGGTCTCAAAATCACAAATGGTAACCAAACACGACCGATATACGCGGTCCACATCCAAAGAATCACCCACCGGAGTGGAAACATAAATGGGGGCACTCAAAGAATCCCGAGGCACACCCAGATGAGAAGCAAAGTAAGAAGACACATATGAAAAAGTGGAACCAGGGTCGAATAGAACCGATGCCTCCCTGTGACTAACCGGAATAATACCTGTGATAATAGAGTCGGATGCAACAGCCGCGGCGCGATCGGGAATAGCATAGAATCTGGCTCGTCCCCCCTCTCGAGGGCGGCCTCCGGAACCCCAACCCCCGCCCCCGGCCGGTCTGGGCAGGTGGAGTGGCAGCCGGGGCCGGAATGATAGCCTTGCCGGCCCCGAGAACCACGCGGATGCCGTGATGACCGATGAGGGGCTCCTCCCGCGCCCGGGGCACTCCCTAACCGGTGGCGAGTATCCCCGCACTCAAAACAAGATCTAGGAGGACGCGGTGGCTGTGACTGACCGGCCTCACCCCCACTAGTCTGACCCCCGGAAGGACCCCGCGCAGGAGGTGCACTGGAAACTGGGGGAGCATAATAAGGCTCCTGAGGTGCTGGAAGACCTGGACTACTACCGGCTGCGGGCAATGCCGAGTGAACTAGTCGACCGGAATAACCCCTGCCAAAACGACCGGCTGATGAAGTGCGGGCACCAGAGAAATGGCCCGACTCACGAGACCTCTTGGCCTCTCTCTCTCTCCGCTCTCTAGGGAGCATACTCTCGATCCTCTTGGCAATGCTAACTGCCTGCTAATAAGATATATTTGTCTCCAACTCTCTGGCCATGCTGGACCGGATCGGCGGAATCAGGCCCTGAATAAATCTTCGCACTCTCTCCCGAACCGTGGCTACCAAAGCCGGTGCATGCCCGGCTAGACGGGTGAAACTGATAGCATACTCCGATACTGACATGGAGCCCTGTCGCAACCGCTCAAACTCCGAGCGCCAAGAATCCCTAAGGCTCTGTGGAACAAACTCCCTCAAAAATAGATCTGAAAACTGCGTCCAAGTCAATGAAGCAGACTCCTCTGGACTATCCAACTCATACGTGCGCCACCAATCATAAGCGGCCCCGCAAAACTGAAAAGCAGTGAAGGAAACCCCGTTGGTCTCCACAATCCCCATAGTACGAAGAATATGATGAAACTCCTCTAGAAAACCCAATGCATCATCTGAAGCCAAACCACTAAACACTGGAGGGTCATATTTCTTGAACCTCTCCAATCTACGCTGCTCGTCCTCGGAGGCAGCTGGTCCACCTCCGGGCTGTGCTGGGACGGCAGGAGGCATAATAATAATCTCTGGAACCTGTCCATCTAGCACTCGCTGCTCAGGTGTAGCGGCTGCGGGAGTCTGGGCCCCTCCCCCGGCCTGAGATGTAGCTGCACTGCGAGGAAGCAACCCTGCCTGAGCTAAAGTGCTATACATACTCATGAATTGGGCTAGTGTCTCCTAGAGTGCTGGAGTAGTAGCAGCTGTAGTCGGTGTACCAAGTGCCCGCGCTCTAACTTGATCCACCGGTGGCACCTCAGCAGTAGCGCGCGCGGGTGCTGTGGCTGCACCTCGGGCGCGTCCTCATCCTCTACCTCGGCCCCGGCCTCTAACGGCAGCAACAAGGGGCGCGGGTACCTGATCATCGCGAGTAGATCATGTCCTCACCATCTGTGAGAGAATAGAAAGCAGTAGTTTAGATTTTTGATGTCAAAACATCACATGACAAGAAATTCAAAAGAAATGAAGATTTTTCCTAAACAGTTACATAGCCCCTCGTAGATAAATACGGACGTCTCCGTATCGATCGGCGAGACTCTAAATAACCGGTCTGTGTCCCGTGACTCCTATGAACCTAGAGCTTTAATACCTACTTGTCATGACCCTGGTTCACCAATCGTGAACTTGTCATGACGGTACCCAGTCTTCGCGACTAGGTAAGCCTAACACGTTGCGGAATATACAAGTTATAAATACTTAAATAAGAAACAACGGAAAAATAGCATTAAAAGATATGTAATCCATGCCGCTTGGCACATACATCCGTCACACAATAAATAAAACACTACCAAGATCCGGAACCCCACGGTAACACAGACTAAGAGAGAAATACAACCGTGGCTCTATGTGTAAAGAGTACCTAACAACGAAATGAAGAAAAATGTCAACTAGTACTATTAGAATAGAAAGAAAGCCTCCGGATCTGCGGACGTAGCAGATCATACCTCGAGGTCTCCAAATGTACTGCTGAATTACCTAGTATGGGCATGTCCTGATGTACCTGGATCCGCACAACAAAAGTGTGCGGAAGAGTAGCATGAGTACACCATGGCGATACTCAGTAAGTGCCAAGCCTAACCTCGATGGAGTAGTGACGAGGAATGTCAGGGCCCTACTGAGAAAATAATAATATAATGATGATAACAAAGATAAATAGTTTAAATGATAATAATTTCCGAAATAACAACAATAAGATGATTACTGCAACTGTCTACAATTAAGCTAACAACAAATAACCAACTCAATAAAACAAATCCAGGATCTGTGGGAATTGAACCCACGGTCCCATTCTCAGTACCTCTGGGTCTCCGGGAATCGAACCCGCAGCCCATGTCTCAATAATATCTCAATAACTAAGGATCTCCGGGAATCGAACCCGCAGTCCCTACCAATAACTCAAGATCTCGGAAATCGAACCCGTAGTCCACATTTCAATAAATCTCAGGATCTCTGGAATCGAACCCGTAGTCCACATTTCAATAATCTCAGGATCTCGGGAATCGAACCCGTAGTCCACATTTCAATAATCTCGGGATCTCGGGAATCGAACCCGTAGTCCATATTTCAATAATCTCGGGATCTCGGGAATCGAACCCGTAGTCCACATTTCAATAATCTCGGGATCTCGGGAATCGAACCCGTAGTCCACATTTCAATAATCTCGGGATCTCGGGAATCGAACCCGTAGTCCACATTTCAATAATATCAGGTAAAAGGAATACACAGAGAGAAAGAATAATATGCTTAACTATAACTTCGCCGATAGACAGCGCCAGCGATTACCAAGAAAACTCAAGTAAGACAATTAGGCAACTAGACAGTTAAACACTACCTAATCATGCTTTTCTAACTACTACCGGGTAGAAATATCGAATTTAACGGTTAAAAACAGGAATATCACTCATCGAACATTTTAAGTAGAGTATGTGTTCAACAACCAGAGCATGTACACGCCCGTCACCTCGCGTACAAGGCATTTAAAGTGTCACATAATATCCTAGGGGTGGAAGTCCCCCACACGAGGTTAGACAAGCCACTTACCTCAATTCCGGTACGAAACTGCTAAGAAATAACCCTCTTGCCGCGAATGTCGGCCTCCACAAGTGTAGTATCCGATAAAAATCAATAGAATCACATCAAAATAGGCCAATTGGGCATTACCCAATCAAAACAACTCAAAATACACCAAAACCCACAAGTTGCCAAAACCCGACTTTCGGTACGCTTATCGAAAATTCACGAAAATTATATATTCGGGTTCCTTATCTCAATACGAGTCTAAGCATATAAGATTTACCAAATTCGGACTCCATTTGCCCATTCAAAACCTTGATTTTCTAAAGTTCAAGCCTAGGGCTAAATCCTCCATAAATTACCCCAAATTCCTCCATTTTCATGATATAATTGCATAATATTACCAATACTAATCATAAGATGAGTCCATAGTTGATTACCCTGATGATTTCCCTTGAATCTCCCTCAAAATTTGACCAAATCGCCTCTTAAGCCGAGACCCCAATGTGAAATGTTTTTCTGAAATTTTCTAACTTCTGATACAATTAATCTTCTGCGATTTTCGCTTCTGCGGACTAGTTTCCGCTTCTGCGGATCCGCTTCCGCGACATTTTGTCGCTTCTGCGAAGCCCAGGCCTGGCTGGCCCATTCCGCTTCTGCGAGCCTAAAGCCGCTTCCGCGAGGCCACTCCTGCGGACAAAGGTCCGCTCCCGCGGAACTCTCCGCTCCTACGAACAGGAGTCCGCTTCTGCGGACTCGCCTAAGCGGAGACTTGTCCGCTTCTGCGAAATTCCCCAACTCGTCGCCTGACCGCTTCTGCGGTCCCCATCCTCGCACCTGCGATGCCGCTTATGCGGATAAGGACCGCCCCTGCACTCCATTCCGCTTCCGCGCTCTAATTTCCGCTTCAGCGGACTCGCCTCTGCGGTTCCATTTCCGCAGGGGCGAAAACAACAGAGGCAGAATTCCTAAACCCGCAATTTCCATGATTTTCTCCCGTTTAACCATCCGAAACCACCCCGAGGCCCCCGGACCTCATCCAAACACACCAAAACATCCTAATACCTTATTCGAACTTGTTCCAATCCTCAAAACACGTCTAACAACATCAAAACCCATAATTCACATTGAATTCAAGCCTAAATTTCTTAAAACTCTCCGAATTACACATTCGATCTAAAACCCGACCAAACGACTTCCGAATGACCTGAAAATTTTCGGGCATATCCAAATTCACATAACGAAGCTACATAAATTGTCGGAATTCCATTCCGACCCCGGATCAAAATCTCACCTATCGTTCGGATTCGCCAAAATTTCAAACTTCGGCATTTCAAGCCTAATTGAGCTACGGACCTCCAAAATACATTCCGAACGCGCTCCCAACCCCGAAATCACCTAACGGAGCTAATGGAACCATCGGATTTCCGTTCCGAGATCGTCTTAACACTGTTCCGGCTACAGACCATTTTCTAGCTTTAAAGCTCTCATTTAGGGACTAAGTGTCCCAAAATGCTCCAAATTTCAGAACCGACTCTCCCGGCAAACCAAAATAGTAGAAATGAACTTAGGGGAACAGTTAAATTAGGGATTGGGGCATAATTTTCTAAAACGACCGGTCGGGTCGTTACATGCATGTGTGCCAGTAATGTATGAGTGCTAAATGTTATGCCACGTAGTACACGTAAACCAATGTATGTATGCCATGCAATGCATATGACCGCTACGGCATGTAGCCCGATCCAATTTGGGTACCCGTGCTCACCGTGGGGGTTCAGACTCCGGAGGGGCTCCTACAGCCCAAGCACAATATTAATATCACACCTGCTGCGGCGCGCAGCCCGATCCATATACCACTGCGGCGTGCGGTCCGATCCATGCATGTGTATGCATATGCTCACATAAAATGTCATGTCCTAACATATGGCCCTCGGCCCCAATCACTCTAACAAATAATCAAGAAAGCCCTACGGGCAACAATATCATATTAGCTCACAGCTAAAAATGTTATTAAGACCTTGTTCAAGTTTTTTCATAACCTTATAAAAATGCTGAATCGCAAAATACCATTTTAAAACCTTAAATTTAGAATAAAATATGCGTTGTGTTATCAAAACAGTGATACCAATCCCTGAAGGATTCAAATAATTGGCACGAAGCCCAAACATGATAATTAGTCCAATTCATTTCAACAATTAGGTGTTATTATTTATTACGCGGGACGGACCAAGTCACAATCCCCAATGGTGCTCTACCCCACACCCGTTATCCGGCGTGCAAGTCACCTCGACACAGCACTAAGATGTGCAAGTCCGGGGTTTACTAACCCTCAGGACATCATTTACAAGTATTACCCACCTCGAACCGACAAAAGCTCATGCCCGCGACACCTTAGCAACTCGAACCGGCATCCAAGCACGTCAAAACTAGCACAAATCAGCACAAATATATCAAAATAGGCTAATGGAACATCACCCAATCGAAAGAACTCAAAAAATATCAGAAATCACGAAATTGGCAAAACCCGAGCCCCCGGCCCACATCTCGAAAAATTATGAAACTCACATTTTCGGAATCCTCGTCTCTCCACGAGTCCATACATACCAAGAACTCCCAATTCGGACCACAAATGGTCCTTCAAATCCCCATTTTAAGATTTTTGTTCAAAGCCCTAATTTTCTTGATTTCTTACCCAAATTCAGAGAATTAATGGAAGATTCTTTGATAAAATCATGTATTTAACTCATAAAACTTACCTCCAATGATTCCCCGTCGAAATCCTTTCAATTCCTGTCCAAAAGCTCTCAAGAATGACCAAATATGGTGGAAAAATGGGTTGATTTCGCGACTGGAATGTTTTAAAAACATTCTGCCCAGGCATATTACTCATCGCGATCGCGGGAATGGTTCTGCGATCGCGGAGAACAAAACTTGGCCAAAAATTTACCCTTCGCGATCGCGGTGAACAAACTCGGGTTCCTCCGGACAGGCTTCAGTATAATGGTCATAACTCTTTGCACACAACTCCGAATGATGAATGGTGTGATGTTCTGAAATCTAGACACATAGGGCTATAACTTTTATTTGATTCTCATTTCCTGAATCCATATACATTGCTAGATATAAGCTTCCCAATTTATACATGTGTATTAGAGATCCTTCTCGGATACCCTATCATTTAACGTCCATAACGATTTACACATACATCCAAATCACGATTTCTTTATCTTTCTAACAACTAGACACGATGGGCTACAACTTTCGTTTTTGAATGACCTTAAAATTTCTTGTAGATAAAAAGATATGAGCTTCCGAAATAGGATCAATGCACAGAAATTTTCCTTCTTCGCGACCGCGGAGCATTTCACGCGATCGCGATTCATTAATACTTTTCGCACATTTTATTCACCGTGATCGCGTCCCATTGTCTGCGATCGCGTAGAGCACTGCTACAGACATAAACCAGCAGTTAAAAATGGCCTAGAAATGGTCCGAAACCACCCCGAAACTCACCCGAGGCCCCCGGACCTCAACCAAAAGAACCAACACGCCCTATAACCTTATTCGAACTTGTTCCAATCATCAAAACTCTATCTTTAACATCAAAATTGTCCATTTTCAACAAATTTAAGCTTAAGTTTAACTTTAACTTCAAAAATTTACATTCGATCAAAAACCCGACCAAACGATGTCCGAATGACCTAAAAATTTGCAGGCATATCCAAAATCACCTAACGGAACTACTGCAACTGTCGGAATTCCATTCCGACTCCCGGATCAAAATATCACCTATCGATAGGATTTCGCCAAAATTCAACCTTAGCCAATTCAAGCCTATTTCTACACCGGATCTCCAAATTCAATTCTGATTGCTCTCCTAAGTCATAAATGATCCCTCGAAACTAGTCGAATCATCAGAATCCGATTCCGAGCACTCTAACTCGATAATCAACTCTAGGTTGACTTTCCATATTCAAACTTCCTTCAAACATGCTATTTGCTTCATTTTTAATTCAATTCACTCCTAACTCACCCGATAGGTTCTAACACTGATATAGAAGCATAAGATATGTTAATGCAAGGTAACGGGGTGGGGTGGAAATTTCTGTAACGACGGGTCGGGTCGTTACACGCGGTTTGCGGCCGTGCATTACTAAAAACACCTTTTAGGGGAAAGTTCGTGATAAAGTCGATCGGCGGTGCAGTCGACAGTCATGTGCTTTCCACTCTCAAGTCGTCCACTTGGGAGCAGACCGGTCTAGTTAACCCGCTTTTAGTCAACCTAAGATAGAGTTAAACCAAAACCCATTTAAGAGCATGCATCATTTTAACCTTAGGTGGTTTAATACACGAGGTGTATTAAATCCATTAGTTAACCTTACCTAAATGTCCAAGTCGGTTTTCAACCCCAAGTGACACTTATCATATTTATGTGCATTATTTGAAGGGTGAACATGCCAATTATGTGGATCATTTACTTTTAAATTAATTAAATCCTAGTTAAAGGAGCATGTCTATCTTTTTTTTATAGCATGTGTGACGTTTTCAAATGACATAATCTTGCGGAACAATGAGAAGTTTACACTTGACAAAAATTTCTTTTATTGTACTTTCTTTTGATTTTCTTTGCGTAAAAATAAATAAAATGACTTAAGCGATTCATGTACTTCTTTTGCTTTTGAAAAATAGGATTACTTTCTTAATTAATTATAATAAATATATTATACTTTCTTTTGTTCTCTCGAGTCTAAGGGTTTCAAAATAAGCAGATCTAAGACTGAATACTTGGAATGCAAGTTTAGCGCCGAGCCGAGCGAAGTAGGCAGGGACGTGATGATTGGAGCTCAGGCCATCGCTAAGAGGGACTGTTTCAGATATCTTAGGTCGGTGATTCAGGGGGACGGAGAGATTGACGGGGATGTCACTCATCGTATAGGAGCGGGATGGTCGAAGTGGAGGCTTGCATCAGGAGTCCTGTGTGACAAGAAAGTGCCACTGAAACTCAAGGGAAAATTTTATAGAGTTGTGGTTAGACCTGCCATGTTGTATGGGGCGGAGTGCTGGCCGGTGAAGAACTCTCATGTTCAGAGAATGAAGGTTGCGGAGATGAGGATGCTCAGGTGGATGTGTGGACTCACCGGGTTAGATAAGATTAAGAATGAAGTTATTCGAGAGAAGGTGGGGGTGGCCCCGGTGGATGAGAAGATGCGTGAAGCGAGGCTCAGGTGGTTCGGGCATGTGCGGAGGAGAAGTCCCGATGCCCCGGTGAGAAGTTGTGAGCGACTGGCGGTGGTCGGCGTGAGGAGAGGGCAGAGGGAGGCCTAAGAGGTATTGGGGAGAGGTGATTAGGCATGACATGGCTAGGATGCATATTTTCGAGGACATGGCCCTTGATAGAAAAGTCTGGAGGTCTAGTATCAGGGTTGTAGGATAGGGGCCCCTAGAATTTTTTGTACTCCTTTCCCGGGGTGGGGTGAGGCTTGTCAGGGCGACTCATAGATGATTCGTGCATTGGATTGTGTCCCCCTTATGGTAGTTATTTATGGTAGTTACTATTTGATATTATTACATGTCATTTTATGTATAATTCTTATGTTTAGATAACTATTTATGCGATTTCTGCCGGAATTACTAATGCTCTTTTGTTTTTGTTTTTGTTGTTGCTTTACCTTTCCTTTTCTAAGCCGAGGGTCGATTGGAAACGGCCTCTCTACCCTTTGGGTAGGGGTAAGGCTTGTCTACATATTACCCTCCCCAGACCCCACCTTGTGGGACTATACTGGGTAGTTGTTGTTGTTGTTGTTGTTTTGTTCTCTTGATGAAAATACACTCTCTTTTACAAAAAAAGAAAGATGTTTATGCAGTTATCTATTTATTTTCTTTTTAGGAAAATAAATATAATTATTAAAATGAAATGATACATAATGGCATATTTATCTTCCAAATAACACGTTAGGCCTACTTTCGGCACAAAGAGGCTCCCACGTATTAGGACGCGCTATTATTTGCTCGTTGGAATATTCCACATGCTTTGTTTGTCTATTTTCTTACTTGCTTACTTGCTATGTTCCTTACTTGACTTTGTTATTTTTGCTAACATTTATCTGTTGTTTTCAGAAAAAAAAAAAGTATTAACTCTCCAACTTGCAACCTTTATTTAAATATATATTTTTATTTGTTCATATATTTTTTTTCTTTTGCTTATTTTAGTATTATCCTCCTAAATTAATAATAACAATCACCAATCATTCAGCGCTTACCGCTCTTTAACGACTCTAGAGCACCATTTTGGTATTTACTTTACGCCCAGTTTCGCTTAGGCCACTCAAATTCTTAAAGTCTAATCAACATATCTTTTAGTCTCTAGGCACGATCTTTATTTTTATAAGGCATGACGTATTGCCCACAAACTTCTCTAGCAAGCTCGACTCAACATTAAGTCCCTAGATATGAGTGCCTTCAACTAGCCTTAAGGATTTATTTTTAAAAAAAAAAAGGCTTATAGTAAGATTTCATTAAAAACTGGTGAAATATTTTGTCTATTTAATTTCGCAAGTTATTTTATTCACAAGCTTTTCTTAAAAGTACGGTTAAATATTTTGCCCAAATAATTTCGCAAATTATTTTATTCACAAAATTTTATCAAAAATACGATTATATATTTTTTTAAAATATTTCCACTTGTACCTCACATAATTTTAAACCTTTAAATCTTGTACGTCATTCCACACAAGCCTAAACTTCTTTCTCCAATAATATAAAATATAAATAGATTTCATAAAATATATTTGGTATTTTCTATGTATTAGAATTTTCACCTTCGTGCCAATTCCCATTTACATGTTGATGTCAAAATTCACACAATCTATCGGGCAATAGAAGGCCACTATTTTGGAAATTTATATCGTCAAATTATTCTAAATTTTTTACCTATTCAATTCAAGTGTCTATATCATCTTATTTCGGGTCTTCAGATTAATCTTCGCGCACCCGTTAATTCTAAATTTTGGTGCATGAGTCGAGGTACTATTCCATAACTCTCAAAACGGTTGACACCGTATTCCCAGGCCTCGATAACTTATGAGTTGCCAATGCTAATAAAATATTTTTTAACCATTTCGTGCTCAAGTGACTACCATCTTCATTAATTATCCAAATCCCGAGCTTGTCTATATACAAATACCAACAAATTATTTTCAAGTTAAAAATCACCAATTTTTGGCTCCTCTTATACGTAGCCCTATTATAAGACTCGGTCCATCGATTTCCTAGGAATGCATTCCTGAAAGTTCTACCCTCACCTTTAGTGCTTACAATCTATATTCTATCTTTCCTCCAAAGGTTGACTTAAGTTGAACATCAAAGCAAGGAAAACTTCAAGGACGATATGGCTGACCAGATCGTAGTGATTGACTTAGTTGAAGATGAAGCTGCTAGCGAGAAAACAGAATCATCCCAAGATAAGACTATTAAGCTTGAAGTAAAGGTAGCACAAATGGAGCAAGAAATTGATGGTATTGTAGAAATGATAGCAGATCTTAAGAACTCGTCCAACGAAAAAGGCTACTCTTCAATTCGCACAGCTCCACCTCCTATTTATGAATATAATACCCAGTCTTTCCCACATATGCACTCTTTCTTGCTAGAAAATGCATTCAGTAGCTTGGCCGAGACAAGTAAGGATAGAGAAAAAGGTGGAAAACATTTCAATGAAGAGATTAACCATGTTCCCTTGGGAAACGGTCATGTCTTACAACCTGAGTCAGACTTAGTGTGGCAGAAAATGAAAATGGGGATGTTGCTAATCTCACTGATGTTCCAATGTACAACGGGATAGGTCTTCCTCAAAACCATTTGACAGAATATCACGATTGGCTAGCATGCATAGGGCAAGGAAATGAATTTTAGTTGAGGCTCTTCGTTAGGACACTCACAGGGCCAACATTAACATGGTATGCAAAGCAAGACACATGGAAATGGTTCAGTTGGAATGACCTAGTAAAGGACTTTACCAAGAAATATGGGTCCTCCAACGATACTACTAGCAGATGCAACTCGTTGAAGAGAAAATCCATAGAGTATCCTCAGAGTTTGAAAGCAAACAAACCTCAAAGAAATGCAGTAGGATCAACTTTGAAGCTTTCCAAGACGATTGAAGCACGCCTCGAGGATAAAGGGAAAAGAGTAATTGATGAAGCATTAAATCCTCCACCATTAGCACCCAAGAAAAGAATATCCCAAAACTTTACCCTTTTGAGTGAACCACCTTCTATCATTTTTGAGAGATTGAAATCATTTGGTATCATGCAACCAAAACTTGCCAAAATCCTTCCACCTCATTTCAATCCAACCAAGTGTTGTGCATTTCACTCGGGCATGCTAGGCCACACAACAGATGAGTGTCATTGTCTGAAAGAGGAAATCCAGAAGCTGTTGGATAGTGGTAGAGTCATTCAGATACCGGTGCCTCCCCCTCAATCTATGTGGTAGCAACCTGCAAGAATTTCACCCAAGTAGCTAATCCGCAATGTGCTAATTCAACTCTTCCCTATAACCAAGCAATCCAAAAGAATTGAGCATGTGGAAGTGCCTCTCAGAAAAAGAATAGTTGGGAATTGTGAACTAAGATTTAGTTTTTGAAATAGCAATATCATTAGAGGTTATGTTATTTTGTACGCTTAATTGATCATCTTTTGTATCCATCTTTTGTAACGAACTATGTCCGACTTGATTCTTGTCGGATAAAATATGATATCGGGTTCGGGCCTTTTATTTTAAAATTTTCAATCTATATTTGCATGTAACTGAACTACGTCGGACCTGATTCCCTTGGTGGGATACGTAGGCAATCCACATCGGGTTTGGTCATATTTTTAGTAAAATTATCTTTTATGTATTTTGGAACTACGTTTGACTTGATTCCCGTGGTGGGATACGTAGGCAGTCTATATAGGACTCAGTCTCATTAAAGCAAAAATTTCCATTTTCGGTTCATGAAAGAAACTTGGGCAGATTATTGGCGCGTAGGTTGAGTATGCTAAACATGAAATCATGCCATTGAGTAATCATCAGAGACTTCATAAAGACTGGGGCAATGTTCTAATCCACGTTTGAGTCTTGAAATGACCAAAACATGTGCTAGAGCTAAAGCTTTGATGTTCGACATGAGTCAACCTTTCACAAAATTTCAAATCAATTCGCTTCCATGACAAGTCTCAAGCGTTAGAGCCCTCTAGATAACAATTCATTCTCGTCCATCCTTTTTGAAACATCGGCCATCATTTCTAGTTTAAGGCTCCTACTTAACATAGCATGAATTAATCTATATACTATATTATTTTTAGGTATTTACTTCATTATGATTATGCGCTAACACTTTATTTTCGTTTGTACAGTTTTATTCTTCCTTTAAAGGTTGCCTAGCATTGAACATTGTTTTGGCTGCGAATCTGCAAAAGGACGAGGCAATAATGACAGACCGATTTGAAGAATTCAACACCAGTAAGGGACTATTGCAAGCACAGACCGATGGTACTAAGACAAATGTGGTGCGAAGAAACATGTTGGTTAATCTTGGAAACACTTTCGACCTACTTCCAAATATAGCTTCTGCTTTCAGCTCAAATCAAAATATTTGCTTAACCATATCTTCTTGCCCAAATCCTACTTATGCAATCTTCCCACAAATACCATTAACTTACACTCCTAATCAAGTTATGATGATGCCCAATATCCATCCTTCTGCAGCCGCAATTCCTTTTAGGGAAGACAAACAAGATCAATTAGCATTGTGCCAATATGCAAGACGTGGTAAAGAAACACAGTCAAATGGCCACAGGAATTTGGATAATGAGCTCCAGCATCTAAGGAAAACCATTGAAGATGAGCTGCAATCAAGAAGTTATCAAAGTTTGAAGTATGAAGATTTGTGTTTGCATCCACGTGTTGAAATTCCGCTAGGGTACAAGCTGCCAAAGTTCAACACTTTTAATGGGATTGGAGATCCCGTTGCTCATTTAAAGGATTACTGCACTAGATTGATTGGAATTGAACATAATGAGGTCGTTCGAATGAGATTATTCATTCAAAGTTTGTCCAGATTAGCGCTCACATGGTACACCAAACAAGATTTTAGAAAATGGTGTACATGGGAAGACATGGACCATGATTTTGTGAAGCAATATGAGTTTAACATCAGAAATGATCCGCACATGGTTGATTTTCTCAAAATAAAGAAAATACTGCATGAATCTTTTCAAGAATATGCCACATGATGGAGGTTAGAAGCTTCAAAAATGCATTCTCCACTACCAGAGGGGGAATTGATATCAACCTTTGTCCAAGGTCAAGAAAGCATATATTTTGATAAGCTGCTCGGAACTTGTGCACGTAATTTCTCTGATTTGATTCGAATTGGAAACGAACAAGAATGTGGCATTCGGGAAGGAAGAATTATGGGCAATTCAACAACTCAAACCATTAACCAAACCTTCCATCAAGAGATATATGAAAACCTGCAAAGCAAAATGAAAGAAGATAGCTCAGTTGCTATGGCTGCAATGCACCAGCCAAAATGCTATGACAATAACCTATTTTTTCAATCTTATGCCACTTCCAACTTACACAAAAGCCATCTCCAGCCTAATTGCCAGCATAATTTTCAGCAAAACTTCCAGAAGCAATCTCCCCGAGCACAATGCAGCCTTCGACCACAAAAGAAGGTGAAGCCCTGCTCTTTCACTCACTTGGATGAGCCATTAGTTGACATACTTGAACGATTGAAAACCAAAGGTCTTCTACAACCGAGGAAGGGATTTATCTCTGAGCATCCACCTCAAAACTTTGATCCATCTAAGAATTGTGCATTCCATTCAAACATTCAAGGACATGACACCGAAGAATGTTCAGCACTCAAATTCAAGATACAATGCATGATTAAGCAAGGGAAGATAAAGGTACAACCTGAGTTACCAAGCAATAATTGCAAAATTTCAACTGAAGGCACGATTATTGTCAAAGGCGATCTATCAAAATTGGCACCTAGATGTTTGAAAAGAAAGCGCATAACAGATCAAGAAGACTAAAATGATATCATATCACAACCATTATCCACCCACCCGCCCTTAGTACTACTCTTTTGCAATTCTTCTAAGACTTTTGTAATGAACTACGTTTTGACCTGATTCCCGTTTAAGAGGGGATACGTAGGCAGCCTTATGGGTTCGGTCTCAATATAATAAAAATTCTATTTACCCCAAAAGCTAAAACAGGTGCAGATTTTGCAGAAGGATGCTCATCAATCGGCAAAGCAGAAAATAAAATTTCGAGCTACATAATTGTTACAAGAGCAACAACAAATTGCAGAATGCCATGACAAAAAGTTGCAGATTCAAAGCCAAACTTTAACATCCAATGCAAGGCAATCGCTTTATTTTATACTAACGAATTTGCTTTGAGTAATGCAGGGGCATATTTTAGCTATCGTGAACAATATTATATGTTATCGCAAAGCTCAGCATCAAGTCAAAAGTTGCCAAGTACATGCAAAGCAAAGGATGAAGCCAAGCTAGCGGAAATAGAACTATGCAACTTATAATTTTTTTTGAATGCAGGAATTTATTAATAGTGAATCTTCAGTATGATGATCCAATGATTGTTAGCATTGCACCAGGAATATTCACTACTACAAAAGCATTTCATCAAGCTCTTTGCATCGCACCATTTGCTACTACAAAATCATCGCACCAAGCTCGCTGCATTGCACCATCAATATATGTTTCTTTGAAGTAACCATGCCAAGATCTTTGAACCGCATTATACAATTAAAAATCAAGCATCACACCAAGCTTCTGCACCGCACGAATATCAAAAATTGTAAATCAAGCACCATGCATCTAGGTTTGTCCACCTAATAATAGGACAAAAAGGTCGTACACCTGATAATAGGACACAAGGTAGTCCGCCTGGTAATAGGACATAAGGTAGACCACCTGATAATAGGACATAAGGTAGTCCGCCTAATTAATAGGACAAGAGGTCGTCCGCCTGATAATAGGATATATTGGGTCCATCCGCCCTCAAATAGGATATATCGGGTTCGTCCGCCCTCAAATAGGATATATCGGGTCTATCCGCCCTCAAATAGGATATATCGGGTGCATCCACCCTCAAATAGGATATATCGGGTCTATCCGCCCTCAAATAGGATATATCGGGTCTATCCGCCCTCAAATAGGATATATCGGGTCATCCGCCCTCAAATAGGATATATCGGGTCTATCCGCCTTCAAACAGGATATATCGGGTCCATCCGCCCTCAAATAGGATATATCGGGTTCATCCACCCTCAAATAGGATATATCGGGTGCATCCGCCCTCAAATAGGATATATCGGGTCCATCCGCCCTCAAATAGGATATATCGGGTCTATTCGCCCTCAAATAGGATATATAGGGTCCATCCGCCCTCAAATGGGATATATCGTGTCCATCCGCCCTCAAATAGGATATATCGGGTCAATCCGCCCTAAAATAGGATGTTGAAGTTAATCTTTCCTCAAAAGAATATTTAATTAATTTTGACCCGAGTGGTCCCATTTGCATAAGCATTGCCAAAACATATTTTTCATAAATCATTGCCAAACATATTTATTTTTATAAGTTTGCCCAATAAATTCGCATTTCTTATGAATTGACGCCTAAATATTAATTTCATAAAATTACTTTTATGGCATATTGCATCTTATTTCCTAACGAGTTTTTTTTTAGCATTGTTAATCTTTGCAGGAAATATAGCCCAACGTGGAACTATATCTTAGCAGTGAACTGGGGCAGTTTGTTGGAGAGGAATACCAAACTCTCCAATAAAGGTCAAGGATCTACTTTGAACTCTGCTCAACTCAACTCTCAAAATTCTTAACCAAATCATATTTTCAAATATCGTTCTTTCAACCATGGTACCTAGTGTCTATATAATTCAATACTGGGGTAGCATTTTAGAATCTGCATCAATAGTTGCGTCCTACTCCAGGGTACCATAAGTCTTGAACTACATATGGCCTGATTCTCGTGAAACCCGAGATATGTAGGCAATTCGAAACCACAGTTCGGCTACAATTATGTTTTTTCGTCCCCTTTGTCCCATTCCAACCTTGATGGCCAGGACAAAATTGGCTACTAAGTCAATATTCTTTGCCCGAAAACTCTTTCATCGTCTCCGGTCAAAGAGGGGCAGCTGTTGACATCCAATTTTGTCCTTCCTTTCTTCCAAACTATTTCTTTAAGCTTTGATATTACTAATAGTTTAAGAATAATTATTTATAGTTGTTATCCCAAGATAGTCTTAATTAGTATTATTATTTTTATTATAGTTATTATTTCTATTATTATTATTATTATTATTATTACTAACATTAGATATTATTATTATTACTAACATTAGATATTATTATTATTATTATTATTATTATTACTATTATTATTACTACTACAACTATTACTATATTTTTATAATGATTAATATCCACTTAATATATTATAATATAATTATTATTACAACAATAACTATTATATTTTTTAATATCTACTTAATATTATATTATAATATGACTTAAAGGAGTTAGCTAGAAGCCCAAATGAAATGGCTTTGAAGAAAGAATGGCCCAAGTCTTTTTTCAAGACCAAAACCATTCGGCCGAACATTAGGGGTTATAGTCCAAGTGCTCGCCAAACAAGCAGCCCACTTCTCAAGCCTATGTGCCTCTGTATCCTCTTCACCCACATACCATTTTTGTTGTCAAGTTAGCCGAGCTTCAGCCATGGCAGAAGCTTGCCTCGTCGATTTTGAGTAAGTTCATTTTCTTTTCAAAAACCGTGACTTCTCTCTCTCTCTCTCTCGTTTGAAAAAAGATTTAGTCAACACAAGAGGCCAAAATATTTTTAGCATTTGATTTTCTGAGATGGAAAGACTGAATTTTCAGAGATTTGATTCGATCTCATACGTATCTCTCAGACCAAATCACGTGAAGCCCTGCCACAACTCTAAACGTTCGGATTTGAACACTTCTTTTCTATCCGAATTTAAAATCTGTCTGCCTATAGAACCCTATACATTTTCTTGGCCTATAAATATATCTCTAACTCTCCATCTAAAAAAAAAATACCCTCCAATGGCCTACTCTAATACTCCTACTCTTTTTCATTCTTTAACATTGTGAAAAACCCCAATAGATACATCAAGCTTTGCGATTCTGTCTCTGTTGAAGCTTTTCAAACTCATTCGTCTTATGGTTCAGATTTATTTGTAATTAGAGAGTAGATACGAGGTTCGACGCTGCAGCCCCGTTCACTGCCCCACAACAGGTAGCATCCGACCATGTTTTTTTTATTTCTCTTTCATTCAAAATAGTATGTCTGCCCAGAAAATCTTGTCTTAGTTATTCTTTGTTTTAGTTGTATTGAAGTGTACTAGTAAAATAGGAATAATAATAAAATCATGTATTAAGACCTTTTATGTTCACATGTGTCTCTTCAAATTTCATGATTGAATCGCGATACTAGTTGTCGTTTTGTTCTTTAAAAGCCTCGACTGATAATACTTCAATATAAGTCATGCCTTAAGGATTAAATTGAGTTGTTTTTTTCAAGTAAGTAAAATCATGACATTAGGACCTATTACATGAAATAACTCTTGTTAATGTACAAACACTTTCGTCAGCATATGTATAGCGCACACACAGAAATAAGTGAGTATCATAATATTAGAGCTAATTAATATTTGCGAAAATCATATCTTATGATTACTCACTAGCGAAATCATATTTTAGGAGAATATATATCTCTTATCGTGTCTCTTTGCTCTACATTCTAATTAGGTGATAAACATATAACTTTTATCCTTATTTCAAAGTTTTATATGTCATGCCCATAGGATTTTTAAAATATTTATTTCAAATAGACTTTAGCTATCTGAGATTACCTGTTATCTTATGAACATCATTCCTTCATACTATTCTTTTAAGATCGACAACTAAATGTTAGTATCTTTGTTAATCTAATGGTAACCTTTAAAAGGATGTAAATATACTCGTTTGTTCATGTATGTTTGGTTCAATTATATAGGCATCTAGTCATTCATTTCTATCTTGGAACATTACTTGAGAATATGTTTCTACTAATGTGAGTTGGTCGTGTCTAAATGCAAGAAAAAGCTACTCAATTTCAAGTTTATAAATTTTGCTCTTTTCGTACTTTTTTAGCTTGTTAGAACAGTAGATGCTTCTCTCTAATTCATTTACTTTTTCTGTTTTGCATGAACACCGGAGCCGAAGAGTTTCATGATGAAACTCAACGATGCTGCTACTTCATCGAGACCGCACATCTTCATATTTTCCAGTTCTTACATCATATGTCCATAAATATGAAAATTCCTTCATGCTTCGTTTACTTGCTTATTCGTTGCGCGATTAATTAGTTTTTTTTTATCCTTTAGCTGTGTGATAGGTGTTAAGATTTTAATTTACTACATAGTCATAGTTAAGTTTTATTTAATTGTGTAGATTTTGATGATAAAAGTACTCGTTTATCACATAGCACTCACACCTAATTTAAGCTCTTCAAATTGTGACATGCGTCAAATACCAAGTATTAAGTCTGCTAATGTATTATAAAATCAACTATGGTTTTTTTTTAAAAACTGCTTATCTCCACTCTACCAACTTTGTAAAATTGATAACTCCGCTTTATATATTTCTTATGAACTGAAATTAGTAGTATTTCATAACGCATAGAAGTTGGCCATCTTTGTTTCCTTTTCCTGTTACATATTCAAGATAGCATTGTTTTCTATACTTTCCTTGAATTTATTTTGAGTTAATAGTTACTCATCTGGTTTCTCTTTTAAATGTTTGGAGTTAACATATTAACATAGATTAACTTCGGGATAGTGTTTGAACGAGAGCTCAAACCAGTTTAAGAAAGAATTTTCACAAATCTTGATTAAGAGCTCAAGTACACTACTGTTTGAGCCCAAACTTCACGTTACTATATTGATTTAACAAATATTTAGTCCCGTGTTTATCCTTTTCTTTAGAATCTAATACATTATAATACTTAGCCTTAATTAACCTAAGTTTGACCGGTTAACCGTAATTAACGGATCATATAGGGTGCTTTAACAACCTTCCCTATAGGATTAATTAGAACCCTTACCTAAAATTTCTAAGTTAAGCAGATCATAAAATAGAGTTAGTTTTAAGCACTACTTAGTTAAAACTGGTGTCCTAATTCACTGTTAAAATAATTAGGTGGCGACTCTTTTATTTCATTAAACCTTCAGAATTACCAATATGTTATACTCTAGTTTGACACATGTTAAAATGGGGTATAACAGTGATACCTGTAGAAATTGAAAAACCTTCCCTACGGATTATAGTTGAGGCTGAAATTGATGATGATGAATGGGTAAAGGCTTGGTTAGAGCAATTGAGCCCGATCGACGAGAAAAGATTGGCAGCACTGTGTCACAGACAGTTGTACTAACGAAGGATGGCTAGAGCATATAACAAGAAAGTACATCCATGAAAATTCGAGGTTGGACAATTGGTGTTAAGACGTATTTTACCACACTGGGCCGAAGCAAAAGGAAAGTTTGCGCCTTATTGGCAAGGGTCATTTATGGTATCCCGGGTATTGTCCAACGGAGCTTTATATCTAACAGATGTGAAAGGGAAATATGTAGAGACTGCTATCAACTCTGGTGTAGTCAAGAGATATTACGTATGATTCCTTTCATGTATACAATTGTATTTATCATAATTTTGAGATTGAAATGATGAAGGCATTTTATTTCTCTATCCAAACACTTTACCCATTGCTACCCCTTTTGAGCCTTATTATATTATTCCTTCATACCCCTCTCTCGGAATCAATAATGAAGTCGAAATGAATGATGAAATAAAAAGAAAAGAAAAAAAGAAGATTGAAATAAAAAAAAAATGATGAAAAAAAAGAAGAAAAGAAAAGACATGAAAAAATATATATACAAAAAAGAAAATCGGGAAAAATTCAAATGACGAAGAAACCTTAGGGTATGAACTAGGTCTGACTTGATCCCGAAAGGGTACGTAGGCAGCCTCAATGAGGTTCAGTCACGACAGAAATAAAATTCATGTTTCCCCAAAATTGAAACTGGGGCAGAAGTTGTGTTATTGTGATTTCTAGAGTTGTAATTATTTTGAACCCATGTTTTAAATTTGAGCCTTTATAACCTTCTTTCTAAACCCATCCAAAAGCCACATTACGGTCCAAAGGAAAACCTTCTGATTAATTTCGGGAAAATGACAATGCAACGGAAATAAAGAGAAACATATCATGGATAGTACCCGGGAGTTTGAAGTAGAAAACATAAATAATGAATGAGAGAGTCTTATTGATGAAAACCCCCACGGCCACCATAAGGCGAATGTGAGATGAGAGATATAAAATGAGAGAGTCTTATTGGTGAAAACCCTCACGGACACCATAAGGCGAATGTGAGTTGAGAGAAAATAAAGTGATAGAGTCTTATTGGTGAAAACCCTCACGGGCACCATAAGGAGAAAGTGAGGAATGACCGGGTGAAGGAAAAATGGTAAGACAAGAAGGGTTTGGGCTAATGAATGGAGAAACCAAAGTCAGCAAAGATTTGGTTGGACAGACTGGGTCGGATATCTAAATGCATGGCATGGTCAAAGGAATCAGCCTTCCTACCCAGATAAGTTCTGTCTTTTTCTTCAAAATACCCCTACCCTAAATTCAGGTCTTTGCATTTCATTTTATTTGTTCAAAACCCATTGCCAGTTGAAAGCTAACTACCAGTTTCTCATGTTGGATGGCACAATAATACTGGGTCCTTTAAAGGACAAAAGAAAATAAAATAACACAAGGCGATCACATAGCCAAAGGGAATAAAAGAGAAAAAGAAACAAAAGAGAAAACAAAAGGGGATTACAAGAAAGAACTGGGAAGACGATCGAGAAAGAATAGCAAAGCAGTACAAAGCAAGATAAGGCAGACGGTGGAAGCAAGGCCAACAAGAACGCCAGTTGCTAACTGTAACGACCCGGCCGGTCGTTTTTGAATTTACGCCCCGATCCCCAATTTAACTGTTCCCCTAAGTTCTTTTCTGCTATTGTGGTTTGTCGGGAGGGTCGGTTCTGGAATTTGGAGTGTTTTGGGACACTTAGTCCCTACATGGGAGCTTTATAGTTGGAAAATGGCCCGTATTTGGAACAGTGTTAAGACAACCTTGGAACGAAAATCCGATGGTTCCATTAGCTCCGTTAGGTGATTTCGGGGTTGGGAGCGCGTTCGGAATGTATTTTGGAGGTCCTGTAGCTCAATTAGGCTTGAAATGCCGAAGTTTGAAACTTTTGGAAATCCGATCGATAGCTGAGATTTTGATCCAGGCGTCGGTATGGAATTCCAATAGTTGCAGTAGCTTCGTTAAGTGATTTTGGATATGTCTCCAAATTATCAGGTCATTCGGACATCGTATGGTCGGGTTTTTGATAACATGTTGGTTTCAGAAGTTTTGGATAGAACTTAGGCTCGAATTCGCTTTGATTTGGTGATTTCCATGTTTAAGGGCATGTTTTTATGATTCAAACAAGTTCGTATGGTGAATTAGAGTAGAATTGCATTTTTGGTTGGGGTCCCGGAGGCATCGGGATGAGTTCGGGAGGTTAAACGGAAGGATTTTGAGTTATATGAGTTGCTGTCATAATTTGCAGCAGCATTTTCGCTTCTGCGGATTGGGAACCGCAGAAGCGGAATCGTAGGAGCGGAGGATGGCCCGCAGATGCGATAAGGGGGCTGGGCCAGGTGTTTCCGCAGAAGCGGAAGGGGGCATCACAGGTGCAAAATCCCTTCTGCGAGTCGGAGGTCGCAGAAGCGGAAGGCAGGCGTTGGGTGGACCTTGGCAGATGCGGAGGTTATTCCCCAAAAGCGGACTCGCAGGTGCGAGACCTGGTCCACTGGTGCGAAAGTGGCCAGCTAGGCCTGGAATCTCATAAGCGACCAGTTGGTCACGGATACGGGCTCGCAAGGGCGGAAAATTGTCCGCAGAAGCGAAAATCGCAGAAGGATTAATAATATGAGAAGTTAGAAATTTCATAACATTCTAAAACATTTAGGGCTCGGACTAAAGAGGCGATTTGGGCGATTTTAAAGGGAAATTCATGGAGATTCTTTAGGTAATCAACTATGGACTCAATTATGGTTTTATACTAATAATTATGCAATTAACTCATGAAATTAGAGGAATTAAGGGGTGTATTATGGATGTTTTTCACCCTAGGCTTGGATTATAGAAAACTAAGGATTTGAATGGGCAAATGGAGTCCAAATTTGGTAAATTTTATATGCTTAGACTCGTGTTGAGACGAGGGTTCCGAATATGTGACTTTTGTAATTTTTCGAGAAGCTTACCGAAAGTCGGGTTTTGGCAACTTGTGGTTTTTGGTGTATTTTGTATTTTTTCGATTGGGTAATGCCAAATTGGCCTATTTTGATGTATTTCTATTGATTTTATCAGATACTACACCTGTGGAGGCCGATATTCGTGGCAAGAGAGTTGTCTCTTAGCGGTTTTGTACCGGAGTCGAGGTAAGTGGCTTGTCTAACCTCGTGGGGGGGAAACTTCACCCCTAGGATATTATGTGATAGTTTAAATGCCTTGTACGCGAGGTGACGGGCGTGTACATGCGCTGGTTGTTGTAACTTACTTTACTTGAATTGTCCAATTCATGATATTTCTGTTCTTAGTTGATTAAATTGCGACATTTACCTGATATTCATTAGGAAAGCATGATTAGATATGATTTATCTGTCTAATTGCCTAATTGTCTTACTTGAACTTCTTGATAATTGTTGGCACTAGTTTTTGGTGTAGTTGTAGTTAAGCAAATTATATTTTCTCTATGAGTTTCTTTTATTGTTTATGTCGGTGGACTGCGGGTTCGATTCCAGGAGATCCCAGGGCTGTGGGTTCGATTCCCAGAGACCGGGAGTGGTATTGTTTGTGGACTGCGGGTTTGATTCCCGGAGATCCAAGGGCTGCGGGTTCGATTCCCGGAGACCCGGAGATTATTGATATATTTATTGAGAGGTGGACTGCGGGTTCAATTCCCTGAGATCCTGAGATATTTAGATACGGGCTGCAGGTTCGATTCCCAGAGACCCAGAGATACTGATATTGGGACTGCGGGTTGAATTCCCATAGCTCTTGAGTTGTTGGATATAGAGAGGGACTGTGGGTTCAATTCCCACAGTTCCTGGACTTGCTGGTTTGAGTTTGTGTTGTGTTGGTTACTTGTAGTTAGTTAATCGTAGTTGGTTGTAGTAATTACTTTATTGTTGAATAGATCAGATTCATTCTTACTTATTCCTGATTATTACTGTTTTGATCATTTTGTTATTGTTCTCTCAGTAGGGCCACGACCTTCCTCGTCACTACTCCATCGAGGTTAGGCTTGGCACTTACTGAGTACCGCCGTGGTGTACTCATGCTACTCTTCTGCACACTTTTGTTGTGCAGATCCAGGTACATCAGGACAGGCTCATCCTAGGTGATTCAGCAGCACATCCGGAGACCTCGAGGTATGATCTGCTACGTCCGCGGATCCGGAGGCCCTCCTTCTATTCTCATAGTGACAGTAGTTATTTTCCTCCATTTCGTTGTTTAGACACTCTTGATGTATAGAGCCACAGTTGTACTCCCCCTTTTTAGTCTGTGTTACCCGTGGGATTCCAGGTCTTGGTGGTATGCTATATGTTGTGGTTGATGAGTATATGTGCCAAGCGGCACTGATTACATTCCTTTTATGTCGTTTTCCGCTATTTCCTTATTTAATGTTCATAAAAATATATATTCCGCATCGTGTTAGGCTTACCCAGTCGCAAAGACTGGGTGCCGTCATGACAGGTTCACGATTGATGAACTAGGGTCGTAACAAGTTGGTATCAGAGCTCTAGGTTCGTAGGAATCACGGGACACAGACCGGTTACTTAGAGTCTCGTTGATCGCTACGGTGACGTCTGTATTTATCTACGAGAGGCTATGTATCTCTTTAGGAAACTCATCATTTCTTTTGGATTCCTGTCGTGCGACATTTTTGAAACCAGATCTAAACTTCTGCTTTCTATTCTCTCACAGATGGTGAGGACATGTCCTACTCGCGAGGATCATTCTCACGCGCCCCCTGTTGCCGCCGTCAGAGTCGCGGTCGTGGTAGAGGACGAGGACGTACCCGAGGTGCAGCCACAGCACCCGTTCGCGCTGCCGCTGAGGTGCCATCGGTGGATCAGCTTGGAGCACACGCACCTGGTACACCGACTACAACTGCTACTACTCCAGCACTTCAGGAGACCCTGGTCCAGTTCATGAGCATCTATACTACTTTAGCTCAGGCAGGGTTGCTTCCTCTCACTGCAGCTATATCTTAGGCCGGGGGAGGGGCCTAGACCCCCGAAGCCGCTACACCTGAGCAGCGAGCACCAGTAGGACAAGTTATAGAGATTATTGTCATGCCTCCTGCCACCCCAGCACAGCCCGGAGGTGGGCCAGCTGCCTCTGAGGACGAGCAGCGTAGATTGGAGAGGTCAAGAAATATGATCCTCTAGTGTTCAGCAGTTTGGCTACAGATGATGCATTGGGTTTTCCGGAGGAGTGTCATCGTATTCTTCGTACCATGGGGATTGTGGAGACCAGCGGGGTTTCCTTCACTGCTTTTCAGTTTCGTGGGGCCGCTTATTATTGGTGGCGCACGTATGAGTTGGATAGTCCAGATGAGTCTGCTTCATTGACCAGGGCGCAGTTTTCTGATCTGTTTTTGACGGAGTTTGTTCCCCAGAGCCTTAGGGATTCTTGGCGATCGGAGTTTGAGCGTTTGCGATAGGGCTCCATGTCAGTATCGGAGTATGCTATTAGTTTCACCCGTCTAGCCAGGCATGCACCAACTTTGGTAGCCACGGTCCGGGAGAGAGTGTAGAGATTTATTGAGGGCCTTATTCCGCCGATCCGGTCCAGCATGGCTAGGGAGTTGGAGACGGACATACCGTATTAGCAGGCGGTGAGCATTGCCAGGAGGATCGAGAGTATGCTCCCTAAAGAGCGGGGAGAGAGGGAGGCTAAGAGGTCTCGTGAGTCGGGCCATTTCTATGGTGCCCGCACTTCAGCAGCCGGTCATTTTGGCAGAGGTTATTCCGGTCGTCCAGTTCATTCAGCATTTCCAGCAGCCGGTAGTACTCCAGCTCTTCCAGCACCTCAGGAGCCTTATTATGCTCCCCCAGTTTCCAGTGCGCCTCCTACGCGGGGTACCTCCAGGGGTCAGACTAGTGGGGGTGAGGCGGGTCAGTCACAGCCACCACGTCCCACCAGAGCTTGTTTTGAGTGTGGGGATACTCGTCATCTGGTTAGGGAGTGCCCCGGGCGTAGGAGAGGAGCACCTCCACCTCTTTCGCAGCCTCAGCTGCCACTCCACCAGCCCAGACAGCCAGGGGCGGGGATCACTCCACCTGCCCAGCCAGCCAGGGGCAGGGATCAGGGTGCTAGAGGCCGCCTTCGAGAGAGGGGTCATGCCAGATTTTATGCTATTCCTGATCGCACTGCAGCTGTTGCATCTGATTCTGTTATCACATGTATTATTTTGGTTAGTCACAGAGAGGCATCGGTTCTATTCGATCCTGGTTCCACTTTTTCATATGTGTCCTCTTATTTTGCTTCACATATGGGTGTGCCTCGGGATTCTTTGAGTGCCCCCATTTATGTTTCCACTCTGGTGGGACTTTCTTTGGCTGTGGACCGTGTGTATCGGTCATGCTTGGTTACTATCTATGGTTTAGAGACCAGAGCGGATCTATTATTGCTCGGGATGGTCGATTTTGATATTATTCTGGGCATGGACTGGCTGTCGCCCCATTATGCTATACTTGGTTGTCACGCCAAGACCGTGACGCTGGCTATGCTAGGCATTCCACGTATTGAGTGGAGTGGTGCTCTAGATCACACCCCCAACCGTGTTATTTCCTTTCTCAAAGCTCAGCGTATGGTTGAGAAGCGGTGTGCCGCTTATCTAGCTTATGTGCGGGATGTCGGCATTGACACTCCTTCTATTGATTCCGTTCCAGTGGTACGTGATTCCGCTGATGTATTTCCAGCTGATCTCCAGGTAATGCCGCCCGACAGAGATATTGATTTTGCTATTGACTTGTTGCCGGGCACTCAGCCCATTTCTATTCCACTGTACCATATGGATCCTCCTGAGTTGAAGGAGTTGAAGGATCAGTTACAGGAGTTATTGGGTAAGGGTTTCATTCGACCCAGTGTTTCGCCTTGGGGTGCTCCTGTGTTGTTTGTGAAGAAAAATGACGGTTCTATGCGTATGTGTATTGACTATCGTCAGTTAAACAAAGTTACAGTGAAGAACCGGTATCCTTTGCCACGTATTGATGATTTTTTTGACCAGCTACAGGGCGCACGGGTGTTCTCTAAGATTGATTTGTGCTCTGGTTATCATCACTGAAGATTCGGGAGCCAGATATCTCGAAGACTGCCTTCAGAGCACGGTATGGTCACCACGAGTTCCTCGTGATGTTTTTCGGGCTGACTAATGCCCCAGCAGCCTTTATGCATTTGATGCACAGTGTGTTCAGGCCATATCTGGACTCGTTCGTGATTGTCTTCATTGATGATATTCTAGTATACTCCCGGAGTCGGGAAGAGCACGAGCGACACTTGAGGATAGTGCTTCAGATTCTAAGGGAGAAGCAGCTTTATGCCAAGTTCTCTAAATGTGAATTCTGGCTGAGTTTAGTGGCATTTCTAGGCCACGTGGTGTCAAGCAATGGTATTCGAGTGGATCCGAGGAAGGTGGAGGTCGTGCAGAGTTGGCCCAAGCCCTCCTCAGCTACTGAGATTCATAGTTTCCTTGGTTTGGCAGGTTATTATCATCGTTTCGTAGAGGGGTTCTCTTCGATCACAACACCTATGACCAGATTGACCCAAAAGGGTGCCCCTTTTTAGTGGAAAGAGGAGTGTGAGACGAGCTTTCAGAAGCTCAAGACAGTTTTGACTTCGGCCCCTATCTTGATGTTGCCTACAGGTTCGGGGTCCTATATAATATATTGTGATGCCGCATGAGTTGGACTCGGTGCAATATTGATGCGGGACGGTAGGGTGATTGCCTACACGTCCAGACAGCTGAAGGTACATGAAAAGAACTACCCTGTTCATGATCTAGAGCTAGCTGCCATTGTTCACGCCTTGAAGATTTGGCGTCATTATTTGTTCCTTGTGAGATCTACACTGATCACCGGAGCTTGTAGCACTTGCTTAAGCAGAAGGACCTGAATATGCGTCATAGGAGATGGTTGGAGCTACTGAAGGACTATGAAATTACTGTTCTCTATCATCCGGGCAAGGCTAATGTAGTTGCCGATGCCTTGAGTCACCGGGCAGAGAGTTTGGGGAGTTTGGCATATCTACCAGCTTCGGAGAGGCCTATGGCGATAGATGTTCAGGCCTTGGCCAGACAGTTTGTTAGACTGGATCTTTCGGAGCCCAATCGGGTTCTAGCTTGTGTGGTTTCTCGGTCTTCTCTATTTGACCGCATCAGGGAGCGTCAGTTCGACGACCCTCATTTGGTTGTCCTCCAGGATAGAGTTCGGCGTGGTGATGCTCGAGATATTACCATTGGGGATAATGGAGTTACGAGGATGCAAGGGCGTATTTGTGTGCCCAATGTAGATGATCTTCGAGAGCTGATTCTAGTAGAGGCCCATAGCTCGCGGTATTCCATCTATCCGGGTGCCGCGAAAATGTATCAGGACTTGAGACAACATTACTGGTGGAGGCGGATGAAGAGGGATATAGTTGATTATGTTTCTAGGTGCCTCAACTGCCAGCAGGTGAAGTATGAGCATCAGCGTCCGGAAGGGTTGATGCAGCAGATTGAGATTCCGGAGTGGAAGTGGGGGCGCATCACCATGGACTTTGTATCTGGGCTTCCCCGGACTGTTAGGAGGTTTGATTCCATTTGGGTTATTGTGGATCGACTGACCAAGTCCGCCCATTTCATACCGGTGAGCACTACTTATTTATCGGAGCGACTGGCGGAGATCTACAATAGGGAGATAGTTCGGCTGCATGGTATTCCAGTTTCCATCATTTCGGATAGAGGCACTCGGTTCACTTCACGGTTCTGGAGAGCCGTACAGCAGGAGTTAGGTACTCGGGTAGAGCTGAGCACAGCCTTTCACCCCAGACTGATAGCCAGTTCGAGCGCACTATTCAGAATTTAGAGGATATGCTCCGTGTGTGTGTGATTGAGTTTGGAGGTTCATAGGATCATTTCTTGCCACTAGCGGAGTTTGCTCATAACAACAGCTACCAGTCCAGTATTCAGATGGAACCGTATGAGGATCTATATGGTAGGAGGTGCAGGTCTCCCGTGGGTTGTTCGAGCCAAGCGAGGCCAGACTGCTAGGTACTGATATGGTCCAGGATGCAATGGACAAGGTCAAGGTGATTCAGGACAGACTTCATGCAGCCCAGTCTAGACAGAAGAGTTATGCGGACAAGAAGGTCCACGATGTGGCTTTTATGGTTGGCAAGCGGGTCCTGCTTCGAGTCTCGCCCATGAAGGGCGTTATGATGTTTGGGAAGAAAGGGAAGCTGAGTCCTAGATTTATTGGCCCTTTTGAGATTTTGAGGAGTGTTGGAGAGGTTTCTTATGAGTTGGCCTTACCTCCCAGCCTAGCCGGAGTCCATCCCGTATTTCATGTCTCTATGCTCCGGAGATACCATGGCGACCCGTCGCATGTGTTGGATTTCACTTCTGTTCAGCTAGACGAGGATCTGTCTTATGTTGAGGAGCTAGTGGCCATACTAGACAAGCAAGTCAGGAAGCTAAGGTCAAAGAACATCGCTTCAGTAAAGGTTCAGTGGCGGGGTCAGCCGGCCGAGGAGGCGACTTGGGAGACCGAGCAGGATATGCGCAGCCAGTACCCTCATCTCTTCACCACTACAGGTATGTTTTCTATGCTCGTTCGAGGACGAACGAATCTTTTAAGTGTGGGGAGATGTAACGACCCGGTTGGTCATTTTTGAAATTTACGCCCCGATCCCAAATTTAACTGTTCCCCTAAGTTCTTTTTTGCTATTGTGGTTTGCCGGGAGGGTCGGTTCTGGAATTTGGAGTGTTTTGGGACACTTAGTCCCTAAATGAGAGCTTTAAAGTTAGAAAATGGTCCGTAGTCGGAACAGTGTTAAGACAACCTCGGAACGGAAATTCGATGGTTCCATTAGCTCCGTTAGGTGATTTCGGGGTTGGGAGCGCATTTGGAATGTATTTTGGAGGTCCGTAGCTCAATTAGGCTTGAAATACCGAAGTTTGAAATTTTTGGAAATCCGATCGATAGGTGAGATTTTCATCCGAGCGTCGGTATGGAATTCCGACAGTAGTAGTAGCTTTGTTAGGTGATTTTGGATATGTCTGCAAATTTTCAGGTCATTCGGACATCGTATGGTCGGGTTTTTGATAACATGTAGGTTTTAGAAGTTTTGGATGGAACTTAGGCTTGAATTCACTTTTATTTGGTGATTTCCGTGTTTAAGGGCATGTTTTTATGATTCGAACAAGTTCGTATGGTGATTTAGAGTAGAATTCCATTTTTGGTTGGGGTCTCGGGGGCCTCGGGATGAGTTCAGGAGGTTAAATGGAAGGATTTTGAGTTATATGAGTTGCTGTCATAATTTGCAGCAGCATTTTCGCTTCTGCGGATTGGGAACCGCAGAAGCAGAATCGTAGGAGCGGAGGATGGCCCGCAGATGCGAAAAGGGGGTTGGGCCAGGTGTTTCCGCAGAAGCGGAAGGGGGCATCGCAGGTGCGAAATCGCTTCTGCGAGTCGGAGGTCCCAGAAGTGGAAGGCAGGCGTTAGGTGGACCTTCGCAGATGCGGAGGTTATTCCGCAAAAGCTGACTCGCAGGTGCGAGACCTGGTCCGCAGATGCGAAAGTGGCCGGCTAGGCTTGAAATCACAGAAGCAACCAGTTGGTCGCGGATACGGGCTCGCTGGGGCGGAAAATTGTTCGCAGAAGAGGAAATCGCAGATGGATTAATAATATCAGAAGTTAGAAATTTCAGAACATTCTAAAACATTTAGGGCTCGGACTAAAGAGGCGATTTGGGCGATTTTAAAGGAAAATTCAAGGAGATTTTTTAGGTAATTAACTATGGACTCAATTATGGTTTTATACTAATAATTATGCAATTAACTCATGAAATTAGAGGAATTAAGGGGTGTATTATGGATGTTTTTCACCCTAGGCAAATGGAGCCCGAATTTGCTCCATTTGAATGGGCAAATGGAGCCCGAATTTGCTAAATTTTATATGCTTAAACTCGTGTTGAGACGAGGGTTCCGAATATGTGACTTTTGTAATTTTTCGAGAAGCGTACCGAAAGTCGGGTTTTGGCAACTTCTGATTTTTGGTGTATTTTGAATTGTTTCGATTGGGTAATTCCCAGTTGGCCTATTTTGATGTATTTATATTGATTTTATTAGATACTACACCTGTGGAGGCCGATATTCGTGGCAAGAGAGTTGTCTCTTAGCGGTTTTGTACCAGAGTCGAGGTAAGTGGCTTGTCTAACCTCGTGTGGGGGAAACTTCACCCCTAGGATATTATGCGATAGTTTAAATGCCTTGTACGCAAGGTGACGGGCGTGTACATGCACTGGTTGTTGTAACTCACTTTACTTGAATTGTCCAATTCATGATATTCCTGTTCTTAGTTGATTAAATTGCGACATTTACCTGATATTCGTTAGGAAAGCATGATTAGATAGGATTTATCTGTCTAATTGCCTTATTGTCTTACTTGAACTTCTTGATAATTGTTGGCACTAGTTTTTGGTGAAGTTGTAGTTAAGCATATTATATTTTCTCTGTGCGTTTCTTTTATTGTTTGTGTCGGTGGACTGCGAGTTCGATTCCCGGAGATCCCAGGGCTGTGGGTTCGATTCCCAAAGACCCGGAATGGTATTGTTTGTGTAATATATTTATTGAGATACGGACTGCGGGTTCGATTTCCGGAGATCCTGAGATATTGAGATACGGGCTGCGGGTTCGATTCCCGGAGACCTAGAGATACTGATATTGGGACTGCGAGTTAAATTCCCGGAGATCCCGAGTTGTTGGATATAGAGAGGGACTGTGGGTTCAATTCCCATAGGTCCTGGACTTGTTGATTTGAATTTATGTTGTGTTGGTTGCTTGTAGTTAGCTAATCGTAGTCGGTTGCAGTAATTACTTCATTTTTGTTATTTCAGATTCATTCTTACTTATTCCTGCTTATCATTGTTATCATCATTATAATATTGTTCTCTCAGTAGGGCCCTGACCTTCCTCGTCACTACTCCATCGAGGTTAGGCTTGGCACTTACTGAGTACCACCGTGGTGTATTCATGCTACTCTTCTGCACACTTTTTGTTGTGCAGATCCAGGTACATCAGGACAGGCTCATACTAAGTGATTCAGCAGCACTTTGGGAGACCTCGAGGTATGATCCGCTACGTCCGCGGATCCGGAGGCCCTCATTCTATTCTGATAGTATTAGTAGATGTTTTCCTTCATTTCGTTGTTAGATACTCTTTACACATAGAGCCACAGTTGTACTCCCTCTTTTTAGTCTGTGTTACCCCTGGGATTCTGGGTCTTTGTGGTATGCTATATGCTGTGGTTGATGAGTGTATGTGCCAAGCGGCACTGATTACATTCCTTTTATGTTGTTTTCCGCTATTTCCTTATTTAATGTTCATAAAAATGAATATTCCACATCGTTGGCCTACCTAGTCGCGAAGACTGGGTGCCGTCATGACAGGTTCACCATTGGTGAACTAGGGTCGTGACACTAACCATCATTTAACAACTAACAAATTGTTCATTGATTGAGACAGGGACAAAAGATTCAAATTTTTACTAATCACTTTCAAGTGAATGTGACAAATGTGGGAGAAACAATCAAGAGGAAGCAACAATAAAGGAGAGAATCCACGATGGAAGAATCAATAATCAGAAACCTACCCGAACAACGAGGAGGTATTACCTTTTATTTAAAAAGCTACACACAGTTATCAAACTGAGGGAATATTTTTTTGCATTTTTAAATTTTTGATCGGGCTCCCACCTAGATAACAACGGAATATTTTTTTGCATTTTTAAATTTTTGCTTAGGCGCCCACCTGGATAACAAGGGAATATTTTTCTGCATTTTAAATTTTTGCTCGGGAGCCCACCTGGATAACAAGCGAATACTTTTCTGCATTTTTAATTTTGGCAACAGGCGCCCACCTGGATAACAAGGGAATACATTTCTGCATTTTTAATTTTTGCATCAGGTGCCCACCTGGATAACAGGGAATACTTTTCAAGTTTTTTGTAATCAGGCGCCCACCTGGATAACAAGGGAATACTTTTCTGCATTTTAATTTCTTCATCAGGCGCCCACCTGGATAACAAGAGAATATTTTTGTGCATTTTTAATTTCTGCATCAGGCGCCTACCTGGATAACAAGGGAATATTTTTCTGCATTTTAAATTCTGCATCAGGCGCCCACCTGGATAACAAGGGAATACTTTTCTGCATTTTAATTTCTGTATCAGGCGCCCACCTGGATAATAAGAGAATATTGTCTGCATTTTTAATTTCTGCATCACGCGCCCACCTGGATAACAAGAGAATATTTTCTGCAGTTTTAATTTCTGCATCAGGCGCCCACCTGGATAACAAGGGAATACTTTTATGCATTTTAAATTCTGCTCAGGAGCCCACCTGGATAACAAGGGAATATTTTTCTGCATTTTTAATTTCTGCATCAGGCGCCCACCTGGATAACAAGTAATATTTTTCTGCATTTTTAATTTCTGCATCAGGCGCTCACCTGGATAACAAGGGAATATTTTTTCTGCATTTTTAATTTCTGCATCAGGCGCCCACCTAGATAACAAGGGAATACTTTCTGCATTTTAAATTTTTGCTCGGCGCCCACCTGGATAACAAGGGAATACTTTCTGCATTTTTAATTTCTGCTCAGGCACCCACCTGTATAACATGGGAATACTTTCTGCAAAATAAAACTTTTCTTTCCTAACAAGTAACATCATAATAGATTGAAAGCCCCATACTGGGGCAGAAAAAAAAGTTTTCTTTATTTTTGTAATAAGCAGGTACCAACCCGGAGAACGGAGAAACACATTTTGAAGTCATACAGGCGGAATGAAGCAATATGTTTGAAGCAAGCTACAAGAAAAAGATTTATTGAAGAATGGAATATGCAAATAAAGAACAAGATGCATGATGAACGAACAAGGCAATACAAGACACAAGACATAGATAGGATTTGTAATTCATAGATCATAGCTTAGGCTAGCTTCTTTATTTTTCTTACCATGGTGTAATAAGGAGTCGGTCAGCAGTAACAACAGCAACAACAAATAAATCACAGCTTTCCTGGTAGTTTCAAACTACTAGACATCCCGAACTATACTGACTTGATTCCTGTATAGCCCAGGATATGTAGGCAACCTCTGAAGTAGGGTGCGGTCAAAACTTTTCAAAAAATGCTTCATACGGAATATGCGAGTGGGCAAAAATTCCTCATAACTGCTCACCTGTTTTTGCACTGAAACTCTTCGTGTTCCCGAGCAAAGAGGGGCAGCTGTGAGCACGTGATTTTTGTCCCAAGCAATTAAATTCCAAAATAAAAATATACGAAATGATTTTTTGTTTGCAATTATTTTGATTAGTGTGTACAAAATACCAGTGTTTATTTTTAATTGCTAAAAATAAAATTTTAAACGAAATACAAAAAAGGAAATCAATTAGAAGATATCACAAAAAATATAGAAAATATAGAAAATTAGAAAATCAAAGAAAAAATACAAAATTGGAAAATAAAGGAGAATACATCAGTATAAAATAAATGCAAGGAAATAAGTATAAAATACAAAGGAAAATACAAGAAATTAAATAAAATGCAATTCAAAAATAACAAAAGTACAAAATACAATATAAAGGAAAAAGAATTGGGCCAAAATACAAAATAATCAGCCCAAATGCACACACAGACCAGGCTCAAATAATTTCTGCCGGTCTGCCCAGTTACAAAGACCAAACGACGTCGTCTGAACATCAAATAATCTGGGCCGTTGATACAATTGATCAACGGACCAAGTAAGGCGGTGACTTTATGAATAAAACGTCGCCTAAGACAATTAATCACAACCATCCATCACACTTAATCAAATGGATGAGACTAGTGTATCATTTAACCAAACGACGTAGTCTAAGGAATTAAATCATGACCGTTCAAACATCTACTCTAACGGACCAAAGGAAAGGCCTCAT
The DNA here is from genome assembly GCA_032618575.1 of Nicotiana noctiflora. Classification (NCBI taxonomy): domain Eukaryota; kingdom Viridiplantae; phylum Streptophyta; class Magnoliopsida; order Solanales; family Solanaceae; genus Nicotiana; species Nicotiana noctiflora. Next base: position 409,458 of record JASVEL010012694.1, read on the forward strand.
TAAACCAAACGGTGTCGTTTTAAGGGCCAAATGATCCTGGTCGTTCATCTCAACCAATCCAACGGCTAATAAATAATAATACAATTTCAGTATATATCTCCCAAACCCCCGTTCACTCTTCATTATACACATACACTCCTCATCTCACAAACCCTAGCCGCAATGAAACCCCCCTTCTTCTTCCCCCTTCTCTCATAGAGACCACCGGAACCCTACCGGTGGTCAGTCTCCTACCACATTATTCGGCTCAGGCCATCCCTCTAAACCCATATCTTCTTCTTCTAACACCTCTAACACCATTAACCCCACCCCAGAAACCCACCAGTCTCCATTTCTTGAAATTTCGGTCGTCAGAACCCTAGTCGGCGACCACCAATGTATGAACTAGACCTCCACCTTAACACCGTAGAACCATCTTGAGACGATCTACCACCCTACCATAGTCCCATACCTCAAATCTTTCCCTAACCCTTCGAATATTAGAAAAAGTCTCGCCGGAACCCTACTCCGGCGAGCACCCAAAAACAAAAATCCTTCAGAACCTTACCCTAAGTCTCTGAATACCCCTCACACACTCAAATCAGACTTCCAAGAGCCTGTTTGGAAGATCTGTCACTTAAGAGACCACGAGTCTCTGAAATACTGAAAAATCAAGAAAGAAGAAATAAAATGAAAGAAAGAAGAAAGAAAGAGGAAATAAAGAAGAAAAGAAAGAAAGAAAAGTAAAATAAAGAAAGAATGAAGCCCTAAAGCTAAGTACCCTAAACTTGTTTCTGTTTAGTATCTTTTGTGTTCTTATCTGTTTAGAACTTGAATCTATTTAAAACCCCTTATTCATGTTTAAGTGATTAAAAGTCATGAATCCATCTCAGTGCTATACTTTGCTCTTCTATGTTCATACTTGTTAAACCTGAGCTTATTACATGTGTGCCTGAAATCGACTAAGTGTTCTTAAGTTCTGATATAGCTGCTTGTAAATCATGTGTTATTAGTTATTTTCATGTTATTGTTTGATAGATCCTGTCTCGACTAGGGTTCTGATTAGTTGGAATTCAACCATTATCAATCTGTCTCTCTAAGTTTTGATTAATTTGAAAGTTAGTCGTAATTAGGACTATTTATGCAAGACTACATAAATATGGCTACATTTGCAATATGATTTGAATGTTGGTTTCTTCTGAACTTCTGAGTGCTTATGCACATTTAGGTTATATGTGTAAATGTTTTTGTGGTTATGTTTGCAACACAATATGGGTCTTAGAATGGCTATCTTTTGTGGTTAACATTGAAAAGGTTATATAGTCTGAAACTGGCTAATTTTTAAAACAAGTCTTAGGGGGTTATATTTTAAATACATTCAATTACCCAAGTCTTGACAGACCTAATGTAGGTCGGGTAAATATGATTAAATGTAAAGGGTAAAAGGGGAAATGAAAATGGTATTTCTGTAGATTACATAGAGGTTATGGGGATATAAATGTAACGACCCGACCGGTCATTTTAGAAAATTACGCCCCAATCCCTAATTTAACTGTTTCCCTAAGTTCATTTCTGCTATTGTGGTTTGCCGGGAGAGTCGGTTCTGAAATTTGGAGTATTTTGGGACACTTAGTCCCTAAATAAGAGCTTTAAAGCTAGAAAATGGTCCGTAGCCGGAACAGTGTTAAGACGATCTCGGAACAGAAATCCGATGGTTCCATTAGCTCCGTTGGGTGATTTCGGGGTTAGGAGCGCGTTCGGAATGTATTTTGGAGGTCCGTAGCTCAATTAGGCTTGAAATGCCGAAGGTTGAAATTTTGGCGAATCCGAACGATAGGTGAGATTTTGATCCGGGGGTCGGAATGGAATTCGACAATTTCTGTAGCTTCGTTATGTGAATTTGGATATGTCCGCAAAGTTTCGGGTCATTCGGACGTCGTTTGGTCGGGTTTTAGATCGAATGTGCAATTCGGAAAGTTTTAAGAAATTTAGGCTTGAATTCGATGTGAATTATGGGTTTTGATGTTGTTAGACGTGTTTTTATGATTTGAACGAGTTCATATCATGTTTTGGAGTATGTTGGTGGTTTTCGTTGGGGTCCCGGGAGCCTCGGGATGAATTCGGGGGTCCAAACGGACCAATTTGTGCCAAAAGGCACTGCTGTTTCTGCTGCAATAATTGCAGAGCAATTTTGCTCTCCGCGATCGCGGAGATGGCCATGCGATCGCGTAAGGGAGAAATCTTGAGCTCTGCGATCGCGAAGTAAAGCCTGCGATCGCGTAAGTCTGGAGGTTGAACCAGTGCGATCGCGTGAGGTTTCATGCGATCGCGTAGGGTATTGGTCGGAAGCAGTGCGATCGCGTGAGGGAGTATGCGATCGCGTAGGGTAGTTTGGGGAGCCGGACGAGTTTGTTCTTCGCGATCGCGTTAGTACGTTCGCGATCGCGTAGGGTTGCTGAGTTGTTCACTGCGATCGCGTCCAGGGTCATGTGATCGCGTAGAGGAAAATTAGGCCGCCCATATTTGGTGCATCGCGATCGCAAGCCCAGTGCTGCGATCGCGTAGAGTAAAATGGCCTGGCAGTGACTTTAAGTCCAGAACATTTCAGTCGCGGCCTAACACACCTAAACCGCCATTGTTGAGCTCCAAGAGAGGATTTTGAAGGGGAAACGCCTGGGATATCATCGGGAAATCATCGGGGGTAAGTTTCTTGACCTTAATTCGTTGGTTTATCATGAAATCAGTGATTATTTCACTGAAATTGGGAGATTAAAGGTGGGTTTGAGCCCTAGGCCTAAATGTTAGAAAATCTCCGATTTGAGTGGGCAAATGGAGTCCGATTTTGGTAAATTTTATATGCCTAGACTCGTATTGAGATAAGGAACCCGAATATATAATTTTCGTGATTTTTCGATAAGCGTACCGAAAGTCGGGTTTTAGCAACTTGTGGGTTTTGGTGTATTTTGAGTTATTTTGATTGGGTAATGCCCAATTAGCCTATTTTGATGTGATTCTATTGATTTTTATCAGATACTACACTTGTGGAGGCCGACATTCGCGGCAAGAGGGTTATTACTTAGCGGTTTTGTACCGGAATTGAGGTAAGTGGCTTGTCTAACCTCGTGTGGGGGAATTTTCACCCCTAGGACATTATGTGATAATTTAAATGCCTTGTACGCGAGGTGACGGGCGTGTACATGCGCTGGTTGTTGAACACATACTTTATTAAATGTTCATAAACTGGTATATTCCGCAACGTGTTAGGCTTACCTAGTCATGGGGACTGGGTGCCATCACGACATGTCCACGATTGGTGGACTAGGGTCGTGACAAGTTGGTATCGGAGCACTAGGTTCATAGGAGTCACGGGACACAGACCGGTTACTTAGAGTCTCGCTGATCGATACGGAGACGTCCTGTATTTATCTACGAGGGGCTATGTAACTGTTTAGGAAACTCTTCATTTCTTTTGGATTCCTTGTCGTGCGACATTCTTGGCATCAAAAATCTAAACTACTGCTTTCTATTCTCTCACAGATGGTGAGGACACGAGCTACTCGCGATGATCGGGTACCCGCGCCCCCTGTTGCCGCCGTCAGAGGCCGGGGCTGAGGTAGAGGACGAGGACGCGCCCGAGGTGCAGCCACAGCACCCGCGCGCGCTGCCGCTGAGGTGCCACAGGTAGACCAGGTTGGAGCGCAGGCACCTGGTACACCGAATACAACTGCTACTACTCCAGCACTACAGGAGACCCCGGCCCAGTTCATGAGTATGTATACCACTTTAGCTCAGGCGGGATTGCTTCCTCTTATCGCAGCTACATCTCAGGCCGGGGGAGGGGCCCAGACTCCCGCAGCCGTTACACCGGAGCAGCGTGTGCCAGTGGGACAGGTTCCGGATGTTTTGGTTATGCCTCCTGCCGCCCCAGCACAACCAGGAGGTGGACCAGCTGCCTCTGAGGACGAGCAGCGTAGATTGGAGAGGTTCAAGAAATATGACCCTCCAGTGTTTAGTGGTTTGGCTTCAGATGATGCATTGGGTTTTCTGGAGGAGTGTCATCGTATTCTTTCTACCATGGGGATTGTGGAGACCAGCGGGGTTTCCTTCACTACGTTTCAGTTTCGTGGGACCGCTTATGATTGGTGGCGCACGTATGAGTTGGATAGTCCGGAGGAGTCCGCTTCGTTGACCTGGACGCAGTTTTCAAATCTGTTTTTGACGGAGTTTGTTCCCTAGAGCCTTAGGGATTCTTGGCGCTCGGAGTTTGAGTGGTTGCGACAGGGTTCCTTGTCAGTATCGGAGTATGCCATCAGTTTCACCCGTCTAGCCAGGCATGCACCGGCCTTGGTAGCCACGGTTCGGGAGAGAGTGCGGAGATTTATTGAGGGCCCGATTCCGCCTATCCGATCCAGCATGGCCACAGAGTTGGAGACAGATATATCTTATCAGCAGGCGGTTAGCATTGCTAGGAGGATCGAGAGTATGCTCCCCAGAGAGCGGGGAGATAGAGAGGCCAGAGGTCTCGTGAGTCGGGCCATTTCTCCGGTGCCCGCACTTCGGCAGCCGGTCGTTTTGGCGGGGGTTATTCGGTCGACCGGTTCACTCGGCATTGCCCGCGGCCGGTAGTACCCCGGCTCTTCCAGGCACCTCGGGAGCCTTATTATGCTCCCCGGTTTCCGGTGCACCTCCCGCGCGGGGTCCTTCCGAGGGTCGGACTAGTGGGGGTGAGGCCGGTCGATCACGATCACCGTGTCCTCCCACAGCTTGCTTTGGGTGCGGGGATACTCGCCATCCGGTCAGGGAGTGCCCCAGGCGTAGGAGGGGAGCACCTCGCCAGTCTTCGCAGCATCAGCGTGGCTCTCAGGGTCAGCAGGCTATCATTCCAGCTCCAGCTGCTATTCCACCTGCCCAGCCAGCCAGGGGCGGGGGTCGGGGTTCTAGAGGCCGCCCTCGAGAGGGGGGACAGGCCAGATTCTATGCTATTCCTGATCGCGCTGCGGCTGTTGCATCTGACTCTGTTATCACAGGTATTATTCTGGTTAGTCACGGGGAGGCATCGGTTCTATTCGACCCTGGTTCCACTTTTTCATATGTGTCTTCTTACTTTGCTTCTCATCCGGGTGTGCCTCGGGATTCTTTGAGTGCCCCCATTTATGTTTCCACTCCGGTGGGTGATTCTTTGGCTGTGGACCGCGTATATCGGTCGTGTTTGGTTACCATTTGTGATTTTGAGACCAGAGCGGATCTATTGTTGCTCGGGATGGTCGATTTTGATATTATTCTGGGCATGGACTGGTTGTCGCCCCATTATGCTATTCTTGATTGCCAGGCCAAGAGCGTGACACTGGCTATGCCAGGCATTACACGTATTGAGTGGAGTGGTACTCTAGATCACACCCCCGGCCGTGTTATTTCTTTTCTCAAAGCTCAGCGTATGGTTGAGAAGGGGTGTGCTGCTTATCTAGCTTATGTACGGAATGTCAGCATTGACACTCCTTCTATTGATTCCGTTCCAGTGGTACGTGATTTCGCTGATGTATTTCCAGCTGATCTTCCGGGCATGCCGCCCGACAGAGATATTGACTTTGCTATTGACTTGTTGCCGGGCACTCAGCCCATTTCTATTCCACCGTACCGTATGGCTCCTCCTGAGTTAAAGGAGTTGAAGGATCAATTACAGGAGTTATTGGGTAAGGGTTTTATTCGACCCAGTGTTTCGCCTTGGGGTGCTCCTGTATTGTTTGTGAAGAAAAAGGACGGTTCTATGCGTATGTGTATTGACTATCGTCAGCTGAACAAGGTTACAGTGAAGAACCGGTATCCTTTGCCCCATATTGATGATTTATTTGACCAGCTACAGGGCGCACAGGTGTTTTCTAAGATTGATTTGCGCTCTGGGTATCACCAGCTGAAGATTCGGGAGCCAGATATCCCGAAGACTGCCTTCAGGACCCGGTATGGTCACTATGAGTTCCTCGTGATGTCTTTTGGGCTGACTAATGCCCCAGCAGCCTTTATGCATTTGATGCACAGTGTGTTCAGGCCTTATCCGGACTCGTTCGTGATTGTCTTCATTGATGATATTCTAGTATATTCCCGGAGCCGGGAAGAGCACGAGTAGCATTTGAGGATAGTGCTTCAGATTCTGAGGGAGAAGCAGCTTTATGCCAAGTTCTCTAAATGTGAATTCTGGTTGAGTTCGGTGGCATTTTTGGGCCACGTGGTGTCGAGTGATGGTATTCGAGTAGATCCGAGGAAGGTGGAGGCCGTGCAGAGTTGGCCCAGACCCTCCTCCGCTACTGAGATTCGCAGTTTCCTTGGTTTGGCGGGCTATTACCGTCGTTTCGTAGAGGGGTTCTCTTCGATTGCTGCACCTATGACTAGATTGACCCAAAAGGGTGCGCCTTTCCAGTGGACAGACGAGTGTGAGGCGAGCTTTCAGAAGCTCAAGACAGCTTTGACTTCGGCCCCTATATTGATGTTGCCTATAGGTACGGGGTCCTATACCGTATATTGTGATGCCTCACGAGTTGGACTCGGCGCGGTATTGATGCAGGACGGTAGGGTGATTGCCTACGCGTCGAGACAGCCGAAGGTGCATGAGAAGAATTACCCTGTTCATGATTTGGAGCTAGCTGCCATTGTTCACGCCTTGAAAATTTGGCGTCATTATTTATATGGGGTTCCTTGTGAGATCTACACTGATCACCGGAGCTTGCAGCACTTGCTTAAGCAGAAGGACCTGAATATGCGTCAGAGGAGATGGTTGGAACTACTGAAGGACTATGATATTACTATTATCTATCATCCGGGCAAGGCTAATGTGGTTGCTGATGCCTTGAGTCGTCGGGCAGAGAGTTTGGGGAGTTTAGCATATCTACCGGCTTCAGAGAGGCCTATGGCGATGGATGTTCAGGCTTTAGCCAGACAGTTTGTTAGACTGGATCTTTCGGAGCCCAGCCTGATTCTGGCATGTGTGGTTTCTCGGTCTTCTCTATTTGACCACATCAGGGAGCGTCAGTTCGACGACCCTCATTTGCTTGTCCTTCAGGATAGAGTTCGGCGTGGTGATGCCCGAGATGTTACCATCGGGGATGATGGAGTTATGAGGATGCATGGGCGCATCTGTGTGCCCAATGTAGATGATCTTCGAGAGCTGATTCTAGGAGAGGCCCATAGCTCGCGGTATTCCATCCATCCGGGAGCCGCGAAGATGTATCAGGACTTGAAACAGCATTACTGGTGGAGGCGGATGAAGAGGGATATAGTTGATTATGTTTCCAGATGCCTCAACTGCCAGCATGTGAAGTATGAGCATCAGCGTCCGGGTGGATTGATGCAGCAGATTGAGATTCCCGAGTGGAAATGGGAGCGCATTACCATGGACTTTGTATCCGGACTTCCACGGACGGTTAGGAAGTTTGATTCCATTTGGGTCATTGTGGATCGGCTGACTAAGTCCGCCCATTTTATACCTGTGTGCACTACTTACTCATCGGAGAGGTTGGCGGAGATCTACATCAGGGAGATAGTCCGGTTGCATGGTATTCCAGTTTACATCATTTTAGATAGAGGCACTCAGTTCACTTCACGGTTCTGGAGAGCCGTGCAGTAGGAGTTAGGTACTCGGGTGGAGCTGAGCACAACATTTCACCCCCAGACTGATGGTCAGTCCGAGCGCACTATTTAGATTTTGGAGGATATGCTCCGTGCGTGCGTGATTGAGTTTGGAGGTTCATGGGATCACTTCTTGCCGCTGCCGGAGTTTGCTTATAACAACAGCTACCAGTCTAGTGTTCAGATGGCACCGTATGAGGCCCTATATGGTAGGAGGTGCAGGTCTCCCGTGGGTTGGTTTGAGCCGGGCGAGGCCAGGTTGCTAGGTACCGATATGGTTCGGGATGCTATGGACAAGGTCAAGGTGATTCAGGACAAACTTCGTGCAGCCCAGTCTAGACAAAAGAGTTATGCGGACAAGAAGTTTCGCGATGTGGCTTTTATGGTTGGCGAGCGGGTTCTACTTCGAGTCTCGCCCATGAAGGGCGTTATGAGGTTTGGGAAGAAAGGAAAGCTCAGTCCTAGGTTTATTGGCCCTTTTGAGATTTTGAGGCGTGTTGGGGAGGTTGCTTATGAGTTGGCCTTACCTCCCAGTCTAGCCGGAGTTCATCCCGTATTTCATGTCTCCATGCTCCGGAGGTACCTTGGTGACCCGTCGCATGTGTTGGATTTCACTTCTGTTCAGCTAGACAAGGATTTGTCTTATGTTGAGGAGCCAGTAGCCATTCTAGACAGGCAGGTCAGAAAGCTAAGGTCAAAGAACATCGCTTCGGTAAAGGTTCAGTGGCGGGGCCAGCCGGTCGGGGAGGCGACTTGGGAGACCGAGCAAGATATGCGCACCCAGTACCCTCATCTTTTCACTACTCCAGGTATGTTTTTTTTTTACGCTCGTTCGAGGACGAACGAATCTTTAAGTGTGGGAAGATGTAACGACCCGACCGGTCGTTTTAGAAAATTACGCCCCAATCCCTAATTTAACTATTTCCCTAAGTTCATTTCTGCTATTGTGGTTTGCCGGGAGAGTCGGTTCTGAAATTTGGAGCATTTTGGACACTTAGTCCCTAAATGAGAGCTTTAAAGCTAGAAAATGGTCCGTAGTCGGAACAGTGTTAAGACGATCTTGGAACGGAAATCCGATGGTTCCATTAGCTCCGTTGGGTGATTTCGGGGTTAGGAGCGCGTTCGGAATGTATTTTGGAGGTCCGTAGCTCAATTAGGCTTGAAATGCCGAAGGTTGAAATTTTGGCGAATCCGAACGATAGGTGAGATTTTGATCCGGGGGTCGGAATGGAATTCCGACAATTTCTGTAGCTTCGTTATGTGAATTTGGATATGTCCGCAAAGTTTTAGGTCATTCGGACGTCGTTTGGTCGGGTTTTAGATCGAATGTGCAATTCGGAAAGTTTTAAGAAATTTAGGCTTGAATTCGATGTGAATTATGGGTTTTGATGTTGTTAGACGTGTTTTTATGATTTGAACGAGTTCATATCGTGTTTTGGAGTATGTTGGTGGTTTTCGTTGGGGTCCCGGGAGCCTCGGGATGAATTTGGGGGTCCAAACGGACCAATTTGTGCCAAAAGGCACTGTTGTTCTGCTGCAATAATTGCAGAGCAATTTTGCTCTCCGCGATCACGGAGATGGCCATGCGATCGCGTAAGGGAGAAATCCTGAGCTCTGCGATCGCGAAGTAAAGCCTGCGATCGCGTAAGTCTGGAGGTTGAACCAGTGCGATCGCGTGAGGTTTCATGCGATCGCGTAGGGTATTGGTCGGAAGCAGTGCGATCGCGTGAGGGAGTATGCGATCGCGTAGGGTAGTTTGGGGAGCCGGACGAGTTTGTTCTTCGCGATCGCGTTAGTACGTTCGCGATCGCGTAGGGTTGCTGAGTTGTTCACTGCGATCGGGTCCAGGGTCATGCGATCGCGTAGAGGAAAATTAGGCCGCCCATATTTGGTGCATCGCGATCGCAAGCCCAGTGCTGCGATCGCGTAGAGTAAAATGGCCTGGCAGTGACTTTAAGTCCAGAACATTTCAGTCGCGGCCTAACACACCTAAACCGCCATTGTTGAGCTCCAAGAGAGGATTTTGAAGGGGAAACGCTCTGGGATATCATCGGGAAATCATCGGGGGTAAGTTTCTTGACCTTAATTCGTTGGTTTATCATGAAATCCGTGATTATTTCACTGAAATTGGAAGATTAAAGGTGGGTTTGAGCCCTAGGCCTAAATGTTAGAAAATCTCTTATTTGAGTGGGCAAATGGAGTCCGATTTTGGTAAATTTTATATGCCTAGACTCGTATTGAGATAAGGAACCCGAATATATAATTTTCGTGATTTTTCGATAAGCGTACCGAAAGTCGGGTTTTGGCAACTTGTGGGTTTTGGTGTATTTTGAGTTATTTTGATTGGGTAATGCCCAATTAGCCTATTTTGATGTGATTCTATTGATTTTTATCGGATACTACACTTGTGGAGGCCGACATTCGCGGCAAGAGGGTTATTTCTTAGCGGTTTTGTACCGGAATTGAGGTAAGTGGCTTGTCTAACCTCGCGTGGGGGAATTTTCACCCCTAGGACATTATGTGATAATTTAAATGCCTTGTACGCGAGGTGACGGGCGTGTACATGCGCTGGTTGTTGAACACATACTTTATTAAATTGTTCGATGAGTGATATTCCTGTCTTTTAGCTGTTAATTTGATATTTTACCGGTAGTAGTTAGAAAAGCATGATTAGGTAGTACCTAACTGTTTAGTTGCCTAATTGTCTTATTTTTGATAATTATTGGTACTATTTTTCGGTGAAGTTATAGTTAAGCATAACTTACTCTCTCTGTGTATTCCTTTATTTGTTGTGCTTGTGGACTGCGGGTTCGATTCCCGGAGACCCAGGGCTGTGGGTTCGATTCCTGAGATCCTGAGTTATTGGTAGGGACTACGGGTTCGATTCCCGAGATCCTGAGTTATTGGTAGGGACTACGGGTTCGATTCCCGAGATCCTGAGTTATTGGTAGGGACTGCGGGTTCGATTCCCGAGATCCTGAGTTATTGGTAGGGACTACGGGTTCGATTCCCGAGATCCTGAGTTATTGGTAGGGACTGCGGGTTCGATTCCCGGAGATCCTGAGTTATTGAGATATTTATTGAGATATGGGCTGCGGGTTCGATTCCCGGAGACCCAGAGGTACTGTCAATGGGACTGTGGGTTCGATTCCTATAGGTCCCGGACTTGTTTTATTGAGTTGGCTATTCGTTGTTAGCTTAATTGTAGACGATTGTAGTAATCATCTTATTGTTGCTAGTTCGGAAATTTATTATTCATTTAAACTGCTTATTGTTTTTGTTATCATCATATTATTATTGTTTCTCAGTAGGGCCCTGACCTTCCTCGTCACTACTCCATCGAGGTTAGGCTTGGCACTTACCGAGTACCGCTGTGGTGTACTCATGCTACTCTTCTGCACACTTTTGTTGTGCAGATCCAGGTACATCAGAGCAGGCTCGTACTAGGTGATTCAGCAGCGCTTTGGGAGACCTCGAGGTATGATCTGCTACGTCCGCGGATCCGGAGGCCTTCCTTCTATTCTAGTGCTAGTAGATGCCTTTCCTTCATTCCGTTGTTAGATACTCCTTTTACATAGAGCTACAATTGTATGATCTCTTTTAGTCTGTGTTACCCGTGGGATTCCGGGTCTTGGTAGTGTTTTAAACAGTGTATTTGACTGGTGTATGTGCCAAGCGGCACGGATTACATTCCTTTCATCTTATTTTTCCACTAATTCTTATTAAATGTTCATAAACTGGTATATTCCGCAACGTGTTAGGCTTACCTAGTCATGGGGACTGGGTGCCATCACGACATGTCCACGATTGGTGGACTAGGGTCGTGACAATAAACGACTTTAGTGCTTGGTTTTTCTAAAAATACATCAATAATAAAAGGGTAGACTAGGCATAGTTTAAAGGTACATGTGTAATAAACCTTAGCAAGTGAGGGCAACTAGGTAAAATTTGCCCAATAGAACAATAAGGAACAACCTAGAATCTTCTAGCAGGGGTTCAAGTGCATTCCGTTAAAATTCTGCTATACTTAATCAAATTAATTGAAAAAGAGCTGGGGAGGGAAATAGAAATAACTAATTCAAAATTCCCCCCAAATTTACTCTATAAATAGGTTGTTTCAAGCCTGAAAAAGGGGTTCGAAAATTTTCACATTGAGTTAGATTTTTGGGATTCAACTCTTGGGTTTCCAGTTTTAGCAATTCGAAATTAGGACTGATCTTTGGTTCTAAGTTCTGAATTTCAGAGTTTGAGGGTTCAATCTAAGAGTTCTAATCTTCAGAACTCTACTGGTCTTCTGCTTAGTGTTCAGTTCGAGTATTATTCCTCGAGTTATTTGCTGATTGTCTACTGAGTTTCGAAGTTTGCTGTGTTAATATCTGCTCCAGTTTGCTGTTGATATTCTGCTGCTGCTATTGTTGATTTCTCTTCTGCTTCATCCCTTAAAACTCATCAATTTCCTTTCATTTGATCAGGTACACTACTATCTCTGAAGGTGTAATTGAAAACATGATGAAAGAATAAAATTATAGATTAATTTGCTGAAGCTGTATCTCTGTTTTTCTTATGTTTGTAGTTATAATCTTAGATATCTTGTAATTCATTTAGGAATGGGGTGTAATAAATAATAGAATATATGAACTCGATTAGATTAAAGTAGTAGTAGATAACACTATAGTAAACGTATATAGTAGGTTAGATGTAATTATCACCTAATTCTAAAACTAAAACCTGCTAAGACACAGCTAATACACTTAGATATATAAATATTTTCAGAAATTAGACATATGAAATTGGTACTTAGCTATTTTGTTAGTTGAATTCTGAATCAGAACCATTTAATTCAAAAAGTATAAATAGTTTCGAAAATTCAAATTGTATTGCTGTTTATCTCTACTAAAAATGATTTGTCTACAAATTTGCTTTCAGACTTTGTGATTTTGATAGCAGTAGTTCAAGCATGTTCAGTTAAAATTACAACACTGTTTCTTTAGTTAAAGAATAAAGTGACAAAAATAATCCTGTAACTAGTATTCATGGTAACAATTTGAATATTAAACTCTGCCGTATAGAATAATTAACAATGATATGAACTACTGTGTTAGAATTCTTAATTAGTTGTTAAATATTGAAATCAATGGTGACTAAGTGCAAATTAGCGTTTAACCTGTTTACTGTTACATTCATAAGTGTTACTAAAATGATAATTAGTTCCTATCAAGCTTTAAATGTAAATGATTTGGGCCACAATGGGAACCAGGCTTGGATCGAATTAATGTGGCATTCATGCCTTCGATTAGGATCAGAAGTATACGTTGGGCTCTAGAGGCCAAGTTGTATTTGATTATGAACTGTTAGGCAGTCTGAAGTCCAGGCAAAAAAAAATGAATAATGGCCTGGACTTCAATATTAATAAGTCTGAAATTAATACAAAAACATATATATATTAGGAAGAAAAAAAAATAGAAAATATAGTGTATGAATAGGATTGGACTTTAAAAATAAGGGATGAGCCTCGTTATAAAAAATGAAAACACACGGGGCCCCCAAATAAATTTCAACATAAAATTCTAGACTCGGAAGGACCGTTTAGGAATTTCACGGTCTTTCCCAAAGTTAATAAAGATGTAGACACTTCAGGCGCGATTAATAATGTTACAATCCTAATACGGGTGTACATTTATGTGACCCAAATCTCAAATCCCGGCAAAGCTGAAATACACTAAAGTCACCGGCGTACTGGTACGGTGTGGCTCGAAATGCATTTTCGCGATGTCGCAATTCTTAAAAATGACAAAGTGGGACATTAATAATGCATACAAATTGAAGAATATAAAGAAATCAGATAAAAAACAAATACGGCAGTTGAGCGACCGTGCTAGAACCACGGAATCCGGGAGTGCCTAACACCTCCTCCCGGGTTAACAGAATTCCTTATCCGGATTTCTGATTTCGTGGACTGTTAAACAGAGTTATAATTTCCTCGGTTCGGGATTAAACCGGTGACTTGAGACACCATTATTTTCCCAAGTGGTGACTCAAAAAATTAATAAATAAATCCAATTTCGAATGTCCTTTAAATGGAAAAACTCCTTCCCTATTATTATTATATCTCTTCTCGGGGTGTAGTAGTAATTAATGGCATATACATCGGTTAGAAGGAGGTGTGACACATCCTATCGCTGGATAACACAGACAACATTCGAGAAACACATTGAAAATCCTACAAGTAAGCGAGCACCCACTCTACAGAGATAAGGTACCGAATATAAAAGATACAAAAGGAAAAGAATGACATCAAAAGTACGACTTTCATTATCATCCAAAAATGCATGTATAAAAGGTCCCAAAAAATGCATGTACACCCGACCTTACAAAAGGTTCCCATTAAATTCCAAAATACAACAAAACAAAAAATATATACAAGTTCTAAGGGGCTTCTCCACTTCGCTCGTCACCCCCTGCGTGACCGCCATTCTGCTCATTGTCCCCCGCCCGACCGCCATCTTGTCCATCGCCACCCCCAGGTTGATAAGTTGTAGGGATCCATGAGCTGAATCCTAAACGGTTGACATCTTCGGAGTTATAGACCACCCGATCTGGGGAGTCAGAACTATACCGTTCATAGGCGATGCGGGCTACACGTCATTGCACCTGAACCTCCACCTCAGTAGCTCGACCCACAATAAGAACTCCTCTAGTACGACTAATCTGGCCTTGGCGTATACCCACATCTCATGTGCCTCACAATTTGCATCCTCATCAGACCTTTGTGCAGTAGTCCACTTAAGGAATTCAATCTCAGCCGCCCTGGTATCGAGTTCGGCGATCAAAGCAGCGACCTTGGTCTGCAAATCAGCAGCTTTCGCCACTACCCCACGGCTAACCTCCAATTCCTCTTTCTTCGTCTGAAGAAGAGTCTCCAGCTCAATGTTCCAAGCCAGAGCAGTCAACAGCTGCTCATCAACCTACTCCAGCTCGACCACCCTCCATTTTAGTTGGGCCTCCGACTATTCAAGGCCCTTATGAAACACCCAAAATTTTGGGTCTTGCTTAAGTAGGTCCGCCAATGCTTGATGCTTGGCACGACACCGTTGGTACTTCTTCACCATCTTGTTGAAAGTGGATGCCTTCTTTTGCGCTGACCGTCTCTTCTCCACCACTAATATGAGAGTCTAATAAGAAGAAGAAAAAGAGGAAAGGCAAGTCAGTACGTATCAAAGTTAGCCTTACGGAACACAAAGAAAACTAAAAGCTACCTGAAAGACTGCGCCAATGGGATAGATCCCCGCCACTAACACCCTACAGAATTTCACGCTCAGCAGTCGCACATAACAGGGTCATATCTCTTGTGTCCTGCTCACTATGTTGTAATATGTTATACCCTCCTAGGATCACAATTCGGCGGTTGGACCTACCCGCCATCATCTCCACATGGGTTGGACCCCTTATTAACCCATCTACGTCTCCGTGGGCGGCCTCAGGGTCTGCCCTCTCGTCACCATTGCCCACATCTCCAACAAAAGCCGACGAACCGCTCTCCGGAACACGGGCTGGGCTGGCGTCGGCAACAGTTCTCCTTTGGGGAGCCGACCTCCCAGAATGGATAGCATCGGCCATAAAAACCGACCTCGACACTTGATGGGGCTCACTTAGCCTCTCGTCTTTAGTCTTTATCCCCTTGCCCGTTATCAATTGCCGTCTCTTTCTCTTCGGTGGCTCCTCACCTTCAGAAGTCTCCTCCACCGCGGGGATGGCACTGAAGGAGTCTCTTTACTTACGAAAGCTGCCAGAGGCACAACCTCCTACCGAGGAACCTCGGGAGCGCCATCACTGAATGAGCTGCATGGTATGTCTCCACCATCAGAGTCGGTCTCCGCCCTAGGGGAGGTAACAACAGTTTTCTTCTACTTGGGAGTGCTCCGACCTACCAACACAAGTAATTCAGGTAACAAAACCCAAGGGAGCTTCTAAACAAAAGCTGAATAATTACCCGACAAGCCGTACTGCCGTCGAAATGTGGCCCAGGTACGGCATTCCTCCGCATAAGGTATCAATCTTTCTACCCACGATTTAATATTGTTAATAAATTAGGGTGGAGAAGCCCACATTACAGCAAAAAAAAAATCACACAGTGGCTGAATGGTCGAGGTCACAAACATTCATGAATTCTACAAATAAAGGTACTTACGTTCTGGGTTCCATCATTCCGGGAACCCTTAAGGGTTAGACACCAGGTGCTCCATTATGATGTAAAAGTACCTACGCCAGAAGCGGCGGTTGCTCTTATCGTCAGACTTAACTACCAAGACCTTCATGCCACGGCTCTTCAATTGTAGCATGGTAACCCTTAGGTAACCAGGGCTGAATAACTATAAAAAATGATGAACTGAGATGCCGCACTCAGCCTTATCTGCGTACGTGGTCAAACTCCTACACACCTTCAAGATATAAGGAGTAAACTGAGTCGGACACATATTGAAAAAATGACAAAGCTCCTCCGCTAGAGGGTAAATAGCGAGACTATAACCGATAAAAAATGGGTACTCGTAAAATATGCAGTACCCAGGCATGTGCACATTGGCATAGTCCATCCCAGTCAAAGCCATTTCCACATGGTCTGGAATGTTGTGTGTCGCTCGATGATTGTCTTGATAGGATTGCCATAAATCACTATTCTCCTAAGGAAGGGTTGGGCTTTTCATTTGAAAATCCTTTTGAATATGCATTTCCTTTGGGAGGACATTGTCTGTAGTAAGGGGAACAAATGTTTTTCCTGCTTCTTCTTCCTCGCCACCGGAGGAGGGTGGAACCCTGGATGGGGCAGTATCTTTGGTCTTTTTACCACTTTGATGACGTTTTGCCATGATTGTCCTATTAAAGAAACAAAGCACTAATGATAAGAAGTGTGACTTCAAAGATGTGGATGAGTCTCACACGACATAACAGTTGTAAGAAAGAAAGGCAAAGAAGTAAGCGAGAAAATGTTTTCCAAAGGTTCGAAAGATGAAACAAATTGAACATTCCCCCTATTTATAGGGTTAGGTTGCGCAGAAATTGAGAAGGCATGATTCAAAATAGGCGCGGAAAATCAAAACATCATATCATCCTCTGATCAGCCTCGGGAGTAAGTGTAATAATGATGCATGCGGGTGATGACGTCATTCCAAAAAGGGAGCCACACCTCAGCAGCTCGACAATGTCATACATTTCATCTCATTTGCGTTACCGCCCCCAGGGTGAGGTCAAATTCTCCCAAGACGAGGTTTGAATTTCCACCCACTGAAGATGCCTATCAAATGCGTCTCCAACGAGCGGATGGACTAACTGTATAGGGTTAAATTTGACCCTCAATGTATCACGACCCCAAACCCGGTCGTGATGGTGCCCAACATACTACTAGGCAAGCCCGACCATTAACCATATATTCAACCGAATTGGTAACTGATATTTGATAAGTGAAACAATAAACATTAAGCCATTTAAGAAAAATACGGAAATACTTATAAGAATACCGATGTTTAGCAAATCATAGCATATAGCCCAACCATGGACCCGGTGTCACGAATATGATCCTCTACTAAACACAATAATACCCTACTACATAATCTATCTAAATGTCTGAAAGTGCAAAAAATAAAAGACAAGGATAGAAGGAAGAGTCAACAGCTGCGAACGCCATGCAGCTACCTCAAACTCTCCCAAAAGCAAGCATGCTGATCACCGGAATGTCTACTCAACCTGAGAAGAAGGACCTGGATCTGCACGCAAGGTGCAGGGAGTAATAGTGAGTACTCCGATCCAGTGAGCAATAAAAATGAATAACAATTGAGAGTACAAAATCCAAAAAGGGCACAGATAATGATATCTCAAGCAGTAAGCCAAATAAACAGTAGAAATCCGTGAAAGCATAACAAGAAATTCTCTTTGAAAGTAATCAAATAAACAAAAATACACAAGTATGGTAAACCATTGTTACATGACCGGTCAGCCATTGTTACCTGACCAAAGCGTGTTTTAGTGTCATTGTTACCACTGTGAGCACGTGATTTTTGCCCCAAGCAATTGAATTCCAAAAAATATAAAAAATAATACAAAAATGATTTTTGTTTGCAATTATTTGATTTGTGTGAAATACCAGTGTTTGTTTGAAATAAAAATTGAAATGAAAATATAAAAAAGGGAATTAATTAGAAAAATATCAAAAATTGTAGAACAAATGCTAGGAAATTGGAAAATAGAGCAAAAATACAAAACAATATCGGAAAATTAAGGAAAAACGAAAAAAATGGGAAAATAAAGGAAATACAGTGTAGAATAAGTACAAAGGAAAAAGTATAAAATACAAAAAGAAAATACAAGAAAATAATATAGAAGCACCAAAGTACAATGCATAATTAGTTTGGGCCAAATATACAAGGAATATACATATATACTCAGCCAAAAATATAACACAGCCAAGGCCCAGTCATTTTGACCGGCCTGTCTATTTGCTAAATTCAAACGATGCCGTATAAACATATCAAATCTGGGTCGTTGATGATTTAAATCAAACGGACCAAATAAGGCGGTGGCATTGAACATGAAACGACACCGTGTGAGAAATAAATCTAGGCCGTCCATCACATTTAATCAGACGGATGATACCGGTGTCTCATTTAACCAAACGACATCGCCTAAGAAATCAAATCTCAACCGTTAAACAATCTATCTAACGAACAAAATGAAAGACTTCATTAAAACAAACGATGACGTTTTGGAGGCCAAATGATCTTGGCCGTTCATCTCAGCCAATCCAACGGCTGATAGACAATAACACAGGTTCAATATATAAACCATACCCCTCGCGTTTATTTAGATCAATACATACACACACATTCATAATATAACCCTAGTCGCCTCTGAAACCCTTCTTCTCCCCCCCCTCCCCCTTCTTCTCTCACAAAGACCACCGAAACCCTACCGGTGGTCAGTCTTTCGTTACCATCTTCGACCTAAGCCAACCCCAAACACCCTCATCACCTTCAAAACAACCTCAAACACCATTAATCCCTACCAAAAAAACCCAAACAGTCCCCCAATCTTGAAAATTCGGTAACCCTAGCCGGCGACCACCCAAAGTATGAACCAAGGTCCCAAAATAACATCCCTTGACCACCTTGAGGCAATCTACCACCCTATCTAGGTAGTATCCCTCAAATGAGTCCCAAACTCGTCGAATATTCGAAAAACACTCGCCGGAACCCTACTCTGGCGGGTACCAAAAACCACCCCACTCCCAAAAACCTTACCCCAGGACTCTAGACCTCCTCTCATACACTCATATCAAACCCCCAAAGCCCCGTTCACAAGATCTAACACCTAGAGACCAACAGTCTCTAATACTTTGAAAAATAAAAAATAAAGAGAACGAAGAGAAAAGAAGAAAAGAAAGAAGAAAAGAAAGAAAGGAAAAGGCCTGGAAAAAAAAGCTAAGTACCCTACCCTATCTTTGGTCGTTGGTTTTCATGTGTTCACTTATTCTGAAACTTGATTCCTTTATGTTTGAACTTGTTCTGTTAAGTGCTTATCATGCTTATCTGTTTAGAACTTAAAGAATTCCTATGCATGTCTTAAAACATGACTCTATCTCTGTTCTATATCTTGATTCATACTCGTGCATATTAGCCATGAACTTTATATGTGCCTCAAATCATTTAAATATTCTTGGGTTCTGATTTTAGCTACTTGTGAATCATATGCTATTAGCCATTTTATATGATTTTTCAGTATATCCTATCTCGATTAGGGTTTTAATTAGTTGTAATTCAACCATTATCAAATTTTTCCTCTGAGTTCTGATTAATTGGAAGTTAAGTCGTGATTAAGGTTATTTGCGCAAAACAACATGAATTTGGCCATATTTGCAATTTGATTTGTATGTTAGTTTCTTCTGAACTTTTGAGTGCTTATGTATGCTTGGGTCATATGTATAAATATTTTGTGGCTATGATTGCAAACTAAGTATGGGTTCTGGTTAATGGCTCTCTTTGTAAAAAGTGGCTAAAAATGAAAAGGCTGGTAGTCCGAGATAGGTTAAGTTTTAAAACATATCTTAGGGTGATTATCTGTTAAAAACATTTAAGTTACCCTAATCTTCACAGACCTAAGGTAGGTCGGGTAATTACAATAAAACGCAAGGGGTAAAAAGGGAAGGGTAAATGGTATTTGTGTGGATTAAATAGAGCCTATAGGGATAAAAATGACTTTAGTGCTTGGTATTTATGAAATTACTTGAAGAATAAAGGGTATACTAGGTAGAGCTAAAAGGTATTTTTGGAATAAACTTTAGCAAGTGAGGGTAATTGGGTAAAACCTGCGTAATAGAACCCAATAGAACTGCCCAGAACCTTCTAGCAGGCTAGGGCATTTCGATACAATTTTATGGACTATACTGTAATTAATTGAAAAGAATAAGGGGAGGGAAATATAATTAACTAACTTTAAATTCCCCCCAAAATGCCTCTATAAATAGGCTTCTATAAGCCTGAAGAAGGGGGTTAGACATTGGTTCCAGATTTTCAAATCAAAAAAAGGGGTTCCACAGATTAGAGTGAGGGGGGTTAGACATTGGTTCCAGATTTTCAAATTAAAAAGGTGTTCCAGAAGTTCAAAAGTTAGACATTGGTTCCACACATTAGAGTTCCGGGTTAAATTTGGGGCTGGACAATTCTTAAAAGGTTCATGAATTTTTAGGGATAATTCTAAGGGTTCACGACTAGCTGGAAGGTTCACAATTTTAAAAGCTATACTGTTCTTCTACTTCAAGTTGAGTATTGTTCCTAAGATCCTTGCTGGTGGTTTTTCTGATGTGTTCGTCTCAATTAGCTTGGATTTCTGTTGTTTCTCGACTTGATTACTGGTTATCTATTGAGTTTGGGAGTTGCTGTGCTATTTCCTGCTCTTGTTTGCTGTTGATACTCTGTTGCTGCCATTGCTGACTTCTCCTGTCCTTCATCTCCTTAGAACTCATCAGTTTGTTTTCGTTTGATCAGGTACACTACTATTTCTCAAAGATGTAATTGAAAACTTGATGAAGGAATGAATATTGGACTGCTTTTCCGCTGAAGCTATCTCTTTTTCTTATTGTTTGTAGTTGTAGATCGTAGATCCTTTGTAATTCATTAGGATTGGTTGTAATAAATAATAGACTATGTGAATTAGATTAGAGTAAAGTAGTAGTAAATAATAATATAGTTAAACATAGTTAATAGTTTATCGCCTAATTCAAAAACTAATACAAAGCTAATACACTTAGATAAATAAGTATGATTCTAAAACTGGACTTATAAACGGACAATTATCTATTTTGTTAGCTAAATCCTGAATTAGAACCATTAATTCAAAGAGTATAAATAGATTAGCTTGTATTACTGTTTATATCTACTGAATATGAGTTAATTACAAATCCGTTTTTTAAACTTTGTGATTTTAGTAGTTCAAGCATGTTTAGTTAAATTCAGAACACTGTTTACCTTTAGCTAAAATAAGTGACAAAATAATCCTGCAAGCTAGTATCATAATAATTACTTGAATATCAGAACCTGCTATATAATATAACAACACTGATACAAATTACTGTTTTAGAATGTTTAATTAGTTGTTAAAAATTGAAATTAGTAGTGGTCGAAAACTGTAACTTGGCAACGTTTGAAATGATTAATTAGCAATGCTGAATAATACTTGCTTAAATACTGTTATTGAAATGTTAGTTTGTTTTTGCTTATATAGTCTAGGCCTAATTATGTATACAGGCCCAGATCTGATTAATGTGGCACCTGGGCTCTCGAGTAGGAACAGTAGTATACATTAGGCTCCAAATGCCCAATTGTCTTTAATAATGGATTGTTAAGCAGTCTAAAGTCCAGGCCCAATAACGAATAATGGCCTGACTCCAACATTATAGTTTAAAAAATAACACAAAAACATATGTGAATTAGGAAGAAAAAACAAAAATAGAAAACATAGTATACGAATAGGATTGGACCTTGAAATAAGGGATGAGCCTCGTTCCGAAGATGAAAATACACGGGGCCCCAAAACGGATTTCAATGTAAAAATGCTAGACATGGAGGGACCGTTTAGTGAATTTCACGGCCCTTTCCAAAGATAATAAAGACGTAGACATTATAGGCACGATAAATAAAAATTACGTTCCTAATACGGGTGTACATTTTATGTGACCCAAATCACAAATCCCGACAAAGCTGAAATGCACTAAAGTCACAGGGGTACTAGTTGCGGTGTGATTAGAAAATGCATTTTTGTGACGTCGCAAGTCCTAAAAAATAACAAAGCGGAACATTAATAACATTTGAAAAATCAAAGCATATAAGTAAATCAGATAAAAACAAATACGCCAGTTGAGCGACCGTGCTAGAACCACGGAATCCGGGAGTGCCTAACACCTTCTCCCGGATTATCAGAATTCCTTATCCGGATTTCTAGTTTCGCAGACTGTAAAATAGAGTCATAATTTCCTCGGTTCGGAATTAAACTGGTGACTTGGGACACCATTATTTTCCCAAGTGGCAACTCTAAAAATTAATAAAAAAAATCCGTTCTGAATGTCCTTTAATTGGAAAAACTCCTTCCCTATTATTATTATATCCTTCCCCGGGGTGTAGTAGTAAATAGTTGGGACGTAAAGAAAAATGAGGTGTGATAACCACCAGTTTGTCATTGTTACCTGCCTGGTCAGTCATTGTTACCTGACCGAAACACGTATGACAGTGTCATTGTTACGACTGTCCATTTCAAAGGGTACCACGCGCTCACTGTTGGTGTGCAGACTCCGAAGGGGCTACTTCAGCCCAATCGCTATCAACAAGGCCTGAAAGACTGAATAATATCAATGCGAGGCTTGAAAGCCTCCTCACAGTGCTCAACATGCCCTCACATAAGGCTCTCGGCCTCAATCAGTCCAAATGCAGTCAACAGTCCTTCGGGCAACAGTAAAGTAAATATTACTCAGCCAAACAATAGTGAAATTATCAGTTTAAAACTCGACGTTGAGTAAATATGTCTGAGTTTAAGAAACAGGGTAGTTTACATGGAATGAGTTCAAATAATATTTCAAATAGTGAGGGAAAACATTAAATGATAGTTCATAGGAGTTCAAACAATCGACAATAAGCCCCGAGTATGGCAATGAGCCATAATCATAATGATAACAACAAATCATTTGCAAATATACGATAAAACTAACAACTGGGATGGACAAAGTCACAATCCCCAATGGTGCTCTACCCCACGCTCAGGTGCAGCGTGCAAGTCACCTCAATGCAGCACTAAGATGTGCAAATCCGGTGTTTTAAACACTCAAAATATAATTCACAAGTATTACTCACCTCTAGTGGGCCGATAATCTAGCTCTCCGAGCCTTTTCCTCTCGAATCTACCTTCTCTTGTGTAGAATCTGATCAAAAACATAAGGTATACGTCAGAATAGGCCAATAAACCATAACCCAATCGAAAAGAGTTGAGAAATAACAAAAACCATGAAGTTGGCAAAACCCGAGACCTGAGCCCGCTTCTCAAAAAACCACGAAATTCACATCACTGGCTTCCTCGTCTTTCCATGAGTCCGTACAAATAAAGTTCATCAAAATCGGAGTTCAAATGGGCTATCAAATCCCAAATTTATATTTCAAAAACCAAGCCCTAATTTCTTCATATTTTTACCCAAATTGAGAGAATTAAAGGATGAATCGTCAATTAAATGGTGTTTCTAAGCCACGAGACTTACCTCCAATCACTTCCCGTCGAAATCCCCTTCAAAATCTATCAACAAGCTCTCAAGGTGGTGTAAAAATGGAGGAAAAAGTGATGGGTTCGCAACTGAATTGTTATAAAAACCCTTCTGGTCGCCCAGTTTTCCTTCTACGCGAACACGTGGGTCCTCATGCGTTCACGATGACTAAAATTCCTTGGGATCACTTTTACTCTACGCAAACGCGTAGTTTACCTCGCGAACGCAATACTTCAGTTTCCAATACTAGGTGAACGCGACACCCTCAACCGCGAACGAGATGAATAACTTGGTTGGGCCCACAGACTTCTTCTATGCGAACGCGTTCCATGCCACACGAACGCGAAGGTCAAGAATCCATACCTATGCGAACGCGACAGTACCCCTGAAAATGCGAAGTCCAAAAGTGGCTTGCAACAGCTGCTGAATTTCCGCAACACACCAAGTCCAAAAATGATCTGTTTGAGCTTCCGAAATCACCCGAGGCCCCCGGGACCTCAACCAAAAACATCAACCTACTCAAAATCATCATACAAACTTTTTCCAATCATCAAACTCATCCCACAACACAAAAATCATCAATTCACCACGGATTCAAGCCCAAGTTAAACTAAAACTTTCGAAACTCACATTCGATCAAAAACCCGACCAAACGACGTCCGAATGACCTAAGAATTTGCAGACATGTCTAAAATCATCTAACAAAGCTACTGCCACTCTCAGAATTCCATTCCGGCCCTCAGATCAAAATCTCGCATATCAACCGAAATTCGCCAAAATTTAAACTTCGCCAATTCAAGCCTAATTCTACACCGAACCTCGAAATTTAATTCTGATCGCTCTCCTAAGTCACAAATCATCCCCCAAAGCTAACCGAACTGATGAAATTCACATCCAATCCCTCTAACTACATAGTCAACATCCGGTTGACTTTCCACAACAAGCTTCCTTCTAAGAGGCTAAGTGCCTCATTTCCAACTAAAACCAATCCAACTCAATCTGATCAACTCTAACACTGATATCAAATCTTAGAGGAACATAATATGGGGAAAACGGGCGGTAACTCATGTGACGACGGGCTAGATCGTCACATACTCCCCAACTAAAACAAACGCTCGTCCTCGAGCAGGTCAAGAAATATACCCGGATTTTCAAATAGGTGGGGATATCTACTCCGTATCTCCTGCTCGGTCTCCCAAGTAGCCTCCTTCATGGGCCGAACTCTCCACTGCACCTTCACTGAAGCAATATCCTTGGACCTCAACTTTCAAACCTGTCGACCCAGAATAGCCATCGGCTCCACATCATATGACAAATCATCATCCAGCTGAACCGTGCTGAAATTCAATACATGAGACGGGTCCCCAACATACTTTTGGAGGATAGACACATGGAATATCGGATGCACACTGGACAAGCTGGGTGGCAAGGCAAACTCATATGCCACCTCTCCTATCCTCCTGAGTATCTCAAAAGGCCCAATGAACCTCGGACTCAGCTTCCCTTTCTTCCCGAATCGCATGACACCCTTCATGGGCGAAACCTTCAACAAGACCTTCTCGCCTACCATATACAACACATCACAAACCTTCCGGTCTGCATAACTCTTCTAGCGTGATTTTGCTGTACGAAGCCTCTCCTGGATCAACTTTACCCTCTCTAAAGCATCCTGAACCATCTCAGTCTCTAACAATCTAGCCTCACCGGGCTCAAATCATCCAATGGGAGATCTATACCGCCTACCATACAACACCTCATATGGGGCCATTTGAATACTCAACTGATAACTGTTTTTGTACGCAAACTCTGCAAGCGGCAAAAACTCATCCCATGAACCTCCAAAATCAATAACACAAGCATGCAACATATCCTCCAAGATCTGAATAGTGCGCTTAGACTGTCCGTTTGAGGATGGAATATTGTGCTCAACTCTACCTGCATACCCAGCTCCCCCTAAAATGCCCTCCAGAACTGAGTACCTCTATCAGAGATAATAGACACAGGGACCCCATGTAACCTCACAATCTCCCGAAAAAAGATCCCTGCCAACAGCTCTGATGAGTAAGTAGTACATACAAGAATGAAGTGCGCGGACTTGATCAGCCGATCCACAATCACCCAAACTGAATCAAACTTCCTCGAAGTCCGAGGGAGACCACTCACGAAATCTATAGTAATCCGCTCCCATTTCCACTCAGGAATAACCATACGCTGAAGAACACTGCGTGGTTTCTAATGTTCGTACTTGACCTGCTGACAGTTGAGACATCGGGCTATATAACTCATGATATCCTTCTTTATCCTCCTCAACTAGTAATGTTGTCTCAAGTCCTGATACATCTTTGCGGCACCCGGATGAATGGAGTACCGGAGCTGTGAGCATGTTTTAGTATCAACTCTCGAAGTCCATCTACATTGGGCACGCAAATCCGGCCCTGCATCCTCAACACACCATTACTATCAATAGTCACATCCCGTGCATCATCGTGCTGAACCCTGTCCTTGAGGGCAAGCAAATATGGATCATTATGGTGATGCTCTATGATGCGATCATATAAGGAGGATCGAGAAACCACGCAAGCCAACACCCAACTCGGCTCTGAAATATCCAATCTCACCATCCGATTGGCCAATGCCTGATCATAAACTGCAAAGGGCCTCTCCCAAACTAGAATATATGCCAAGCTGCCCATACTAACCGCCTTCCGGCTCAAGGCTTCGGCCACTACATTGGCCTTCCCCGGATGATATAATATGGTAATGTCATAATACTTAAGTAACTCAAGCCACCTTCGCTGTCTCAAATTATGATCTTTCTATTTGAACAAATGCTAAAGGTTGCGATGATCGGTATACACCTCACAAGAAACTCCATACAAGTAGTGCCTCCAAATCTTCAGAGCATGAACTATAGCTGCTAACTCCAAATCATGCATGGGGTAGTTCTTCTCATGGGGCTTCAACTGACGAGAGGCATATGTAATAACTCTACCCTCCTACATCAGTACACATCCTATGCCAACTCTCGAGGCATCACAATACATGGTGTAGGAACTTGAAATTGATGGCAATATCAATACTAGAGTTGTGGTCAAAGCTGACTTGAGCTTCTGAAAGCTCTCCTCACACTCCTCGGACCACACAAATGGAGCACCCTTCTGAGTCAACTTGGTTAAGGGTGATGCAATAGAAGAAAATTCCTGAACAAACCTGCGATAATATCCTGCCAACCCAAGGAAACTACGGATCTCAGTGGTTGAGGTCGGTCTATACCAACTCAGCACTGCCTCTATTTTTTTCGGATCAACCTGTATACCATCACTGGACACCATGTGTCCCAGAAAAGCCACAGACCCAAGACAGAACTCATACTTGGAGAACTTTGCATAAAGTTTCTCCTCCCTCAATCTCTGCAATAATACTCTCAAATGCTGAGCATGCTCCTCCTGGCTACGTGAGTATACCATGATGTCATCAATAAACACAATCACAACGGAATCCAGATACGGTCGGAACACTTGTTTATCAAATGCATGAATGCGGATGGGGCATTAGTCAGCCTAAAAGACATAACTAGAAACTCATAATGCCCATATCTCGTCCTGAAAGCTATCTTCATGATATCCGAATCCTTAATCTTCAGCTGATGATAGCCTGAACTAAGATCAATCTTCGAGAATACCCTCACTCACTGGAGTTAATCAAACAAGTCATCAATATGGGATAGTGGATACTTATTATTCACTGTTACTTTGTTCAACTGCCTGTAATCAATACACATCCTCATTGAGCCATCTTTGTTCTTCACAAATAAGACCGGTGCACCTCACAGTGATATACCAGGTTATCTAGGAGTTCTTGAAGCTGCTCCTTCAACTCCTTCAACTCAACTGGTGCCATACGATAGCGAGGAATAAAGATAGGTTGAGTGCCCAACACCACGTCAATACCAAAACCAATATCCCTATCCGGCGGCATGCCCGACAGTTGCGATGGAAACACATCTAGAAAATCCCTCACAATGAGAACAAAATCAAGGCTGGGAGTCTCAGCTCCAACATCTCTCACAAATGTCAACTATGATAAACATCCCTTTCCAACCATCTGCTGGGCCTTTAAGAAAGAAATTACCTTGGTGGGTATATAATCAGTCATACCATGCTACTCGATCCTCGGAATACCCGGCATAGCCAATGTGACTGTCTTGGTGTGATAGTCTAGAATAGCGTGGCAAGGAGATAGCCAATCCATGCCCAAAATAACATCAAAATCAACCATGCTCAATAGCAGCAAGTCTACTCGGGTCAACCAGACCCTCAATAGTAACAAGACATGACCGATATGTGTGGTCCACTATAGTAGTATCGCCCACCTGGGTAGATACATGCACAGGTAACGCAAGATCGCCTCGGGTCATACCCAAATGCTGAGCAAAGTATGAAGATACATAGGAATAAGTAGAACCAAGATCAAACAAAACTGAGGCATCTATGTGGTAGACTGAAATAATACCTATGGTAACATCATCCGAAGAAACAACATCTGAATGGCCCTGAAGAGCATAGAATCGAGCCTGACTACCCGATCGGCCTCCCCCTTTGGGGCAACCCTTAGTTGTCTAACCTTCACCCCTAGCTGGCGGGGTAGGTGCTCAAGAAGATGGACCAAAAGATAAGGGATGACCCCTCTGCTGAGACTGACTGCTGCAGCGCCGAGGACAATGCCTCCATATGTGCCCAACCTCCCCGGCACTCATAACAACTCCCTGGTGTTGGGGAATGGGACTGAAGGAAACCCTACGCATCAGAATAGCTGGTTGATGCACTCGATCTGGAGGAACCCTAAACAGATGGGGCATAAGACGAACTCTGCACTGAAAGTACACTAAGAGATGGCTGACTCTGCTGAGATCTCTGATACCCATGACCAGAAGATGACCCACGGTACTTTGAGCGAGCTAGCTGTGGAGACCTAAGAGAACGACCTCTACTCTGCTAAACCTAGACCCTAGACAGAGCACCACTGAAGCTACCTGATCCTCGAGGCCTCTTGGCCTCTCTCTCCTATCTCTCTTGACGGCAAGTCGTCTTAATGTCATGAGCAATATCCATTGCATCCTCAAAGGTTTGGCTCAGGACCCTCTCTTGAGTCATCAGAATACGGATGGGATAAATGAGTCTCGTTTACAAATAGTTTGATCCTCCTAATTAGTCGGAACCATCCATGGAGCATAACGAGCTAACTCGGAGAATCTCACCTCATACTGCATCACTGATATATCTCCCTGATGAAGCCACTCAAACTGCATATGCAGCTCCCCTCTTTGCGACTATGGTACCCACTTCTCCAAAAAGATAGTGGAGAACTCCTGCCATGTCAATAGTGCTGCACCTACCGGCCTTTGGTGCTCATACGCCTCCCACCATGTAAAGGCTGCTCCTGAGAACTGAAAAGTGGTAAATGATACTCTGCTCGACTCTAGAATCCCTACTGTCCGAACCATACATCGACACTTGTCGAGAAAGCCCTAGGCATTCTCGCCTGGAATACCGCTGAAAGTAGGAGGTGAAAGCCTGTTGAACCTCTCAAGATGACTCTGCTCATCGTCTGGAATTACTAGGTCCACATCACCCCGAACCGGGACAATCGGCTAAACTTGGGCCACTGGCTGGACTGGGGCAACCTGCTAAACTGGTGGTGCCTCTGGTGTCTGCAAACCCTGCACTACCTGCTCAGGAGTGCGAGCTGTGGGGGTCTGATGACCACCCCCGGTCTGAGATGCAGCTGCGGCAGTAGTGGGCGAGACTGCTTGAGCCAGGCCAGTGCAAACTAATAAAATCTGAGCTAGGGCCTCCCGAAGACCCGAAATCACAATAGGCACAGCTGGTGCCTGAGCAGGTGCTGCTAGAACCTCTACACCTGGAAGTTGATCCTAAGTGGGGGCAACTGGTGGGTCAACTGGTGCTTCCCCTGCTGCTATGCCCCGACTATGTCCATAGCCACATCCACGGCCTCTAGTGGGTGGCAATGGTGGTCGTCCACCACATTTGATAGTACGTGTTCTCGCCATCTACGAGAGAATAGAATACATAAGTTTAGTTCTCGGATCAACAAAGTCGCACGACAAGAATTTCAAGAATTTGAAGTTTTCCTAAAGGTTATGCAGCCTCTCGAGGATAAATACAGACATATCCATACCGATCCGCGAGACTCTACTAAACAAGCTCATGATTTGTGAGACCAAGTAATCTAGGCTTGAGTCTACAGCTTCTCTAGGTCATGTGGTGTCTTGTGATGGTATTCAGGTTTACCCGAAGAAGATAGAGGCGATGCAAAGTTGGCCTAGACCGTCCTCAAATACGGAGATCCGGAGTTTCCTTGATTTGGCGGGGTATTATCGCTAGTTTGTTCAGGGGTTTTCATCCATTGCTTCATTATTGACCAGGTTGATGAAGAAGGTTGCACCATTCGTGTGGTCGGATGAGTGCGAGGAGAGCTTTCAGAATCTCAAGACAGCTTTGACCACAGCTCCAGTGTTAGTCTTGCCATCAACTTCAGGTTCATATACCGTGTATTGTAATGCCTTAAGAGTGGGGATAGGTTGTGTATTGATGCATGAGGGTAGATTTATTGCTTATGCTTCTCATCAGTTGAAGCCTCATGAGAAGAACTACCATGTTCATGATTTGGAGTTAGCTTCCATAGTTCATGCCTTGAAGATTTGGAGGCACTATTTGTACGGCGTATCCTGTGAGGTGTATATTGATCATTGTAGTCTCCAACACTTGTTCAAACAGAAGGATCTCAATTTGAGGCAGCGGAGGTGGCTTGAGTTGCTCAAGAATTATGACATTACCATTTTATATCATCCGGGGAAGGCCAATGTAGTGGTCGATGCTTTGAGCCGAAAGGCGGTTATTATGGGTAGATTGGCGTATATTCCAGTTGGGGAGAGACCATTTGCATATGATGTTCTCGGCTAGTGATTTTGGATATTTCAGAGCCCAGCAGGGTGTTGGCTTGCGTTGTTTCTCGGTCTTCCTTATATGATCGCATTCTTGAGCACCAGTATGATGATCCACACTTGCTTGTCCTTAAGGAAAGAGTTCAGTATGATGATGCCAAGGATGTTACTATTGATAGTGATGGTGTGTTAAGAATGCAGGGCCAAATTTGCATGCCCAATATTGATGGACTTCGTGAGTTGATATTGGAGGAGGCCCATAGCTCGTGGTATTCTATCCATCTAGGTGCCGCGAAGATGTATCAGGATTTGAGAAAACATTACTGGTGGAGAAAGATGAAGAAGGATATTGTGAGTCATGTAGCACGGTGCTTCAACTGTCAGCAGGCCAAGTAAGAGCATTAGAGGCCTGGTGACGTATTTCAAACTATTGATATTCCCGAGTGGAAATGGGAGAGAATTATTATGGACTTTTTTAGTGGACTCCCTCGGACATCGAGGAAGTTTGATTCAGTTTGGGTGATTGTGGATAGGCTGACCAAGTTAGCTCACTCTGTTCCTGTGTGTACTACATACTCCTCGGAGCGGTTAGCAGAGATATTCATCCGTGAGATTGTGAGATTGCATGGGGTCCGATTTTTTATTATATCATACAGAGGTACTCATTTTACTTCGTAGTTCTGGAGGACATTTCAACGTGAGTTGGGCTCACAGGTTGAGTTGAGTACTGCATTTCATCCTCAGACAGATGGACAGTCCGAGCGTACCATTCAGATCTTGGAGGACATGTTGCACACTTGTGTTATTGACTTCGGAGGTTCTTGGGCTGATTACTTGCCTCTCGCAGAGTTTGCTTATAACAACAGCTACCAATCCTGTATTCAGATGGTGCTGTATGAGGCTTTGTATGGGAGACGGTGTAGATCTCCAGTTGGTTGGTTCAAGCTCGGTGAGGCTAGGTTGTTGGGACAGAGTTGGTCTAGGATGCTTGAGACAAGGTGAAGGTAATTCAGGAGAGACTTCGCACAGCCCAGTCGTGCTAGAAGAGTTATGCGGACCGGAAGGTCCGAGATGTGTCTTATTTAGTGGGTGAGAAGGTCTTGCTGAAGGTTTCTCTTATGAGAGGCATCATGAGATTTGGGAAGAAAGGAAAGCTCAGTCCGAGATTCTTTGGCCCTTTAGAGATTCTCAGGAGGATTGGAGATATGGCCTATGTGCTTGCTTTGCCACCCAGTCTATCGGGAGTTCATCCGGTGTTCCACGTGTCTATGCTCCGGAAGTATGTTGGGGACCCATCGCATGTGTTAGATTTTAGTACAGTTCAGCTTGATTATGACTTGACTTATGATGTGGAGCCTATAGCTATATTGGGTCGTCGAGTGTAGAGATTGAGGTCAGCCATTGTTACCTGACTGGTCATCCATTATTACCTGACCAAAGCGTGGTTCAGTGTCATTGTTACCACTAGTCAGTCATTGTTACTTGACTGATCAGTCATTGTTGCCTGACCGAAACATATATGATAGTGTCATTGTTACTACTGTCCATTTCAAAGGGTACCCCGCGCTCACTGTGTGTGTGCAGACTCCAGAGGGGTTCCTTCAGCCCAAGCGGTATCAAAAAGGACTGAAAGCCTGAATAATACCAATACAAAGCCTTAAAGCCTCCTCATAGTGCTCAACATGCCCTCACATAAGGCTCTCGACCTCAATAAGTCCAAATGCAGTCAATAGACCCTCGAGCAATAGTAAAGTAAATAATACTCAGCACAAACAGTAGTGAAATTATTAGTTTAAAACTCCAAGTTAAGTAAATATGGTTTGAGTATAAGAAACATGGTAGTTTACATGACTAAGTTCAAATAATAGTTCAAATAGTGAGGAAAACAGTAAATGATAGTTCATAGGAGTTCAAACAATCGGCAATAAGCCCCAAGTATGGCAGTCAGCCCAAATCATGATAATTTCAAATAAGTTTCGGTAAAATACGTGGTAAAATCATCAATTGGGACGGACCAAGTCACAATCCCCAATGGTGCTCTACCCCACGCTCGATATCTGGCGTGCAAGTCACCTTAATATAGCACTAAGATATGCAAATCCGGGGTTTTAAACCCTCAGAATATAATTCACAAGTATTACTCACCTCTAGCCGGCGAGGACTTGTGATGGTGATGGCGAGGACTCGTGATACCAAATGAGGTGGACGACCACCATTGCCACTAGCTAGAGGACGTGGTCGTGGTCATGGTAGAGTAAGAGGGGAAGTGCTAGTAGACCCACTTATCGCTCCTATTCGGGATCAGGCCCCAGTGGTTGAGGCTCCAGCAGCACCCGCTCAAGCAACGACAGTGCCTATAATTATTCCTGGCCTTTAGGAGGCATTGGCCCAGATATTATCCGTTTGTACTGGGTTGGATCAAGCAGTTTCAGCTACTACTACAGCAGCGACATCTCAGACCAGGGGTGGTCATCAGACCCCCACAGCTCGCACACCAGAGCAGGTTGTGCAGGGACTTCAGACGCCAGAGGCAGTTCCTGTTCGGGCAGTTGCACCGGCTGTTCCAATTACGCTATCCCCAGGGTATGTTGTTCCGGTGATGCCCGATGATAAGCAGCATCAGTTAGAGAGATCTGGTAGACTTCAGTCGCCTATATTCAGTGGTACTGAGGGCGAAGATGCCTAGGGATTCTAGGACAAGTGTAAGAGGATGTTACGTACAGTAGGGATTCTTGAGTCTAGTGGTGTATCTTTTACTACATTCCAGTTTTCAGGACCAACATTCATATGGTGGGAGGAGTTCGAGAGACGTAGGCCTGCAGGGGCAGGACCCCTTACCTAGTAGCAATTTTCCACTCTATTTTTAGAGAAGTATGTGTCGCAGTCCCGTAGAGAGGAGCTACGCTGCCAGTTTGAGTGGCTAGTTCAGGGTGATATGACAGTGACTCAGTACGAGTTGAGGTATACTCAGTTGGCCAGGAATGATACATGGATGATCCCGATATATTGGGAGAGGATCAGGAGGTTCATAGATGGCCTCAACTATTCTATTCGTATCTTGATGACCAGGGAGAGAGTAGTAGCAGCGTCTTTTGAGGAAGTTGTGGATATGCCACATCGGATTAAGGAGGATCGTCGCCGAGAGCGAGATGAGAGGGAGGCCAAGAGGCCTCGAGGTTCGGGCAGCTATAGTGGTGCTCTATCTAGGGGCTAGTTTCATCAGGGCAGAGGTCATTCATCTAGACCTCCTCAGTCAGGTCGGCCAGAGCACAGTGGAGCTTCTTCCGGTCGTGGCCGTCAAGGTTTTAGCAGGGCCAGTCTTCACTTAACGCCCTCCCAACTCAGAGTTCAGCACCTTCTTCTTCAGCCTAGAGTTCATCTGCAGCGAGGGGTTCCCATC
Organism: Nicotiana noctiflora; assembly: GCA_032618575.1. Taxonomy (NCBI): domain Eukaryota; kingdom Viridiplantae; phylum Streptophyta; class Magnoliopsida; order Solanales; family Solanaceae; genus Nicotiana; species Nicotiana noctiflora. The sequence continues at coordinate 443,205 of JASVEL010012694.1, forward strand.
AGTCCCCTTCTCCAGCGCCGGACAGTTGTATTGAGTGTGGAGAGTTTGGCCACATTAGGAGGCAGTGTCCTCGACTTCGCAGGGGTAGGTCTCAGTAGAGGGATCAACCCTCCTTTTCAGCTCCATCTACTTCAGCATCATCCCAGGCTAGTAGGGGTAGAGGTCAGTCTTCCAAAGGTCGCCCCAGCAGTGTGGAGCGATCGAGTGGGAGTCAGGCACGTTTCTATGCACTTTCGAATAGGAGAGATATTGTTGCTTCGGATGCAGTGATCACATGTATTATTTCAGTTTTCCACAGAGATACTTCTATTTTGTTTGATCGGGTCTACATATTCGTACGTATATTCTTATTTTTCTCATCATTTGGGCACGACATGTGGTTGTCTTTCCTTTCCTGTTCATGTTCCACCCCGGTGGGTGATACAATTATTGTAGATCACGTCTATTGATCCTGTCTTATTTCTATTGGGGGTCTGGAAACCCGAGTGAATTTGCTATTGTTGGGTATGGTGGATTTCGATGTGATTTTGGGCATGGATTGGCTATCCCCGTGCTATGATATTTTTGACTGTCATGCCAAGACAGTTACATTGGCTATTCCTGGTATTCTGCAGATTGAGTGGTAGGGTTCAACTGATTATGTCCCTAGCCAGGTGATTTCATTCTTAAAGGCTCAGAGTATGGTTGAAAAAGGGTATTTATCATATTTAGCATTTGTGAGGGATATGGGAGCTGAGACTCCTAGTATTGATTTTGTTCCTATTGTGAGGGACTTTCCAGATGTGTTCCCATCAAACTTGTTGGGCATGCCGCTGGATAGGGATATCGACTTTGGTATTGATTTGGTGTCAGGCACTCAGCCCATTTCGATTCCTCCTTATCGTATGGCACCATATGAGTTTAAAGAATTGAAAGAACGGCTTCAGGAGCTCTTAGATAAGGGATTCATTCGCCCTAGTGTGTCACAGTGGGGTGCACCGGTATTCTTTGTTAAGAAGAAAGATGGCTCAATGAGGATGTGTATTAATTATAGACAGACGAACAAGATAACAATGAAGAAAAAGTATCCTCTACCGTGCATTGATGATTTATTTGATCATCTCCAGGAAGAGAGGATGTTCTCGAAGATTGATCTTCATTCAGGCTATCACCAGTTGAAGATTAGAGATTTTGATATTATGAAGAGAGCCTTCAGGACGAGATACAGGCACTATGAGTTTCTTCTGATGTCTTTTGGGCTGACCAATGCCCTAGCCGCGTTCATGCACTTGATAAACAGTGTGTTCCGGCCGTATCTGGATTCCTTTGTGATTGTGTTTATTGATGACATCTTGGTGTACTCTCGTAGCCTGGAGGAGCATGCTCAGCATTTGAGAGTTGTATTGCAGATGTTGAGGGAGGAGAAGTTGTATGTGAAGTTCTTCAAGTATGAGTTTTGGCTTGAGTCTATAGCTTCTCTAGGTCATGTGGTGTCTTGTGATGGTATTCAGGTTGACCCTAAGAACATAGAGGCGGTGCAGAGTTGGCCTAGACCGTCCTCAAATACGGAGATCCGGAGTTTCCTTGATTTGGCGGGGTATTATCGCTAGTTTGTTCAGGGGTTTTCATCCATTGCTTCATTATTGACCAGATTGATGCAGAAGGGTGCACCATTCGTATGGTCGGATGAGTGCGAGGAGAGCTTTCAGAATCTCAAGACAGCTTTGACCACAGCTCCAGTGTTAGTCTTGCCATCAACTTCAGGTTCATATACCGTGTATTGTAATGCCTTAAGAGTGGGGATAGGTTGTGTATTGATGCATGAGGGTAGATTTATTGCTTATGCTTCTCGTCAGTTGAAGCCTCATGAGAAGAACTACCATGTTCATGATTTGGAGGTAGCTTCCATAGTTCATGCCTTAAAGATTTTGAGGCACTATTTGTACGGCGTGTCCTGTGAGGTGTATACTAATCATTGTAGTCTCCAACACTTGTTCAAACAGAAGGATCTCAATTTGAGGCAGCGGAGGTGGCTTGAGTTGCTCAAGGATTATGATATTACCATTTTATATCATCCGGGGAAGGCCAATGTAGTGGCCGATGCTTTGAGCCGAAAGGCGGTTAGTATGGGTAGCTTGGCATATATTCTAGTTGGGGAGAGACCATTTGCATATAATGTTTAGGCATTGGCCAATCGGCTAGTGAGATTGGATATTTCAGAGCCCAGCAGGGTGTTGGCTTGCGTTGTTTCTCGGTCTTCCTTATATGATCGCATTCCTGAGCACCAGTATGATGATCCACACTTGCTTGTCCTTAAGGACAGAGTTCAGTATGATGATGCCAGGGATGTTACTATTGATAGTGATGGTGTGTTAAGAATGCAGGGCCGGATTTGCGTGCCCAATGTTGATGGACTTCGTGAGTTGATATTGGAGGAGGCCCATAGCTCGTGGTATTCTATCCATCCAGGTTCCGCGAAGATGTATCAGGATTATAGAATACATTACTGGTGGAGAAAGATGAAGAAGGATATTGTGAGTCATGTAGCACGGTGCTTCAACTGTCAGCAGGCCAAGTATGAGAATTAGAGGCCCGGTGGCGTATTTCAGACTATTGATATTCCCGAGTGGAAATGGGAGAGGATTATTATGGACTTTTTTAGAGGACTCCCTCGGACATCGAGGAAGTTTGATTCAGTTTGGGTGATTGTGGATAGGCTGACCAAGTTAGCTCACTCCGTTCTTGTGTGTACTACGTACTACTCGGAGCTGTTAGCAGAGATATTCATCCGTGAGATTGTGAGATTGCATGGGGTCCCAGTTTTTATTATATCAGACAGAGGTACTCACTTTACTTCGCAGTTCTGGAGGACATTTCAACGTGAGTTGGGCTCACAGGTTGAGTTGAGTACTGCATTTCATCCTCAGACAGATGGACAGTCCGAGCGTACCATTCAGATCTTGGAGGACATGTTGCACACTTGTGTTATTGACTTCGGAGGTTCTTGGGCTGATTACTTGCCTCTCGCAGAGTTTACTTATAACAACAACTACCAATCCTGTATTCAGATGGCGCTATATGAGGCTTTGTATGGGATACGGTGTAGATCTCCAGTTAGTTGGTTCGAGCTCGGTGAGGCTAGGTTGTTGGGATAGAGTTGGTCCAGGATGCTTGAGACAAGGTGAAGGTGATTCAGGAGAAACTTCGCACAGCCCAGTCATGCCAGAAGAGTTATGTGGACCGGAAGGTCCGAGATGTGTCTTATTCAGTGGGTGAGAAGGTCTTGCTGAAGGTTTCTCCAATGAGAGTGTGACGACCCAAAGGGTCATCACTTATTTTATTAATCATTTCGAGCTTCCGAGGCCTTGAAAACCTCATTCTATGTTGCCTCGATTTACGTGCACGATCCGAGCATGTAGCCGGAAAGATTTTGTGATAGAAAATATGAATTCTATGAGAAATTTGGATAAAAATGATATTAATATTGATATGGTTGACTTCGGTCAACATTTTTGGTAAACGGATCCGGACCCGAGATTGGATGGTCCCGAGAGGTCCGTAGAAAAATATGGGACTTGAACATGCTTCCGGAGTCGAATTCTGAGGCCTAGAGCCCAAGTTATGAATTTTTATGTGAAATTGTTTTTGATGTAATTATTAAAGGAAAATGAATTAATTGACCTTGGTATCGGGCTCGTATTTTGGTTCCGACGCCCGGTGCAAGTCTTAAATATTATATATGTGATTTCTGTAAAGTTTGGTGACATTCGGATGTCGTTTGAGATGTTTTGGACCTTGAGTTCCAAGTTAAGAAGTTTTGAAAATCAAAAGTATGAAAATCATGAGTTTGAGGCTTGATTTGATTAAAACGAAGTGATATTGGCGATGTGATCGCACGAACAAGTTCATAATGTGTTTTTGAGGTTATGTACATGTTTGGTTTGGAGCCCGGGGGGCTCGGGTAAAGATTTGATAGGCCGTTGGATGAAATTCTGAATTTTTGAACTGCTGGTTTTTCACCCAGCTGTTGGCTTCGCAATTGCGAAGAATTTCTCGCAATTGTGAAGGGGACACTGTAAGGCAAGGCTCGCAAATAAGAACCTTTATCGCAAATGCGAAGCCCCCTTTGACCCAGCCTTGTTCGCAAATGCGAACAATTGTTCGCATTTGCGAAGGTCCCTAGTGCCTGCCTATGTTCGCAAATGCGAACAAAAGTTCGCAAATGCGAACATTCCCCATATTGCCTTGGTTCGCAAATGCGAACCATTGTTCGCAAATGCGAACACTGCCTTATACAGCATGTGTTCGCAAATGCGAACATTAGTTCGCAAATGCGAACATCCCTTTGACTGCCAGTGTTCGCAAATGCGAACAAATGTTCGCAAATGCGAACTTCCCAGCCTTAGCTTATTTTTCAAACTCCAGAAATTGGTCGGGGTTCGCAATTGCGAACCCATGTTCGCAAATGCGAACACAGAGACCTGTAAAACACGAATTTCAGTCATTTCTTCAATTTTTACAAAACAAAAACACCCATTTGCGATTCTTCACGGATTTCTTCTTCATCAAAACGATTGTAAGTCACTTTTTACTTAATTCTTTCAATTCCTAACATCATTAATCATGTTTTTCATAAGAAATCAAAGATTTTCATGGTAAAATTCTTGTTTTTGTTAGAAAATAGGTTTTTCATAAATTGGGGAATTGGACCTCGAATTGAGGTCCGATTTTGAAACAAATTATATACATGAACTCGTGGGGAGATGGGTAACCGGATTTTGGTCCTAACCCCGAATTCCGACCATGTGGGCCCGGGGTTGAAATTCACTATTCCGGGCAGAATGTTGTAAAAGTTGTATTTGGTCTTAAGAATTAGTTTGTTGAGTAGTATTGATGATATTAAATCAATTGTGTATAGATACGATTGGATTGGAGCCAAAGTTGAAAGAAAAAGACATTTCCACGGATTGATTTGTTCATAAGCATTCGAGGTAAGTGTTTGTTCTATCCTAGCTTGAGGGAATAGGATTATGTGTTATGTGTTATGTGATCGAGTACGGTGTATGGGCTGTGGTGACGAGCATCCATACACCTGGCGTCTAGTATGACCGTGAGTCGTTGAAAAATGATTATTTTGAGATATATTACAGATGAATTGTTATTGTTTTCCCTTGTTGGGACTTGTTGTGAAGATAATTATTGATTGCCCTTGATGGGACGGTTTATGAATTGTTGTTTCTTTCTTTGCCCTTAACTGTGATTGTTATTTGGGTGAGGAAGAGTGATAATGCACGAAGAGTGATGCCGTGCCATGTTTATTTATTTATGCACGAAGGTTAATGTCGTGCCATGTTTATTTATTGATTATGCACGAAGGATCATGCCGTGCCCTGTTATTGAACCATGTACGAAGGATCATGCCGTACTATGGATGCGAGGATGAGAGTAAAAGCACGAAGGGTGATGCCGTGTACTTTATTTGTTTATTTGGTGAGGATGAGAGTAAAAGCACGAAGTGTGATGCCGTGCAATTGCTTGCTATTTCTTGAAGTGATATTATTCGTGTTTACATTATACTTTGTTTTTCCTTGTGAAATTATTAACTGTGATTAATTGTTGAATTCTTTAAGATATTCCTTATTGTGTTAATACTTGATTATTTCTTGTTATTTTGTGGTACACATATATATATTGAATTGCACAGGTTTATGTGAGTGTCTGGTCCTAGGCTTGTCACTACTTCGCCGGGATAGGCCAGGCACTTACCAGCACATGGGGTCGGTTGTGCTGATACTACACTTCTGTGCGTTTTTGCACAGGTCCAGGTTTCGGTCAGGAGCAGCAGCAGTAGTAAATCGATTGCGTGGGAGTTGATCATATTTGGGACCGAGGTAGCTTGCAGACGTCCGCAGGCCCGGCGTCTCTCTCTTTATTTATGTTATTAGCCTGTAGTCTCTTTGTTCCGAGACAAACAGAATTATGTTATATTTCCTTCAGACTTTTATGTGTAGTATTCCATAGTAGTTCGTGAGTTGGTGACTCCACGTCTTGGGTAGAGGATTTCAGTATGATTTTCACTTTGTAATTAGTTATTTCTATTTTGATAAAGTATTCCGCATTTATTTAATTAAAATTGTGTTAAAAATAGGATAGTATGAATACAGTGGCTTGCCTAGCTACCACGAGTAGGCGCCATCACGATCCCGATGTTGGGGGAAAATCCGGGTCGTGACAAGTTGGTATCGGAGCTCTAGGTTACATAGGTCTCACCACTCACGAACAAGCTTAGTAGAGTTTGAGAGGTAGGTACGGAGACGTCTGTACTTGTCCTCCAGAGTCTATTGAGTTAGGAAAGAGTCTCTCATTTGTTCTTTCTTGTCGTGCGACTTGTTCCTCAATTACCGATTGAATTTCTATTCTGTCCTTTCGCAGATGGTGAGGACACGCGCTTCTTCGTCCGCTGACCAGCAGCCCGAGCCCCAGGCAGCTCCTGTGAGGTACAGGGGCCAAGGCCGTATCGAGGCCGTGGTAGGGGTAGAGCTCAGCCCCAGACAGCTACTCCAGAGGTGGAGCCTCATATTGAGATTGATGAGGAGGTTCCGGTTCCAGCAGCTCCAGTGGGCCCAGCTCAGGTCCCAGGAGAGGCTTTAATTACCCTAGATCTCCGGGATGCTTTGGTCAGAATAGCGGGATTCATGGACAGCATTGCTAGAGCGGGTTTATTATCAGTTGCCCCAGCCACTTCTCAGGCTGGAGGAGGGGCCCAGACTCCTATTGCTCATACTCCGGAGCCAGTAGCTCCTCAGCCTCAGGCACCAGTAATTCAGCCAGCTGTGGCCACTCAGTCAGGTACCACAGCTCATGCCGGTGATGGAGCGGCCATGACTTCTGATTCGTTATGGAGACTTGATCGGTTCTCCAAGTTATTTACCACTACATTCGGTGGAGCCGCATCAGAGGATCCTCAGGACTTCTTATTCAGCTGCCATGAGATTCTCAAGACTATGGGGATCGTGGAGTCAAATGGAGTTGACTTCGGTACATTCAGACTTGCAGGATCCGCCAAGACTTGGTGGAGATATTATTGCCTGACTCGACCAGCAGGGTCCCCAGCTCTATCATGGGACCAGTTTGCGGAACTATTTATGGAGAAGTTTCTCCCTACTACTCAGCGGGATTTACTTCGGAGGCAGTTTGAGCGCCTCCATCAGGGCACTATGACAGTTACACAGTATGAGACGAGATTTATCGACTTGGCTCGTCATGCAGTGGTGATACTTCCCACGGAGCGGGAGAGGGTCCGCAGATGTATAGATGGGCTTAATCAGCCGATTAGACTCCAGATGGCTATGGGCGTGGGGAGTGACATATCATTTCGGGAGGCAGCCAATGCAGCACGCAGAGTCGAGATGGCTCTTGCTAGGGGAGGCGGTTATTCTTCAGATAAAAGGCCTCGTCATTCAGGCAAGTTTGGTGGTTCTTCCTCCGGTAGCAGAGAATCCTTTGATAGAGGCCAGCCCTCCGTGCCTTTTCATTCCGCCCTTCGGGCCTCACGGGTGGATCGGTGATCGTGGTTTTCGGGGAAATTATTCGGACCGCCTCCTATTAATGCTCGGCCTCTTCGCAGTGTTTGTGGAGGCCATTCGGGTCGTCGGGGCCAGCGCCCCATCAGCCCAAGAGTTGCTACGGTTGTGGTGACCCGTGTCATTTTATCAGGTATTGCCCTCTAGCAGTGGGCAACTCTCAGCAGCGAGGTCCTCGTCCTATGATTCAGTCCCCAGCTGACCCTCAGCCTGCCCAGCCAGCCAGAGGCGGGGGTAGAGACCGTAGAGGTAGAGACCGTCCAGCCAGAGGTAGAGGTCAGCCACTTGATGGTCGTCCTAGAGACGCAGCTCAGAGGGGAGGTGCAGATCCCCGATTCTATGCTTTACCGGCCAGGCCAGAGGCAGAGGCATCAGATGCTGTGATTACAGGTACTATTCTTGTGTGTGGCGGAGGTGCTTCAGCATTATTTGACCCTGGATCTACATATTCCTATGTGTCTTCCTACTTCGCACCGTATTTGGCCGTGCCCAGCTATGCTCTGGATATTCCAGTTTATGTGGCTACACCAGTGGGTGACTCCATTGTAGTCGATCGGGTGCACCGTTCGTGCGTAGTTATATTTGGGGGTCTTGAGACCCGCGTTGATCTGTTGCTTTTGGATATGGTAGATTTTGATGTCATATTGGGGATGGACTGGTTGTCCCCATATCATGCTATTCTTGATTGCCATGCTAAGACGGTGACCTTAGCCTTGCCGGAATCACCCCGACTAGAGTGGAAAGGTACCTCAAGCCACTCCGTTCGCACTGTTATTTCTTATGTTAAGGCTCGACGTATGGTCGAGAAGGGGTGTCTAGCTTATTTGGCTTATGTTCGTGATTCCAGCGCAGAAGTTCCTTCCATTGATTCAGTCCCTATTGCACGGGAGTTTCCCGAGGTTTTTCTTTCAGACCTGCCGGGCATGCCACCCGACAGGGATATCGATTTCTGTATTGATCTGGCACCGGGTACTCAGCCCATCTCTATTCCACCCTATCGTATGGCCCCGCCGGAACTAAAAGAGTTGAAAGATCAGTTGCAGGACCTTCGTGAGAAGGGTTTTATCAGGCCCAGTGTTTCCCCCTGGGGAGCACCTGTATTATTTGTAAAGAAGAAGGATGGCTCGATGCGGATGTGTATTGATTACCGGCAGTTAAACAAGGTGACTATCAAAAATAAATATCCACTGCCGAGGATTGATGATTTGTTTGACCAGCTCCAAGGAGCGAGGGTGTTCTCGAAAATAGACTTGAGGTCGGCTACCATCAACAGAAGATCAGGGCGGCTGACATTCCTAAGACAACCTTTCGCACTAGGTACAGACACTATGAATTCTTGGTCATGTCTTTCGGGTTGACCAATGCTCCAGCAGCATTTATGGAGTTAATGAATCGGGTGTTCAGGCCTTATCTAGATCTGTTCATGAAAGTCTTTATAGATGATATCCTGGTATACTCCTGCAGCCAGGAAGAGCACGAGTAGCACCTCAGAGTGGTTCTTCAAACTCTGAAGGATAATCACCTATATGCCAAGTTTTCAAAATGCGAGTTCTGGTTGAGTTCGATGGCATTTCTGGGTCATATCGTATCAGTAGAGGGTATTCAGGTGGACCCAAAGAAGATTGAGGCAGTTCAGAATTGGCCTTGACCAGCATTAGTGACCGAGATCTGGAGTTTCTTAGGGTTTAGCAGGTTACTACCGTCGTTTTGTAGAGGGGTTTTCTTCTATTGCAGCCCCGATGACCAGGTTAACCCAGAAGGGTGTCCAGTTCCGGTGGTCAGAGGAGTGTGAGGCGAGCTTTCAGAAGCTCAAGACAGCCTTGACAACCGCACCAGTGTTGATACTACCTACGGTGCAGGGCCTTATACAGTTTATTGTGACGCATCTCGTACAGGGCTTTGAGCGGTATTGATGCAGGATGGTAAGGTTATCGCTTATGCTTCGAGGCAGTTAAAGATACATGAGAAGAATTATCCAGTTCATGATCTTGAGTTAGCAGCAGTGGTTCATGCCTTAAAGATCCGGAGGCATTATCTATATGGTGTGACATGTGAGGTGTACACTGATCACAAAAGCCTACAGTACTTGTTCAAACAGAAGGAGTTGAATCTACGACAGCGGAGATGGTTAGAGTTGCTAAAAGACTATGATGTTACTATATTATATCACCCGGGTAAGGCCAATGTGGTGGCCGATGCATTGAGTAGAAAGTATGCCAGCATGGGTAGTCTTGCATATATTCCGGTCAATCGGAGACCATTAGCTCTAGATGTCCAGGCCTTAGCCAACCGGTTCGTGAGATTAGACATTTCTGAGCCTAGCAGAGTGTTAGCCTGCACGGTCGCTCGTTCTTCTTTATTAGAGCGTATCCGTGAGAGGCAATTTGATGATCCTCATTTGTGTGAGTTGAGAGATACAATACAGCGGGGAGGTGCCACACAGGTAAACCTAGATGATGATGGGGTATTGAAATTGCAGGGTCGAGTTTGTGTACCCAATGTCGAAGGGATTTGAGAGTTGATCTTAGCAGAGGCCCACAGTTTGCGGTATTCTATTCACCCAGGCATCGCGAAGATGTACCAGGACTTACGACAACACTATTGGTGGCACGGAATGAAGAAAGATATCGTTGCGTATGTCGCTCGGTGTCTAAATTGTCAGAGCAGGTGAAATATGAGCACCAGAGACCTGGTGGTGTGTTCCAGAGGATTAAAAATTCCCGAGTGGAAATGGGAGCGGATCACTATGGACTTCGTTACTGGACTTCCTTTGACTCGGAGGAAATTTGATGCTATTTGGGTCATTGTTGATAGGCTGACCAAGTCAGCACACTTTATCCAGTATCTGTCTCCTACTCGTCGGAGAGGTTAGCGGAGGTTTACATTAGGGAGATTGTTCGCCTACATGGTGTGCCTGTTTCTATTATTTTGGATCGAGAAACTCAGTTTATATCATCTTTTTAGAGAGTTGTATAATGTGAGTTAGGCATGCAGACCGAGCTGAGTACGACATTTCATCCCCAAATGGACAAATCATAGAGGACTATTCAGATTCTTGAGGACATGCTTCGAGCCCGTGTTATTGATTTCGGAGGCTCGTGGGATCAGTTTCTACCATTAGCAGAGTTCGCCTACAATAACAGTTACCAATCTAGCATCCAGATGGCTCCGTATGAGGCGTTGTATGGTAGGCGATGTCGATCACCAGTCGGATGGTTTGAACCGGGAGAGGCTCGGTTGTTAGGTACAGACTTAGTTCAGGAGGCCTTGGATAAGGTCAAGACTATTCAGAGGAGAGATTGCGTTCAGCTCAGTCCAAGCAGAAGACTTATGCGGATCGTAAGGTTCGAGATGTAGATTTCATGGTTGGTGAACGAGTATTACTCCGAGTGTCGCCTATGAAGGGCGTGATGAGGTTCGGAAAGAAGGGCAAGCTCAGCCCTAGGTATATTGGTCCATTTGAGATTTTAGACAGAGTGGGAGGGGTGGCTTACAGATTAGCTTTGCCGCCTAGCTTATCAGCCGTGCATCCAGTTTTTCATGTATCTATGCTTCGGAGATACCACGGCAATCCCACACATGTGTTAGACTTCAGTACTGTCCAATTGGACAATGATCTATCTTACGAGGAGGAGCCGGTGGCTATTCTAGACCGGCAGGTTCGACAGTTGAGGTCGAAGAGTTATCCTTCTGTGCGTGTTCAGTGGATAGGTCAGCCTCCTGAGGCATCGACCTGGGAGTCCGAGTCTGATATGCGGAGCCGTTACCCACACTTGTTTCCTGACTCGGTACTTCTTTCTTTTGTCCGTTCGAGGACGAACGGTTGTTTTAGAGGTGGAGATTGTGACGACCCAAAGGGTCATCACCTGTTTCCCTCACTTGTTCCGTACTTTCGAGGCCTTGAAAACCTCATTCTATGTTGCCTCGATTTACGTGCACAATCCGAGCATGTAGCCGGAAAGATTTTGTGATAGAAAATATGAATTCTATGAGAAATTTGGATAAAAATGATATTAATATTGATATGGTTGACTTCGGTCAACATTTTTGGTAAACGGATCCGGACCCGAGATTGGATGGTCCCGAGAGGTCCGTAGAAAAATATGGGACTTGGACATGCGTCCGGAGTCGAATTCCGAGGCCTAGAGCCCAAGTTATGAATTTTTATGTGAAATTGTTTTTGATGTAATTATTAAAGGAAAATGAATTAATTGACCTTGGTATCGGGCTCGTATTTTGGTTATGACGCCCGGTGCAAGTCTTAAATATTATATATGTGATTTCTGTAAAGTTTGGTGACATTCGGATGTCGTTTGAGATGTTTTGGACCTTGAGTTCCAAGTTAAGAAGTTTTGAAAATCAAAAGTATGAAAATCATGAGTTTGAGGCTTGATTTGATTAAAACGAAGTGATATTGGCGATGTGATCGCACGAACAAGTTCATAATGTGTTTTTGAGGTTATGTACATGTTTGGTTTGGAGCCCGGGGCTCGGGTAAAGATTTGATAGGCCGTTGGATGAAATTATGAATTTTTGAACGGCTGGTTTTTCACCCAGCTGTTGGCTTCGCAATTGCGAAGAATTTCTCGCAATTGCGAAGGGGACAGTGTAAGGCAAGGCTCGCAAATGCGAACCTTCATCGCAAATGCAAAGACCCCTTTGACCCAGCCTTGTTCGCAAATGCGAACAATTGTTCGCATTTGCGAAGGTCCCCAGTGCCTACCTATGTTCGCAAATGCGAACAAATGTTCGCAAATGCGAACATTCCCCATACTGCCTTGGTTCGCAAATGCGAACACTGCCTTATACAGCATGTGTTCGCAAATGCGAACATTAGTTCGCAAATGCGAACATCCCTTTGTTCGCCAGTTTTCGCAATTGCGAACAAATGTTCGCAAATGCGAACTTCCCAGCCTTAGCTTATTTTTCAAACTCCAGAAATTGGTCGGGGTTCGCAATTGCGAACCCATGTTCGCAAATGCGAACACAGAGACCTGTAAAACACGATTTTCAGTCATTTCTTCAATTTTTACAAAACAAAAACACCCATTTGCGATTCTTCACGGATTTCTTCTTCATCAAAACGATTGTAAGTCACTTTTTACTTAATTCTTTCAATTCCTAACATCATTAATCATGTTTTTCATAAGAAATCAAAGATTTTCATGGTAAAATTCTTGTTTTTGTTAGAAAATAGGTTTTTCATAAATTGGGGAATTGGACCTCGAATTGAGGTCCGATTTTGAAACAAATTATATACATGAACTCGTGGGGGATGGGTAACCGGATTTTGGTCCTAACCCCGAATTCCGACCATGTGGGCCCGGGTTTGAAATTTACTATTCATGGGCAGAATGTTGTAAAAGTTGTATTTGGTCTTAAGAATTAGTTTGTTGAGTAGTATTGATGATATTAAATCAATTGTGTATAGATACGATTGGATTGGAGCCAAATTTGAAAGAAAAAGACATTTCCACGGATTGAATTGTTCATAAGCATTCGAGGTAAGTGTTTGTTCTATCCTAGCTTGAGGGAATAGGATTATGTGTTATGTGTTATGTGATCGAGTGCGGTGTATGGGTTGTGGTGACGAGCATCCATACACTGGCGTCTAGTATGACCGTGAGTCGTTGAAAAATGATTATTTTGAGATATATTACAGATGAATTGTTATTGTTTTCCCTTGTTGGGACTTGTTGTGAAGATAATTATTGATTGCCCTTGATGGGACGGTTTATGAATTGTTGTTTCTTTCTTTGCCCTTAACTGTGATTGTTATTTGGGTGAGGAAGAGTGATAATGCACGAAGGGTGATGCCGTGCCATGTTTATTTATTTATGCACGAAGGTTAATGTCGTGCCCTGTTATTGATTATGCACGAAGGATCATGCCGTGCCCCGTTATTGAACCATGTACGAAGGATCATGCCGTACTATGGATGTGAGGATGAGAGTAAAAGCACGAAGGGTGATGCCGTGTACTTTATTTGTTTATTTGGTGAGGATGAGAGTAAAAGCACGAAGGGTGATGCCGTGCAACCGCTTGCTATTTCTTGAATTGATATTACTTGTGTTTACATTATACTTTGTTTTTCCTTGTGAATTTATTAACTGTGATTAATTGTTGAATTCTTTAAGATATTCCTTATTGTGTTAATACTTGATTATTTCTTGTTATTTTGTGGTACACATATATATATATTGAATTGCACAGGTTTATGTGAGTGTCTGGTCCTAGGCTTGTCACTACTTCGCCGGGATAGGCCAGGCACTTACCAGCACATGGGGTCGGTTGTGCTGATACTACACTTCTGTGCGTTTTTGCACAGGTCCAGGTTACGGTCAGGAGCAGCAGCAGTAGTAAATCGATTGCATGGGAGTTGATCATATTTGGGACCGAGGTAGCTTGCAGACGTCCGCAGGCCCGGCGTCTCTCTCTTTATTTATGTTATTAGCTGTAGTCTCTTTGTTCCGAGACAAACAGAATTATGTTATATTTCCTTCGGACTTTTATGTGTAGTATTCCATAGTAGTTCGTGAGTTGGTGACTCCACGTCTTGGGTAGAGGATTTCAGTATGATTTTCACTTTGTAATTAGTTATTTCTATTTTGATAAAGTATTCCGCATTTATTTAATTAAAATTGTGTTAAAAACAGGATAGTATGAATACAATGGCTTGCCTAGCTACCACGAGTAGGCGCCATCATGATCCCGATGTTGGGGGAAAATCCGGGTCGTGACATTGGCATGAGATTTGGGAAGAAAGGAAAGCTCAGTCCGAGATTCATTGGCCCTTTAGAGATTCTCAGGAGGATTAGAGATGTGGACTATATGCTTGCTTTGCCCCCAGTCTATCGGGAGTTCATCCGGTGTTCCACGTGTCTATGCTCCGGAAGTATGTTGGGGACCCATCGCATGTGTTAGATTTCAGTACAGTTCAGCTTGATCATGACTTGACTTATGATGTGGAGCCTATAGCTATATTGGGTCGTTGAGTGTAGAGATTGAGGTCCAAGGATATTGCGTCAGTGAAGGTTCAGTGGAGAGGAAGTCCATGGAGGAGGCCACTTGGGAGACCGAGCGGGAGATGCGGAGCACATATCCACACTTGTTTGAGACTTCAGGTATGTTTCTTGACCCACTCGAGGATGAGCGTTTGTTTAAGTTGGGGAGAATGTGACAACCCATCCCGTCGTCATGAGAGTTACCGCCTTATTTCCCCCTTATTGTGTTGTTTAATGTTCTATATCAGTATTAGAGTCTATCGGGTGAATTTGGATTGATTTTGGTTGTTAATAAGTCATATAGCCTCTTAGAATGGAGTTTGTTTTAGAAAACATCAACCTGAAGTTGACTATGTAGTTAGAGGCCTTGGATGTGAATTCCGGCGGTTCGGTTAGCTTCGGGAGGTGATTTTTGACTTAGGGGAGCGATTGGAATTGAATTTGGAGGTCCAGTGTAGAAATAGGCTTGAATTGGCGAAGTTGGAATTTTGGCGGAATCCGGTTGATAGGTGAGATTTTGATCCGGGAGTCGGAATGGAATTTTGACAATTGTGGTAGCTTTGTTAGGTGATTTTGGATATGTCTGCAAATTTTTAGGTCATTCGGACATCATTTGGTCGGGTTTGTGATTGAATGTACGTTTCGGAAGTTCTAAGGAAAATTATGCTTGAATCCGACGTAATTTGGTATCTTTTGTGTTTAATGACGTGTTTTTATGATTGGAATAAGTTCGTATCGTGTTCAAAGTGGGTTTGTATTTTTTGTTGAGTTGTCGGGGACCTCGGGGTGGTTTCGGATGGTTAAATGGGCATTTCAAGGTGTTATATCAGGTCTGTGGGGAAATTCTTCTGGTATTTCCGCATCTGCGGTGGGAGAGCAGCTTAAGCGGTCCTGCAGATGCAGCTTTGTGATCGCAGAAGCGGCCCTTAATGGCCTGGAGGTTTTCCGCGGAAGCAGACTTAGGTCCGCAGAAATGGACTCCGCGGAAGCCGAATTATGACCGCAGAAGCAGTCTGGGAGATCTTGGCTCGGACCACAGAAGCGGTGTGAAGACCGCAAAAGTGGTGTAGGACCGCAAAAGCGGACAAGCAGGGTTTTAAGTAAAACCGCAGAAGCGGTTATTTTATCGCAAAAGTGGGACCGCGGGTACGGTCAGTGTATCGTAAAAGCGGACATGAGGGAAGGACTCTTGGACCTAGATTATGTTATTATATTGATAAAACATGGATTTAATCATTGAAATTAGAGGAATCAAAGTGTAAAAATTGAGGTTTTTGCTTGAAGCCTAAAAAATGATTTGAGGGGACATGGACTCTGATTTTTATAAATTTTATATGTATGGACTTGTGGCGAGACGGGGATTCTGAAAATGTGAATTTCATAATTTTTTGAAAAGCGGATCCGGGGCTCATGTTTTGGCAACTTCGTGTTTTTGGGTGTATTTCGAGTTATTTCGATTGGGTTATGTTTCCTATTGGTTTTGATCAGATTCGGTACCCATGGAGGTTGATTCTTGAGGGAAAGGCATTGTGGACTAGTTTCTGAGCCGGTTCGAGGTGAGTAATGGGTGTGGGTGATGACCTGAGGGTTTGAAACCCCGGTATATCACTATGTGATGCTGTATTGAGGCGAAACACGTACACTACTATAAGTCGGGGTTGATTGTGATTGAGGACTATAGCTTAGTCCGACCGTGTGGCATTGTACTATGTTGTTGGCTATAAATGAGCCGGTAAACCTCCTACTTGGATGGTTGTGGATATATTTGGGATGTGTGCCAGTTATTGGGATCCCATGAGGATCGTTATCATTGCTTCTATGTTTATAACATGTTTTCATGATATCAGTCGTGAGCTAAACACTGTCTAAAATGATTTTTCAAACTCTGAGATTTTTGAATGTTGATTTCTATTATTTCTGTTAAACGGATTTAAAAATGATAATTAATTATCCTTGTGAGGCTTGCATTGCATATAGCTAGACTGGTAGTGGGTTGGGCTACATGCCGCAACATATGACACTGATATTGTGCTTGGGCTGTAGGAGCCCCTCCGGAGTCTGAACCCCCACAGTGAGTGCAGGTACCCAAATGGATCGGGCTACGCACCCTAGTGGTCGTGTTCATGCATCTGCATTGCATTATTTATTTCTATTGTACTGCTTAGCTGTTATTGCTTTCTCTGAGGCTTATACTGTTAAAAAGGATAAAAAGAGGTATTGTATAGCTTTACTATGTGTTACTATTGGGTGTTCTTACCATCAATATTAGTATACATGCTTATTACCATTGAGTTAGAAGTACTCACTCTACTCCCTGCACCTTGTGTGCAGATCCAGGTACATCCCAGCAGGGTTGATTCTCCATCTGTTTCAGAGGTTATATTCATACTGTCGAGGTAGTTGTTTGGCGTCTGCATGACCCAACATTTCCTGTTTTCCTTTACTCTTAGATTTTTTTGCGTTTGTCAGATACCCTATGTGTACACTATCATTGTTATATTCCTTGGTAGAGGCTCTTGACTTGTGACCCCAGATTCTGTGGGGGGTGTTACGCTGTCTTTGGGATATTTTCATAACTTATGCTAAATTTCACACTTCGTTTGTCATTGTTAATGGTTTTGAAAGTAAAATGAGAGTTGGTAGCTCGGTATTGCGTGTGATTGGTCAGGCTGGCCTAGCAATGTGTTGAGCGCCATCACGACCGGGTTGGGGTCGTGACACGGGTTCGCTGGGTTGTATAGCCGCATTCGATTGCGGTCCGCACATGGGGTCTGTCAGGGGTTTAAATAGCGGGACTTTCTGTTATTTTACTATTTTCAAGACCCTAAAAAAATAAGAGGCGATTTTCTAAAAACCTTTCTTCTCCAAATCAATTCTAAGTCATTTTTAACTAGTTTTCTTCAATCATTAATATCTTTTGACATGATTTCAACTTAAGATCAAAGATATTCATGGGGAAATTGGGTATTTTGGGTAGGACCTAGGTTTTTCAAAAATTGGGGATTTGGACCTCGATTTTGAGGTCTGATTTCGAAACAAATTTTATATTTGAGTCCTTGGGGGAATGGGTAATCGGCTTTTGGTTCGAACCTTGGGTTTTGATCACATGGGCTCGGGGGCAATTTTGACTTTTTGGGTAAAACTTTGAAAAATGCATTTTCATGCATTCAAATTAATTTATTTAGCATTTATTAATGTAAGTAAGTAACTTGTGGCTAGATACAAGCAAATTGACAGTGGAATCAAGGAGTAAAGCCATACTTGAAACTTGAAGTTGTGTTCGAGGCATCGAGGTTCTAACCTTAGCTTGAGGGATTAGGAGTTGAGTTCTATTTGTTATGTGATAATTGTTGAGTACGACGTATAGGCATGGTGACGAGTATCTATATGTTGGTGTCTAGAATGACCATAAGTCCTTATATTGTGAATATCATGATTTCGTTGTATCTTTCATGCCTTGGTGATGATTTCTATTTGTTGTGAAAAGTTTGTGTAAGGAATGGTGACCTTAGAACATCGAGGAGCATTGGCTAAAGTTGTAATACGAATTGTGAAAGCATATGAGAGGTTGAACCTTTGGAGCATTGGCTCAATTGCTAAAGTGAGTTATGAGATAAAAGTGAAAGAAAGAGAAAGAGTTGTTAAACTATTCCCTTGCCGGGATATTGTTGCTTTGTTGATTATCTCCCTTGCCGAGATGTTAAGATTATTGATGTTGTTCCCTCGCCGAAATTTAATTATTTAATTGTTGTTCTCTTGCCGAGATTCTAATATTATTTTTACTTATTCCCTTGCCCCTTTGTTTTTGATTGTTGTTTGGGTGAGGAAGAGTGTTAAAGCACGAAGGGTGATGCCATGCATTGTTTGTTATTGTGAGAAAAGGGTGTAAAGCACGAAGGGTGATGTCGTACCGCACGATATACCATTTTGTGCCGATTTTATTGATTATATAGCGAGGAAAGAGAGTAAAAGCACGAAGGGTGATGTCGTGCACATCTTATTTATATGATTATTTTGATGAGGACGAGAGTAAAAGCACAAAGAGTAATGTCGTGCACATTTCTATTATATGATCGTTTTGGTGAAAATGAGAGTAAAAGCATGAAGGTTGATGTCGTGCACACTTTTATTCTGATTCTTTAAAGGCATTCGTGTTATGTTCTTTCCTTCGTTACTAGATGATTTTCTGTTTGGACTTGTTATCTCCCTGCAACATGCTTCTCTTCTATATTGATTGGTTATTACTGTACTTTCCTTTCTTACTATATATATATATATATATATATATATATATATATATATATATATATATATATATATATATATATATATATACATGTTTAATTGGTAGTATGGTTCTAGCCTCATCACTACTTCGCCGAAGTTATGCTAGACACTTACCAACACATGGGGTCGGTTGTGTTGATACTACACTCTGCACTGTGTGAAAGTCTAGAAGCAGCTTTCTGACAGTTGGTGGAGTGTTTCCTTCAGTCCACCCGAAGACCCAAGGTAGACTTACAGGTGTCCGCAGGCCCTGGCGTTTCCCTCTATCTCTATTTCCTGTTTCATTTTCTTTTATTCAGAAACAATGTATTGTTACTTCTTCAGACCTTGTATGTAGTAATCTTAGATAGTCTTTGACACCGTGACACCAGATTTTGGGTATTTGAGGTTTTTGACAGTTGTAATGGATGTAGCCTTAAAATATACAATTGTTGACTTCCGCTTATTTATATAAAATTCTGTTGTGATCATATTATCGCCTTGTGTTTGTTAAAAGAGCAACACGAAAGTGTAGCAGGTAGTTAAGGTTTAGATTTCCTAGCTCCCATTAGTAGGCGCCATCATGACTCTCGAGGATGGAAAATCTGGGTCGTGACAAGTTCTAACGATGAATTTAATAAATCATGATTAGCAGCGATTGATGCTGTTCATTTCAAAGAGTAAAGAATGAAAAATATTTTCGATATGAAAATAGGTTATACAGATAAATTAAAACCAAAACTAATGTGCTTGTAAAGCTAAAATATCTAAGAGGTTAAATTATTGTGAATAAGACCAAACAGAACATAATGGGACAAGCAAATATATAATCATTACGCTAGAACACATAATAATATCTCAAGTTTCAGCATTCAGAAAACGAAGGAGAAGGAGGAGGAGGAGGAGGAGGAGGAGGAGGAGGAGGAGGAGAAAGAGACCCGAAGTTTTTTAACAGTGGGTACAAATTAAAACTTTTTTAAAAAGTGGGTATAGCTTAAATGGGGGCGACCAAATAGGGCGCCCTCATTTAACCCATACCCATTTTTTTAAAACTTTTAACTTGTACCTACTTTTTAAATAATTTCAGCCTCGTTTCTCCTCCTCTTTCGTTTTCTTCTTCTTTCTTCTGCTGATGTTGGTGCTGCAATGGAACTTGAGTTCATGGGATGATTGCCATAAATATATTTATCAGATTATTTAAATTATAAATAATTACGTAAGTCAATAGATAATAATTTGTGAATATTTTCACGTACGTAAGTTAGTAGACTGATAATTCTATTCTTTTCACGTTTATTGTTTCCAAAATTTATGATTTAGACACTGTTGGCAATCTGATTATTTATCTAGTATGTTAGAAAACTTTTTCAAATGAACTAAATAACTTCAGCTCTAAAGCTGAAGTTGGACAGTTACAAAATAAAAAATTCAGCTCTAGAGCTGAAGTTTGTCGGTTACAAAACAAAAACTTCAGCTCTTCGCCAGTTACAAAAACAAAAACTTTGAAGTTCACCAGTTACAAAATAAAAACTTCAGCTCTAGAGCTGAAGTTCGCGAGTAACAAAAACAAAAACTTCAGTTTTGCCAGTTACAAAACAAAAACTTCAGCTCTAGAGCTGAAGTCCGCCAGTTATAAAAATAAAAACTTCAGCAATTACAAATAAAAACTTCAGCAAATATAGAACAAAATGCAACTACTATGCTTAAGTTTAGCAATTACAAACAAAAATTTCAGCATACTTGGTTCAATACATTTGCTACTTCAGGCCTGTCTACTAGAATGTTGAAGTTTTGCGTGACTGTCTTTGTTACTTTAGCCCGTTATGCTAAAGTTATGTGAAAAAGCGAGCATGCTTGTAATTTGATTTTTGCAAAGTGGGCATAAATTAAAACGTGACACAAAAAGCATGTTTAAATGTAAATACCCCCAATTTTTACTTCAATATTGGAGATAGTCCTGTTAAAAATTCAATCACTTGATAATTGAGATTCTTCGCTTGTTTTATGTTTTAACCACCGATTAGCCTAGAGAGAATTTTCATTAGAAAATGCAGCTTTATTGTAGTGGACAAAGTACGTTTTTCAATTCGCCTATGTACCTTTCAAAATGTATTACTCCTCTCTATTACTGCGTGGTCATCCCACACAGAACATCACAAAGGGAAAAGAAAACTTAAAAATCGAAAAAATCTTTTATTTAGATGTTAAATGGAAAGGGGCCAAAATTTCCCCTAACCGATTCGATTTGGTACAAATATACTCTCCGTTCACCTATTGAGCCACAACTGTTATTATTGTTGTATTAGTGACTCACTTATTCCCTTATTAACTAATGGACTTATTTGGAAAATATTGTTAATTAATATTCACGCCGTCCATTTGGACTAAATTTAAATCTTCACCAAAAAAAAAAAAAACTCATTATGATTTCTTCTGAATCACCCGAAAAATGGACAAGCCCCATCGCCAACTCCTCATTTATTCTCCAATCTCCATGAAATCGAATCAGAGGAGGAGATAATAATTTTTTTTACTTATACCCATTTTATACTCATTTGATTTCATTTAATGAATTATATCCTAAGTCAAGATAGGAATTTTATTCTCATACCTATTTTATGTCATTCCCAAACTCAGCATTTCTTGCTTAAATTGTTACTTTTCTTGTTGTTGTGATGGCGCAAATTCTTCCGTTTGTAGAATTTAAAAGATGAAGAAGTTATGTTGTCTTTTAAAATCGGGTTTGGATTAATAGTGTTTAAAATCGGAGGGGGACAACAAAAACCGAAGTTCTGGTAATTTTTCTTTTTAATTTAGCAAGGGTTTATTTTTTGGCCAACAGGAAGGTAACACGTGAATAATTATTTATTTTTTTATTTTTCTTAGATAAGTCCGTTAGTAATAAAGGTATAATTAACCACTAAAATAACAATAGGGGTATTTTTGACTCTAACAAGTGGACGAGATCCTTTTTATATAGCAAATGGAATAGCTTAGTGGCAGTTTTTTTGGCCCTTTTCTGATTGTTGAATCCCTTGTAGGGGTGGGCATCGGTCGGTTCGGTTCGGTTTTGGAAATTATCGGTTATCGGTTTACAAATATCATAACCCGATAACCAAACCGATAAGATATTAGTTATCGGTTATCGACTTATTGGTTATTGATCCTTATCGGTTCGGTTATCGGTTTACCCGATAAGATAAAACTACAATTAAACTGAAATGTGCACGGTCATAGCAGTTAAGCAGTATTCAAAATCGAGAAACTGGAGTATTCATACAAGAGTTCCTGTTGAAAGCCAATACTTCGAGAAACTGGAGTATTCTGCCAGAACCCCTGAACAACAAACTACAAAGACTTCCCTATTTCCTAAAGAAACAGAGAACTAAAAGAGGACAGTATAAAAGAACATCTTGTCTACCACTGAACAACAATGAATTTCCTACAATAAACATGAAACTCAAGGATGAACATAACGAATGCAACAGGCAGACCAAAGTTGAGATCATACAATGCTGGAGGCTCCCAGACGTACTAGAGGCTCAACAATGCTGGAGACTATAAGAAAAGAAAGCAAAGTTGTCAAACCTCAACAATGCTGGAGGCTCCCAGACGTACTAGAGGCTCCAGTACATTTACTTGAGCCATAGACATACAAAGGTATGCCCAACATAAATTTAACAGGGAAAAAGAACCAATGGCTTCTCTGCCTGGTAAAACTGGTCACTCTGCCTGGTAAAACTTCTCTGCCTGGTAAAACTGGCTTCTCTGCCGAGCAAATGTACCCAATGGCTTCTCTGCCTGGTAAAACTGGTCACTCTGGATGGCAGGATGCTCGAGTTTGTAACAGAGGAGAAACGACATAGCAGTGAAATAACGACACAGTGACAATTTTAAAGCTTCAACACCAGCTGAAATAACAACACAGTGAAATAACGACACAGTGACAATTTTAAAGCTTCCACCAGCCATCATCACCTTCTTCATTCATTGCATAGTGACTCCAAAAATGTGAAATAGCTTTGAGACAACAAAGTCGAGGCATGGTTATACCTATTAAACATAAAAATAAAATATATTACGTCAAGTAATATTTGTAATCATACAATGTGTGATATAAGTTGAATAATTAACTTACCAAAGTTTAACTTACAACTATCAAAGATTCTACACATCATCGTCGCATGATTCGTTTCCAAGATTGGCAAAATCTATGAGAATATATATTAACAAGTCAAACAACAATAATATTAAATAAACTATTTATAAAAATAATATACAATCAAACAAATTAAAATATTGTTACCTTGTTCTAATTTCTCGAGAACATCTAAATCTTCCTCAACAATTACTGGTAATGGCTCACTTCGAAGCCAATCTTGAAGGCACACTAGAACTTCCACCAATTTAGGAGTCAATGAACTCCTAAATGAATCAAGAATACGCCCTCCCGTGCTAAATGCACATTCAGATGCAACACTTGAAATTGGAATAGATAACACATCCCGAGCCATCTCAGCAAGAATAGGAAATCTAGGTGAGTTTACTTTCCACCAAAGCAATATATTACCGTCTGCTATTTTATTTTCAACTTCTTCTGTAAGATATTTTTCTAATTCTGATTTAGAATCTGAACTTCCAATCTCATCTTTATGTCTTTGTAATTCTTCAAAGAAAGAACCAAAAGATCCAATTGATGTTTCCATTGTGTCCAATGAAGAGTTAGATAAACATGAAGAAGGATGACAATCATTATCTTTTGAATGAGACTTTACATACTCTTCAAACAATGAAGTCATGTATGTATGCACTCCCTTCGCAATAATTGGCCCTTTCTCTTCGAACATCTTCGCAAGTGCAAAACTAAAAGAATCAAACTTGTATCGAGGATCCAAAACACATGAAATGAAAATCATTTTGTTCATTTTTTCTGGATCACCCCAATACTTATCAAATTTCTCCTTCATCTTCTTTGCCATTGAACCCAAAAGAACATCTTTATTTAATATCAATTGTTTCAAGTAAACAAGCAACTTGACAAATTTCAAGAAAATGATGATTTGATGTAACATAAAGTGAGCCGGATACCTTTATAGTAATCTTATAAAAGATTTCAAGAAATTTTGTCAATTTCTTTACATCCTCCCAATCACTACTCAAAAGTGTACCTGCAGGACTTCCATCCACAATATCAACAAACTCAAGATGATGTGACAAGCCAATATCATGATCAACATAGTCTAAAATTGCAGTCTCATATTCAATAGCCCTATTCAACATCAAATATGTAGAATTCCACCTTGTAGGAACATCCAAACATAAAGCTTTCCTAACTAGATTTCCTTCATCACAACATTCCTGAAACTTTTTCCACCTAGCAAGAGACTGCCTGATATATCTCACTGCTTGCCTAATACGTTCAATAGACACACTTGATTCTTTTATACCATCCTGAACAACAAGATTCATAATATGAGCCATACACCTTACGTGAAGGTGCTTACCATTCATGGAATTGGTCCCCCATTTAGTTAACTTCTTAGAAAGCTCCTTCACCGTCACATCATTTGAACTGGCATTATCAACTGTGATAGTGAAAATCTTTTGTAACCCCCA
Organism: Nicotiana noctiflora; assembly: GCA_032618575.1. Classification (NCBI taxonomy): domain Eukaryota; kingdom Viridiplantae; phylum Streptophyta; class Magnoliopsida; order Solanales; family Solanaceae; genus Nicotiana; species Nicotiana noctiflora. Next base: position 467,653 of record JASVEL010012694.1, read on the forward strand.
CTCTTTCAAACAATTAACAATATTATTTGCCATATCTTCACCCCTATGACTAGAAATTGGACAAAAGTTGATAATTCTTTTATGCATTTTCCATTCATTATCAATCCAATGAACAGTAATACACATATAATTTATTCGTTGCAAGGAAGTCCAAGTATCACTGGTAAGGCAAACTCTCCGGTCTTTAAAAAGCTTCACTAAGTTACGTTTTTCCTCATTGAAAAGATCAAAACAATCTCGAGTCACAGTTCTACATGAAGGAATTCGAAAAAAAGGTTGAGCAACTTTCATAAAATTCACAAAACCTTCCTTTTCAACAAAGCTGAAAGGAAGTTCATCAACAATCATCATACGACACAAAGCATTCCTACATTGTTCTTGATCAAATTTCCATGGAACAACAGCTACATCACCCTTGTTACCCCTCGGAATAGGTTTAAAGCCTAATTTAGATTGATTTTTAGCAACACTTAAAGGCATTTTTGGACAATTAGGCATATGTGTAAGGAGTGATTTCGTACCATTATCTTTCGAATCAGCAAAATATTCTTTTTTGCAATATTTACAGACACCTTTTTGATTTCCTTCCGGATCAATAATTTGGTCAAAATGTTCCCATGCAATAGACCTCTTTTTTCTTTGTCTCTTTGTTGTCGATTGAACTGATTGAGACTGTGATGTCGCATTTGAATTAGAAGCACCACTTTCACCAATCACCTTATCAATCATCATATTTTCGGCCATATTTTTGTGTCACTGTGAGATTGCGAGAAACCAAATCTCAAAATGAATATAAGAAAATTGCTACTCCTCTAATAGAAAACAAAAATAGAAGCAAACAGAGGCAAACACAACAATTAACAAGAAGCAAACAAAAATCTTGAGCCAAACTTACACGATGCGATTGAACACGATGCGATTCAGGAACGTATTTGAAGGGACAGCTGCTGAAGTAGAAGGTGTAATAGGCCCAGCACCAAATACTGTCGAACCACTTGAATTTGTTGTATTCAAAATGGATGCACTTGTGCTGCAATTCCCAACTAGCCGACTGCCCGACTAGAACTGAAACCTAACTAAAGTACTAAACTAACAGAGAATGGCGACTGGCGAGGCGGAGGCGGAGGCTGCAAGGCGACTGGCGACTGGAGGGAACATAAATGAGTTTGTTCTTGCCTTCTTGGAGTGAACTGGAAGAGCCGACTGGCGACTGGAGTGAGGCGGAGGCTGCGAGAGTGCCAATTATGTTCGAAGTTTGATTCGATACAAGTTTGAGGCGGAGGTTGCGAGAGTGCGACTGTGCGAGGGAACATAATAACAGTATAACACTTAACAGAGAATGAGTAAGCTAGTAAAATAAAAGGGAACCCTAGTATATAAGGGTAAATTCGTAAATTACTATATTCTTATTGGATTATCGGTTTTTACCCGATAACAAAAATATAAACCGAGACCGAACCGTTAACCCAATAAAAAAAATTGTTTACCTCGTTACCGAACCGTTAACCCAATAACCCAATACCGATAACCCAATAAAGAATTAACGGTTCGGGTTATCGGTTTTACCCGATATATGCCCACCCCTAATCCCTTGTCTCTCGTCTTTATTAATTTGTTATTATAGCTTCTTGTTTATAAACTGAGAATTCCACAACATTTGAGACGTAAATAGGCGATCCAAAAGCTGACTCGCTATAGCTCATTTACAAAATACAGTTGAATTATATATTTAATAATAGGGGTGTACAAATTGAACTAAAAAATCGTACCAAATTGAAAAGTTAAACCAAACCGATTAAAAAATCCGACTCGGTTTGGTTTGGTATTGAATAAAAAATTTCAAACCAACCCGACATATAAATATATAATTATATATATTATTTAAGATTTTATATAAAATTTTCTTTAAAAAATATCTAGAAATATTTGGGATTCTCTTGCGGGATATAAATTTTAATAAAATATGAAGTGCTCTATATTTATTGACCTAAAATAATTGGTTGTATGATCAGTTTCTTATAAAGTGTTACTGAAATATATCTATCTCTTTTTTCTTACATATTCATATCATATGTTACGATGTATTAAATTCGTATATCTTTTTCGAATGTAAATTAGTTACTATTAATATTTAGGTATCATATTGGTTTTTATGCTTAATTACTAAATTCCTGAAAGTGTATATCAACAAAAAATTATTGTCAGACAACTAAAAAAAAAAATTATTATGTGTTAACTAATGAAATTATCACATAAGAATATTTGATAATATGTTTGTCAACTTTTTATATGCTTGTTAAATAAATGTATGCTTATCAAATATTTAACAAAATAAAATTAAAATAATATGTAAGTAACAAAAACCCTCAAAAAAACCAACAATTAAACCAATCCAAACCAATATAGTTGATTTAGTTTAATTTTAATAAAAACTGAACCAACCGGTCCATGTACACCCCTGGAAGCTTCTTTTCTAATGTTCGCATCAACAGCCGTAGAGGTAACTGCTACACTGCTAGTAGTTGTACTCATGTCTCGTGTGTACTGTTCTAATACCACAGCCAGCCATCTATGTTAGTCAGAAAAGAAAAATAATTGATGACTGCAGATTTATGTAGGCTCAGATGTCTTCCTATGAAGCTATGTTGCCAATGACCAAGAATAGAATAGAAATAAAATGGGAATGTTTGAAAGAGAAAATGTAGTATACCAGAGTCTAAAACATTAGCCTCAAACTGATCCACATTTGTATTTTATCGAAGATCCAATTGAGAAACTGTAACCTCTGAAGTGAATTAAGTTCCGCCAAAACAAAACAGTAAAACCCCTTCAACAAGGTAAAGGAGTGTGGGGTTTCAAAGATTTAACCCGCTCCAAAATTTTAAATTATTACAGAAGGGGCAAAGGAAAATTGGTAATTGTCTACCCAAATGAATCCTCAAACGTAACACCAAAAAGATTTTCATCACCATCTATTTCTAAAAAAAGATGTTTAGAGGCTGACTTAGGCACCACCGGATCCATATTTCTTTCCAAAAACAATGACCTGAAGCTTGTCGTAGCCGGCCAACACACCAGCACCAGCAACAGCACGGAGGATGTTGGCACCAGCACCCTTGAAGAGGGATTTGGCACCCTCGTTCTTAACAATTTGGGAGAATGCATCGAACGAACTCTTGTACTTAACGGCCTCACCAGACGTCATCATCATTCTTCTTCTGACTGTATCAATTGGGTAGGAAGCAAGACCAGCACCATTGGTGATAAGCCAACCAAGACCAAAACTAGCAAAGAAACTATCCTGTATACATAGAGTCCACACATGGGTCAGTCACCCCACAATTTTCTCACATGTAATATAATAAGTACGCATCAAAATCCCAAGCATTTATCCACCCTTCAAGAAAACAACTTGAGCAACATGAAAATATCAGCTGATATTGAAGATCCTCGCCCAAATATAGTGAATTCTTATCACTACCCAAAATAAGTTCTAAACATCCACTCTAACATGATAACATTATGCATTAGTTTATTCAAGGTATATATAGCCAAAAAATGATACACCTAACTAGCAGTATGGCATGACACAGATGGCAGAAAACTTTGAATAGCAGAAATGTTGAACTAGCAGTGCAAAGACACCAACAGATTAAAACACTAACCTGTAGGTTTCCAGTCAAGAGAACAGGCTTCAAAGAGTCGTACATTCCGAAGTACAAACCACGGTAAACAATGATACCAACACATGAAATGTTGAATCCACGGTACAGACCAGCAATTCCATCAGATTTGAGTGTCTTCCTGTAGACATCAACCAAACCGTTGAACTGCCTCTCACCTCCCTTCTTTGAGGCCTTGGCATCATTAGCAAGACGGGTACGAGCATAGTCCAAGGAGTAGACAAAGAGCAATGAGGAAGCACCAGCAGCACCACCAGATGCAAGGTTGCCGGCAAACCACTTCCAGTAGCCATCACGGTCCTTCTTGAAGTTGAAGAGCCTCTTGAAGTAGTCCTTAAATGCAAAGTTCAGAGCCTGTAGAACACATAGTATCTGTCAGTCAATGCTTGACTTAAACAAACAAAAACAGCCAAGGTGTGTGCATCTCATAAATTTCAGTCATCAAAATGAAGAGAGACGGTAAACCTGAGTGGGGAAATAACGGATAACATTAGCAGTGTTTCCTCTCCATAAAGACCCGATCCCTTCTTCCTTAATTGTCCTCCCAAAACAATCTCCAATTCCCTTGTATGGTTCTGAGAGTCTACCAGCCTTGAGCATCTCATCTTGATTTTGGATCAAAAGTTTAACACGTTCAATAGGGGCAGCAGCGGTCTTTGACACAGCAGCAGAAACTCCACCCATGAGGAAGTCAGTGGCAAAAGCTGCAAGTCCTTTCTCTTGAGGAGCCTGCACAAACACTGGTGAAGCATTTGAAGTGATCAATGATAGATCATGAGTGGCCTGGCATGTTTGTAGTCCAGCATTGGAGTAGTTGCCATAAGCAAAACGCCTCTGGTAAACAGCAGGCTGCACGCCCCCATGGCGAGCATGGACATCTTGTGAAAGACTTGAGCTCAAGTGTAGCTGGTTAGCTGCCTTCTGGAAGACAGCTGGGTGCTGGTTCATATCTGCCATTGCAATGTTGAACGAAGTCCTGCACAGTTAGAACATTGGAATCAGATCTCTACATTTAAGCTCTCCACGGACAAAAAGCCGCCTATGGGTTCAGCAAAGTACATAAAATTGCTGTCATATTAACTAAAAGAAAACATCTTACTTCTCATCATTCAACTGCATGTTCAACATTATTGAAAAACCAGTCACAACATATACCAACTCAAACATGAACTATGAAATCAATTAGACAGGGCATTCTCACATTTACATTGTCTTGAAATGGCAATTCCTTTGCTGCTTTAGAAATGTAACTGCCAGTTTTCTTATATCTACACAGTAGTATGCTATGTAAAACTAAAATATCTTGCACTTTCAATCTAAAATCACATGATAAATCTCGTGGAAGTCAAATCTCTAAATAGTTTATGCCAGAAAATGTGCATTAAAAGCTCAAAAGCACCAACTTTACACAAAAACATAATGACATAAACAGCACAGCTTCAAAAAAAAAAAAACCTCTATCTGGAAACTGCAATAAAAAATGGGAAGTGCCTATATCAAGTATCACACTGGTCCACCCTACATAAAGATTAATGTAAGAACTATATGAGATATAATCTAGTCAAAATAGAATTATAAACCTTAGCTTCCCAATCCTAGACAACAAAACCACAAAACAAAGAGTGCATCGCTGGTAGTCTAGTACAGAATCAATTCCAATTTCATAGCCAATTTAGTTTTACAAAAAGAATTGTTATAGCAGTACCACCTCCAAAACAATTCTCAGTATATATGGCAAGAAATACTTACTGTATTCATATCGAGCCCTGACTAATAGATTCCTATACTCATACATTCGACCATCATAATACAAACTTAAACAAACCCACATACACAAGAGCGTATTAACTCACTCTTCAATAATTAACTTTAAGCATTTAAATATCATATTAGAAGTACTAGAAGTAGCAGTTTTACATACACTAAAGATATTGGTACTCGTAAAATTCACCAAGTTCTACCGTTGTAGAGCAAAAAGAACAGATCAAAAATATAAATAGTTGACCAGATCTGCAGATTAAACAATCAAATAAGCACTGAAAACATAAATCAGATCAGTAAAAAACAGATCCGTTAAACTACACCACAGTTCTAACAAAAACAATAGCAGATCTCCATGAGATCTTTATATCTACTGCGAAACAAGACTCATTAACGCTAAAAATCAGAAATCCGTTATATTTCACAGATCTAAGTAGCGAAAACTGTAAAAAAACATAAAATGAACATATAGAGATAGACTACTATGAAATGAAGGCCATTAAAGTTACAAATATAAAAAAAGGTGATATTTCACAGATCTCGGCGGAGAAGAGTGAGAAAAACAATTAAAATTAAAACGATGAACTCGTTATATTCAGTAAAGTTATAAAACCGAAAATTCTCAACATTTTACAGATCTATGGAGAGAGTAGCGTAAAAACAATGAAATGAATATACAAACATACATATACAAAATTGAGATCAGAACTATGAGAACTGTTAAAACGATATGCAAATAGCATTACAAAGTTTAGAGAGAGAAAGCTACCTGCGTTCGACTCGCCTCGAGAGTAGTAATAGAGAGGAGAGGAGAACGAGGAGTAGATCGTGATGAGAGAGAAAATGTGAACGAGGGGTAAAAGGAGTGCTAACGGCGAATACAACGCTGGTATATATAGGGAGGCTGGCTCTGTGACCTATTATCTGGGAATATTTTTAGAGGATTTTTTACTTTTTATCCCAACTTCGTGGGCGCATTTGATAA